>JAHTLZ010000195.1:4434586-4449840 GCA_023846285.1 Phrynocephalus versicolor
ATAATAATAATAATAATAATAATAATAATAATAATAATAATAATAATGCTGCAATATGAATGCTATGAATACTGTGTTCCTTTTATTTAGACTTGTGAGAGGCAGTGGAGTGGATGCAGTGCACCACCCCATCCCCCAGACTCAGGAAACCTGCTTAGTAATGGACACCACCCCCTCGTGGAGATAGAAATGATAAAACCACTTCTTAAATACGTAATCTTGGAAACCCTACTAGGGCCATCATAATAACCATTGTACCCATATAATCCTAAAAGGATCACTTCAAATCAGAAGATTCTTGTCCTTCAAGAGGTGTTGTTTTTTAGTGCTTCTGATGAGTCTCAGGTAGATAAGGAAAAGCTGTTTTCCCTATCGCACAACACTAGAGCTAGGAGGCACTCCATGAAACTTTTGGGGGGTAGATCTCAAACAAATAAGATAAAGTACTTTTTCACCCAGAGGATCCCTGGTCTGTGGAACTCCCTGCAAGAAGAAGAGGTGACAGCTGTCAGCCTTGACAGCTTTAAGAAAGTATTAGAAAAGTTCATGGAGAACAAGGGTATCAGTGGCTATCATTATGGATGCCTAAGGACAACCTTTGGGTTGGACAGATAGGCAGGATATCTTTCAATTTGCAGAGAATTGTAAGCAGGTGAAGACATCTGCTTGGGAATGGTTGTTGTTGCGTCGTTATAGTCGTGACCGACTCTTTGTGACCCCGTGTCCAAGTTTTCTTGGCAGGAATACTGGAATGGCTTGCCAGTTCCTACTCCAGGCGCCTACAGCACCTGGTATTCCCTGGCGGTCACCTATCCAAGTACTAACCAGGGCCGACCCTGCTTAGCTTCCAAGATCAGGTGAGATCGGATGTGCTCAGGGCATCTAGGCCTGCTTGGGAATACCCTAAAGCAAATGGTGAGCCGCTGTGTGAGACAGAATGCTTGACCGGATGGACTGTGGCCTGTTCCTGCAAGGCTGTTCTTATGTTCTTAAGCTAGATGTGCATAAATGTGTGAAGAAACAAGGCTTTTACTTGCCCATCCAACATACCCATTTTCCTCTTAAGCAGCCCAGTCGTCCATGAATTGGATGCACACTATGGATACAAATGCATAGGCGAAACCAAATTTTTAATTTATTCATCACACAACTGCAGGCTTTACCCAGATATTGCAACGTTTAAATCGGGCCTCTTCCAATTAGACTCCAAATGCGAAAATGGTTGTCCCCAGACAGAGATGTGTCTGGGATTCTGATCTTGTGTGGTTTGTAGCACTTTCCTGTGAACACTTGCAGAACTGTGTTCCAGAAGTAATTGTTTCCTCTTTTCCTGCTTCACAGGGCCGTTGTCTGTTTGCAAGTGGTAGTCCATTTGGGCCAGTCAAGCTAAGCGACGGCCGATCTTTCAAACCAGGCCAGGGAAACAATGCTTACATCTTTCCAGGTAAGTCCTGGTGGGTTTCTTAGGGGGAGGGTGGGTTTGATACTGCTTTAAAACCAGGGGGGTTGACATTTGTGTTGGTATTTAAAAATTCAGAAGACTTTCATTTAATCAAGAGCTACAGTGGTACCTTGTATAAAGGAATTAATTCGTTCCAAATGAAAATCTGTTAAGCAAATTTTCCTTTATAAAAATTTCCCATAGGAATGCATTGAAAGCGGATTAATCCCTAATTGAGACCATTTTTACGTTGTATGGATTCACCCCATAGGCAATTCTGTTAAGCAAATTTCCCCTATCTCCGGAATTTTTTATGTTGTACAGATTTTATGTTATACAAACCATTTGTTATACGAGGGTCCACTGTACTTGGATATAATTTTAAACAAATATAATCAGTAGTAGCCAAGTATTGGGAGCAAAAATGACTTCTACAATAAAGGCACCAAAGAATTTTCATTTCTGTATTTCTATATTGTTGCATCCATGATCCCCTATGACAGCGTTGGCGAACCTATGGCACGGGTGCCAAAGGTGGCACTCGGAGCCCTTTCTGTGGGCACACGACATTGCCCCTTCACAGCTACCTCTATCCAGGTTAAATTGCTGTATTGGCACTTTGCAAAAAAATTAGTGGGTTTTGAATTGCAGTTTGGGCACTCGGTCTCTAAAAGGTTCGCCATCCCTGCCCTATAATGAATAAAAACAGTAGTTCAAATTCTATTTATGTTTTCTGCGATAAAGGAATGTGCACCGAACCATGAGACGCCATGCACAACAGCAAATGCCCATGCTGATGACTTAACTTGTGGCAATTCACGAATTAGAATTACATCAAATTTAGTTAAGATGTATATTTTTTGCAAAATGTATTTTTTTTGTGTGTGAAATGATGTGTGAGAGCTTCTGTATTTCAGGGGTTGCTCTTGCTGTGGTTCTCAGCGGCGTTCGGCACATAAGTGACAATGTCTTCTTGGAGGCTGCGAAGGTAGGTGGGTAGAGTCACATGTCTAGTGGGCGAAGTAAAACATGTATTGTAGTCACCGCACGTATGGGAGTTGGGGTTCACGTTGAGAGGACAAAGGGTGATGGCATCTGGCCTGGATGCCTTCAAAAGGGGATTGGACAGATTCCTGGAGGAAAAGTCCATCCAAGGTTACAAACCATGATGGAGATGTATAATCTCCAGGCTTTAAACCGGGGTACTTCAATGGCCAGATGCAGGGGAGTGGTATCAGGAGACAGATATCTAGTCTCATGCACTCCCAAATGCATCTGGTGGGGCCGCTGTGAGATACAGGAAGCTGGACTAGATGGGCCTTTGGCCTGATCCAGCATGGCTCTTCTTATGTTCTTATGTTCTTATGCCCAAACTAGATGGCCTGGCTTGTTTTTTTAGAGGTGGGCCTCCCTGAAGTGAGAAAAGACCTTTGATGATCCCAGTCCAAGCTGGCCTCTTTCTTCAGCTTGGATTTTTTTTTTTTTTTGCATGTGATTGGTCATTGGGAGGTAAAGGTGAGCTTAATTTACATGCCTGGTTGCATTTTGGCACCACTGCCTCCCTAGAAGGAAAACTGTTTTCATAGCAGGAAATAGACATTTTCCTTAGTGTATGATATGAACTTGAATTTAGGTTATAAACTGGTGATTTGTCGGGGGATTGTTGAAAGAGGGGTTTTCAGAACTCACATGAATGGCTTCCCTGACCCGTCTCTCAAACCACTTATCTTCTTTGTCTAATATGTGTACATCCTCATCGTTGAATGAGTGCCCTTTGTCCTTCAAGTGGGGGTATACTGCTGATTCAGCAGAGCTGGGGTATCAGGCACGACCAGTCTGCTACTTATCAAGCAGCCATTTCAACAATCCCCAGACAAATCAAGAATACTTCACACCTCCACAAGCAAGGCCATGGCTAATGACTCATACTTTATGGGTGTTGGGAAGGTTGTAAAGGTGGGCCATTGTCCATCTAATGAACCTATTGACACTATTGTCCACCTAACAAGCCTTTTCAGGCCATTGTCCATTTTATGAGCCTATTTCAGACCAGGGTGACATGAGGTCAAAAGCTGCTTTCAAACAACCCCTAAAATCTGCTGGTAGCTTAAATTCGGATCCCCCCAGCCAGATATCATGTGGGTTTTGTTCCTCTTCCTGTGTTCCCACCTTTCCGCACTCTGTTGCTTCTGTCTGCGGTGAGGGGAGGGACAAAAAGGGGAGAAATAAATGCAGGCTCACCTCCGCTCACCTCCATCTGCCGTTGGAGCAGCCCCGTAGGGATTCCAGTCTGTTAAAGGGGCGGCGGGGACAACAAAAACAAACAGAAGGCAGGGGAGCCCGGCATCCACAGCTTTACAATCCGCAACGGAAATTTTTTTACCTCCGGAGACCAGGTATAGTTGTAAAGTGCCCTGGGGCGCGCTTAAGTGGGCATGGGCGTACTTTATTTTTTTAAAAGTCCACTGCTGCTGGGAAAACAATTTTATGCTCCGGATCTAAAAGTGTTTTGCAGCAGATTTTAGGGGTCGTTTGAAAGCAGCCAAAGTGAACTATAAAATGGAGGACTTGCAACTAGCTTTCCTCAGACTGACAAAGCTGTTTGTACGAGCAGCAAAACGTTTCAGTCTCTGAAGAAAAGAAGTCCAGTTGCCATGACTCAACTTCCAGATAAACTCACCTGGATGACTGAGAATCTTCACAGACATAGTGGGATTATCCAGATAATCCTACTAACATAGTCAAGGGACAGCACATTTCAAGCTGTGCTCAGGAAAAACTAGCAGATTATAGGTCAAGGAATGCTGGCCTAGCACTTTCAACAATTTAAAATTTGTAAAGCTGCTCTCCACTTTCAACAATTTACAATTCTTTCAGACCAGGGTGAGATGAGATCAAAGTGAACTATAAAATGGAGGATTCACAGCTAGCTTGCCTCAGACTGATAAAGCTGTTTGGATGAGCAGCAAAACGTTTCAGTCTCTGAAGAAAAGAAGTCCATTTGCCATGACTCAACTTCCAGATAAACTCACCTGGATGACTGAGAATATTCACAGACATAGTGGGATGATGGGATTTATTAGCCAAACATCTGGAAGAGGAAGGCTGTACTAGACAACCAAAGTCCAGTTAACTAGGGGATGGGGGCTTTGTGTAATTACGTTACCCTTTGCAAGTTTGAATGTTTGGAATGCATTATGCCACAGTAAGTCGCATAATGCCCTTTGTCAGCAAAAATGTTTGCTTGTGGTTGGCTTGTCGCAGATAAGAACCTCTGTACATCTAGATTTGATCCTAGCAGTAGGCACAGGCAGAATGAATTGCAAGCTTATTTGGCATATGTTTTATCATACGCATTACAGGCTGCCTTTTAGCGTTGTTGCTGCCTAAACACTTGGAGCAATTTACCTTGTACCTGTGAAGAATAATACCAGCTTCTGGGAGGAATCCTACGGGAGAAGGGTGGTTTATAGGGATTGAGCCGGAAAGGCAGAGGGTGTGCTAAACTCTTCCTCCCATCTGTTACTTTTCCTTTGAAATTCCCCTTGAGCTGTTTCTCACCCTAAAATGTTCTCAGTTACAGACTTGCAGGCAGCACAGTCCTAGAACTCCAGTGGAGCTCAAGGGAGCAGAAACGTCAGCAAGGGGAGGAATGGTGGAGAATGACTTGAAGCATTCCCACCACAAGCTGCCTTTGAAGGCTCTTTTAGACAGCCATTGTCTAAAAGAGGCTCTCAATCTGTGGGTTCCCCAGATGTTCCTGGACTGCAATTCCCAGAAGCCTCCACCACTTGCTGTGCTGGAAGGGATTTCTGGGAATTGCAATCCAGGAAGATCTGGGGAACCACAGGTTGAGAATCAATGGTCTAAACCAGGCGTGTCCAAACTTCGGTCCGCCTGATGTTTTGGACCACAACTCCCAGAATTCCATGCCTGTATTGCCAATGACAAAGGAGTGTGGGAGTTGTGGGCCAAAACATCTGGAGGGCTGAAGTTTGGACATGCCTGGAAACTCTTTGGGCAGTTGCAACTTGGTCCTTTGTCCTGTCCTGTTGAATGTCTTTGGTTCAGAGCTGGGTGACATTGTTCCCCCCCCCTGTGTGTGTTAAAAGGCGTTAACTGAACAACTGAGCGAAGGGGAGCTGGCTGAGGGACGGCTTTATCCTGCACTCTCCAACATCAGAGACGTTTCGATTAATATTGCTGTCAAAGTAAGTGTACATTTCAGAAGGGGAAGCAAGGAGAATGGAATTTGGGATAAAGAACGGTATCCTGACATTGGAGTAACCGGTTGTGCTTACACGGGATGAGCACCAACAGTCCTCTCTAGCTGTTTGAACAAGAGTTTTGCAGCCGTGGTGGCGGCTCCATGGAAACCTCCACGTATGATGGCAATTTATTTCTGGGTATTACATGCGGAGGACAAGCATTACGCTTAATCCTTCCTTGTACATTTCTAGAAGATTTTGTTTTGGCTACTCTTGGAAATACAGCTCTGGGTAGACCTGGGGAGCATCATAGAATCATAGAGTTGGAAGAGACCTCAAGGGCCATCTCGTCCAACCCCCTGCCATGCAGGAACCCCATCACAATATTCCCAACAGCCTCTGCTTAAAAACCTCCAAAGAAGGAGACTTGGCTCAGACTGACAACATCATGGAACAACCCTTCCCAACTCAATGCTCTCTAAATATGGAGGCCATTGGGTGTCTTGGCTTGGGAGTAATAAGAGTTGTAACCCAACACAACTGGAGGGCAGCAGGCTGGGAAAGGCTGCGGTGGAGAAGTCATTTGATATCTATATTTTCCCTCCCTTCTGTGCAGGTTATGGAATTCTTATACGCCAACCACATGGCTTTCCATTATCCTGAGCCCGCAGACAAGAACCAATATATACGATCAAAGGTCTGGAGCTCCGAATACGACTCCTTTCTTCCAGATCTGTACGACTGGCCGGCCTCGGCCTCCTACCCACCCAAAGCAAGCTGATCGGCCTGACGGATACCCTGCTCAGAGGGCATCTGAAATTCTGCAGGGAAACCCTTTTCCAGAACAATTTTGGAAAACTGGCAAGACCAGGATGTTTTGAGACTTGAACTGTTTCTCCTCTGTTCATTTTTTTTAAAAAAAAAACACTCCCCTAAGTTAAAACTTGGCCCCGCAATTGCTGATTGGACTGCTTGTGGTATGGATTTCCCCCACTGCTGACTTTTATTGCTGCAAATGAATCAACTGCCTGGAAAAATACAAAAGCTTGGATGTTTTATAATGGCTATCAGAATGGTAATGGAGCTACATTTAAAGAAGTCTTCAGTGTTGTCTTGTTTTCCTGTTCTTTTAAAGCCCGCTTATATCTCCAGCAGAACTGAATGATAAAACAATTTCAGTTTTCATGCGGAAAGTATTGGTGCACATTTTTGTGCTTCCTCTTTCACACATACGGTAATTTATTGAAAATTAGCAAATGAGAAAAGGTTTGGGCTACTCTTTGGCTCCCCCCTTTTTTTAACACAGATAAATTTATTTTCAGGGGGGAAACATGCAAATATAGTCTTCTGCAGCCTGAAGTCCTGGGTGGGGGGAAAGCACCCCTTGATTCTGCTGAATACGTTAGCTGGCTACTTCCATCCCGTTTCATGCTTTTGACAGCTCTTGCAAATACCTGATGCCACTGAATTTTTGTGACTTTGAATTCAGCAGTGCCAGATTTACTGGCTTCCTGTTCCTTGTGCAGAGCGACAGGCTGAGTTGCCAGTTCTTAGCTTCAAATAAGCAGCTCTGTTCTTGCCCTACCAAATGTGTCTAGTTTTCTGCAGTGGAAAAAAAACTGCCTGCAAGTGTTGTTTACATCTCACCTAGTATGCTAATATTGGCTCTTAATTTTACAATCAGCTTTGGTTTATAGCCCTCCATTATGTATCTCCCTTACCTGTAAACCACACTTATAAATAATCAGTTTCTGAGGTTTTCATTTTACAAGTATTTATTATTTAAGTGAGCTAACCGGTCAATACAATTTAAAGAATATAGCTGTTTGTTGGCTATATTCTCGAGTTGGCCTCTTGAAAAAGCAAATCTTGAAAATTCACAACAAAAACCAACCAGCCACACAACATGCATCCAACTCCATCTGGTCAAATGCCAGATGTAATCCTCCCTGGAAAAAATGCTACCAGTCTGGTTACTGAAACCCAATGCAGCTAGAAAGTATGGGCTTCAGTCTTTATGACACGGATAAGCAAGAACATCCATTTCTCCACCTCTTTTTCTCTGAAGAAAAGCTCAAACTGGATAATAAAAGGTATAAGCAAATACCAAATGTAATAGCATTGTCGTAAAGGTAAATTGAAAGGATGTCGGCAGTTCAGTGTGAACAGAATTACGTTAACCCATAACCCCTAAGAAATGTTTCTTAGTGCTGATGCCTTTGCTACCTTATGCTGCTGCAGAGCAGCAGTTTGTATAGAGGCTAAATTAGAAAGTTATATTGGAAGGTATTCCATTGGAAAGTGTATTGAAAAGTATTAAATGGAATTGCCTAAAGCTGAGTTGATTTGAGGCGGGGAGAAGTCTAGGAGTCCTTCCTTTTTTTATCTGAACGTTTTTCAGATAAAAATAGCAACACTATCCTGGGTATTAAAGGAATGTGGGGACCTGGCCTGTTCTGCAGACCCCCCCCCCCTTTCACCCTCGTTTTCCCTTTCCGGTTTTGTGTCCAAGTGGCGATAAGATGGTGAGATTTTGTGTTTCGCCCTTCAGACCTGTGACATTTGTCACTTTTCTGCTTGCCACATGGGATGGCATGCATTTGCAACAACACAGAAGGATACAGTTTGGAACTGATTTTTAACTCGTGCGTTTTCAGATCATTTTCTACATCTGGCAAACAAGTTGGAAGGAACTATCTACAATTCAGCCTTCCCCGGCCTGTTGCCCCTCTGCTTCTGCGGGCAGAGGATGATAGTTGGAGTTGAGTAGGTGGAGCAGAGGTCTTCCATGTTATATAAAGGAGACTGGATGAATTAAGACCAGTGTGTCTGAAGCATGAGTCAACACTACTCATGGCAAAACAATGGGTGTTAAATATGCTATGTAAAAAAAAAAGCCCATTTGTCCCTTTGAATGTTGTGTTCTTTTGGATTACATGAACTTTTTCTATGTTTTGTATAGAAACTTCCCTCTATTGCACTTCGCGTTTTTCTTATTTTGAATGTTGTTAATTTATTCTGTAAGTAGTTCTGAATACCTGTGTTTATCGCTGTGGAGGACCCTGCCTTGTGCATGAAGTTCCCTTTGGGAACTAGGCGATGAAAAAAAAAAGAGACGGGGAAGACTAGGGGCATTTTGTACTCTAAGAAAACAGAAGAAGGGGACTAAAAATTCATTACAATTCAAGATTTGAAAAAATACTGTTTTTCTGGTCCAAGCATATCGGTTTCCTTGTTTCGCCTAGGATCAGCTAACGAGTTGTTCATACAACCAATGGTATGGTCCTCGGAATAAGGCCAGAAAAATGGGAGCATGTATGCGGGGGAAAAGCATCATTTTCTTAGCTGTGTTTAAAAGGGGGGAAGGCAACACTCCTCCTGACTCTATCCCTGATAGATCTCAGTTGGGGAAGAAATGGCTGTCTCAGCTACAGTTTTTAGATGTCCCCTTGCCTGAGGGAACACAAAGAGTTGCCTGCCACAACAAGAGTTGTGGTCCAAAAGTTATTCTTTCTTTCTGGTGGGGCCAGGTCACAACAGAGACACAAAAGGAAAAGGCAGATAAAAAACAAAATCTCGTGCTCTCGTTTGCTATACCTTGTAGGGATCTGCTGGAGTAACGTAGAACAAATCAGATGCCTTTTGGGGGCAGCCGTTCTCAGAGTCGAAATATGTAACCTCAGGATGTTAGCGCCCTGCCTCAGATCCCCTTCAAAACGTGATTTGTTGCAAAATAGTCTCTTGTGTGGTTTGAAATGAACATAATGTTGTTGGTGTTTTTTTTTAACTGAGTTTCTATTTCTCCTATGGCAATATCGTAACAGTTCTGAGAGATGTGTTACGGTCTTCTATTTTCATAGTAAAAATCCTTTCCTGTTCCTGTGTCGTGCTGTAAATGTTATTATTTTGCCAAGCAGCCTCACCTTGTCCATTCATTCATTCATTGATATGCCTCCCCTGGTCTATTCTGTTTCCGATTGTCTGGGTGGTTAGAGGGTTTGCCTGCAACTAAGGAGATCCAGACTGATGTTTGTGTTTGGTCGTCAACTTCTCTGGGTATCACGTGGCTGATTGTTTAGCATAGTGAACTGCAAGTAGAGTAGGCCCATTAAATCAGCGGGGATTTGGTGAATCAACTCTTCCAATTCTACTTGTGGAACTCCCTGCCACAGGATATGGTGATGGCATCTGGCCTGGATGCCTTCAAAAGGGGATTGGACAGATTCCTGGAGGAAAAGCCCATCACAGGTTGGACTAGATGGGCATTTGGCCTGATCCAGCATGGCTCTTCTTATGTTCTTATGTTCTTGTGACTTACTGGGATAAGTAATAGGATTTCAGTGTCATCTCTTGGCCTGACCTTCCTTACTGGGGCATTATGTGCATAAAAATGGGTAGGAAGATGATGTTATGTTGAGCTCCTAGATTCAAATTGAGATATAAATCTAACATATTGGGGCTCACCATATGCTAGGTCTGCTTTTCTCCATTTTGGCATGAAATTAAGTCAGTTCTGACTTATAGAAACTCTTTCCAGGGTTTTCTAGGTTGAGCATACTCCAAAGTGGTTTGGCATTCTGTTCTTTTGAGCATCCTTTGAGACTGTGAGGTTTGCCCAAAGCTTATGGAAGCTGGATTTGGGAGGCACCTTAGGGCAGTGATGGCGAACCTTTTAGAGACCGAGTGCCCAAACTGCAATTCAAAACCCACTAATTTTTTTGCAAAGTGCCAATACAGTAATTTAACCTGTATACAGGTGGCTATGAAGTGGTGATGTCGGGTGCCCACAGAAAGGGCTCCAAGTGCCACCTTTGGCAGCCGTGCCATAGGTTCGCCATCACTGCCTTGGGGAATTAAACACCCAGCCTCTCACCCAGTAGCCAGGTACCTAATCTCTGGATAATGGCAATTATAGAGGGATTAGGAGTATAAAGCATATGGGGGGAGGGGTCTTCCATCAATCATAGGCAGAATCCGGTTGTGGTTTACACTGGATTAATTGTATTTCTGTAAACCATGGAGGCAAATTGCTGCCAATTAACAGGATGCCAAGAGAATTGCCAGTCACAGGGCCTTGGAAGGAGAGTGGCAACATGTTAATTGGCAATTCACTTGTGATTCATGCCCCCTAGTTTGAAAAGGTAACCACAACGACAAGTGAAAGCAGTGACCCTGCCCAGAGAGTTTATAGATGTCAATTAAATAGTCAAGACAGAGATAGAAGGGAGATAATGGGAAAACTGCAGCAGTGGGATTTGTGTTCTGGCAGGCTTGTGACAGTCAACATGTATGTAGACTGATATCCCTGGATCGGGTAATAACTTTACAGGCAACAGCAGACATCAGGAGACATAAAGAGCACACTGGAGAGTGCTGGAAAAGGTTGCTTCCAGGGTGTGACTCTACTGTCCAGTCTTAATCACATTAGCCCACTCAAAAAAAAAAAGAGAGAGAGAGAGAGAGAGAGAGAGAGAGAGAGAGAGAGAGAGAGAGCAGTCGTGCTACTGGACCAGGAAAGGTCCAGGAACAGGGTAAGACTAGTTCGTCATATGAAGTACACTGAATGGTCCCTAGCAAAGAAAGCAAACCAAAACATCTTGTCTGCACTGTAAATGTGATCTAAATAATAATAAGATTTTACTTCCCCCCACTCCAGTCATACTGACCCAGCAGGACTGGCGCTTAACATTTAAGAGAATCAGACAGCCCTTTTTCAGTGTTATTAACATATGCTAAACCACTGGTTCTTTAATTCCTTCTGATGCCAGGGATGGGAAGATGTTTTTATGATTTTTTAAAAAATATTTATTTATTTATTTATTTGCTTGCTTGCTTGCTGTGTCAAGTACCTTGGGTGGCTTTGGTACTGTGAGGTTGGATGCAATGCAGTTTGCTATGCCACAAACAGTTTTGTGATTATTCTTCATAGGCCCCTATCCCACGTCCCTTTAAATACAAATTAAATTTGTAGATAAACTGTGTCCAAAAATGCCGTCCCCACGGTCACCGGGCTTTTTGAAAAAGAAAGAAAGAAAAGAAAACCCCCTTAAGAGAGGTTTCCAAGATTTATGGGAGAGGTAGTGAATTTTTTGCCTCACTTAAAAAACCCACCTTTTAAAGAAGCAGAGGTCATGGGACATAGCATGACCGGCGGATTAATGCTGTTTGTTTTGTTTGTTTTTTAATTCCCCCCCACCCTCCGAGCACCAGGAAGCTGGATCAGGTGCTGTTTTGTTTTTTTTACTTCCCCAAGCTCTACCGCCAGCCAGCTGGTCCTTAAAAAAAATCCTAGTGCCACCTGCTGGCCATGGGGCTGAACTGCGCTTAAAAAAAAAACACCACCTTTGTACCTGGGAGCTGTTATTCCACATCTTCAGTCACGTGATGGGAGGAAGAGGAAAAGCTGGACCTTCAGAAGATCAGGATCTTCCCCAGGTGAGATAGCAACCTATGTGTACTAAGTTGCTCACATAAGCTGCAGTTGCCATGTGAAGTCTATAAAATCACAAATGGTATGGACCAAGTAGATAAGGAAAAACTGTTTTCCCTATCACACAACACTAGAACTAGGGGGCACTCCATGAAACTTTGGGGGGCTAGATATCAAACAAATAAGAGAAAGTACTTTTTCAGCCAGAGGATCACTGGTCTATGGAACTCCCTGCCAGAAGAAGTGGTGACAGCTGTCAGCCTTGACAGCTTTAAGAAAGGATTGGACAAGTTCATGGAGAACAAGGGTATCAATGGCTATCCTTATGGATGGCTAAGGACAACCTCCAGGTTGGAGAGATAGGCAGGATATCTCTCAATGCCATTTGCAGGGAATCGTAAGCAGGTGAAGACATCTGCTTGGGAATACCCTGAAGCAAATGCTGAGCTGCTGTGTGAGACAGAATGCTAGGTTGGATGGGCTGTGGCCTGTTCCAGCAAGGCTGTTCTTATGAGTCCAGTTGCCATGACTCAACTTCCACATAAACTCACCAGGATGACTGAGAATCTTCACAGAGACCTCAGGCTGTAGGTTTGCATCCGGAACTACCTGTCATTTCTTATGTTGGAAACAGTTGCCTGTTCCCTTTCTGTTTACTCTCCTGCTACTACAGCAGAAGAGCCTTGGCAGAGAGAAAGTTGGCAATCCTTACCATCTTTCCAAACTCGATGGAAGTAAAGAGTTTCTAGCTGAATTATTAATTTTGTGACATCAAGTCAGTTTTGACTCATGGTGACCCTTTTCAGGGTTCTGGGAGTTTGCAGCTTGCCCAAGGCTTCACAGGCTGGATTTCTTCAGAACCTTGCAGTGGTTCTCAACCTGTGGGTCCCCAGATGTTCTTGGACTGCAACTCCCAGAAATTCTGGCCAGTTCAACTAGTGATGAAGTCTTTTGGGAGTTGCAGTCCAAGAACATCTGGGGACCCACAGGTTGAGAACCACTGGAACCTTGGATACCTAAGCTGCCGAACTGTCCAGCTTGTTGGACAGCGGAATTAAACAGGGCATAGTTTTCCTTATCTATCTATCTATCTATCTATCTATCTATCTATCCATCTATCCATCTATCCATCTATCGCATGATCTAGCAACATGGCTACTCTGGATGGTTTACAGGCTTCAAACGTATCAAAATATAACTCAATCTAGAACTGAAGCTCTTTTAAGGAGCTGCTGTGTTTACCTAACACTAATTGGCAATTATTTTTTCAGCAAGACTTTTACAAGGTCTTCAAAGGTATTATGCTTTTTAAAAAGATTGATATTGAGTTAACTTGGTTTTAATATTTATTTCATACTATGCGTTTGTTCAGTTGCACTTGTTTTTAAATTACACCGTAAGCTGCCTTGCTTGCACCAACTGATTTGATGGCTGTCCGGCTGCGATTTTAAAAAGCAGAGGGGGCCACGCAAGGCTCCTCTTGTGGCTGTTAACAGCTGTACGGACGGAATTTCACCCACGGAAACTTCCCTATCGCCTTGCAGCTCCCACCTTTGGACGACGGGCGCCGCACCGGTTGGTTTTCTACCTGCCATGCAGGAAATGAAAGGCACTGGAGCGCAGGCGGGCGGGGCGGGGAAAGCGTTGGCAACCACCTGGATTTCTCTCCTCTTTGCAAACCATGCTTCCTTGTAAGAGTCTCCCGCCGCTTCTACGAGCAGCAACTCCTCCTTGCTGCCGCGTTGGATCGTCCCTTCGCCGCCCGAGTCAGCCCCGGAACCGATCGCTGCCCTGCCTCCCTCCCTCTTTCGCTCAAGGTCGCGCGCTCATTTCCTGTGCACGTGGGAACGGAGGCCACACGTGAGCGCGCGCGCGCGCGCGCGAAGGGAAGCGTCTTCTGCCCCCGATGGCTTGGTTTCTGGGACCTGGGAAATGAAGACCGGCTGCTCCCCAGCTGCCTTCCCGAGACGCAGGTTCGGTTCTCCTCATCACCCCGAAATGTGATGCCTGAAAAATCCCCGGGGAGGGGGGGGACCCCAGATCATCTGGAAAACAAAACAAAACACGCGCCCTGAAATGCGCCTCGGCTTCCCCAAAGCGGCGCCCTCCAAAAGAGCTTGGACGGCATCATCCCAAGCTGCACGATGGGAGTTGTAGTCAGGGGCTTTGGGGAAAGCACCACGTAGGGATGGGCATTTCCCGTGCTAACCAGCCCTGGCCTCTAGGGGGCGGTAGGTGGGGAAGAGATGGGCTATGTACCATATATAGGTTCCGTGTTCTCGGTGGAACTAGTACAGGGTTCCCTGCACTGTGTACCACTTCATACCGCAGAGGGGTGTTGGATGTTAGAAGCAGCCTCACTAGGAAATGGATCTTCCATAGATAAAACTCACAGGTAACTGTTTAGGGAAGAGGCGAAGCTGAATCCTGATAACTGACTTGCTCCTTTTCTCTGTCCCAGAACTTTCTCCTCCATCCTGCTCAGGGTTAGCCTATGGATAAGATGCTGCCTAGATGCCCTAAGCCAGGAGTGTCCAAACTTCGGCCCTCCAGATGTTTTGGACCTCAACTCCCAAGAATTCCAAGCCTGTATTGCCAGTGACAAAGGCCTGTGGGAGTTGTGGTCCGAAACACAGGAAGGGCTCAAGTTTGGACACCACTGCCCTAAGCACATCCAATCTCGCCTGATTTCAGAAGCTAAGCAGGGTCAGGCCTGCCTAGTAGTTGGATGGGCGACCACCAGAGAATACCAGGTGCTTTAGGAGCCTGGAGTCGGAACTGGCAAGCCACTCCAGTGTTTCTGCCAAGAATAACTCCATGGACATGGGGTCATGAAGACGGTCACGACTGACAACACAACAAGAAGAAAGGTTAGTAGCGTAGTCCTGCTACCGCAGATTTTGCCTTCCAGATCCTGCAGTGAGCCTGGGTTTGGACTAAATGGCTTCTAAAGCAAAGTTTACCATTCAGCTCGTTTTATTTTTTCCCCCCGCAGCTGATGTTTCAGGATGGAGATAATTTTGTAAGGCTTCAAGTGGAGTCGTTAAGGCTCTGCTCTGTGTATATCTAAATTGTGATCATGCCCCTTGTTAATTAACTGCAATTTGCTACACCATTTAGCTTACACCTGGAAGTTGAGTCATGGCTACTGGACTTCTTGTTTGAGAGATAGAAA
>JAHTLZ010000195.1:4449880-4496049 GCA_023846285.1 Phrynocephalus versicolor
ATAATAATAATAATAATAATAATAATAATAATAATAATAATAATAATGATGATGATGATGATGATGATGATGATGATGATGATGATGATGGATCCTCAAGTCAGTTATTATGATGATCCTTTTCAGGGCTTTCTACTTTTTTTTTAACCATTTCTTTCTTCTGG
Organism: Phrynocephalus versicolor; assembly: GCA_023846285.1. NCBI lineage: Eukaryota > Metazoa > Chordata > Lepidosauria > Squamata > Agamidae > Phrynocephalus > Phrynocephalus versicolor. The sequence continues at coordinate 4,450,045 of JAHTLZ010000195.1, forward strand.
AAGCATCCCAGGACTGTGCAGCTTGCCCAAGGCCACACAGGCTGGCTCTTCTCCCTGGAGACACAGTGGGAAATCCAACTTGCAGTTTGTAGCTTTGCTAGAGATGAAAAATTTCTGGAAATTTTAAAGCTTGGATAAAAAACCTATTTTCCCCTGTTTGTTTTTCTGAAAAAAAAAACAGAAATTTTCAGGAAAAAAGTGCAACAAATGCTACATTAGCACTCCCCCCCCTTTTTTTTTACAGCTTGAAAGTCATTCTGTTACTTTAGGAACATAAAATATGACTATGGACAGTTTGACTTGGCAAATTTATTACTCTGTATTTTCTTCCAGTGCTTTGAGGCCTAGTGGAGAGGACAGGACAGAACCAAACATACCCACATGCAACAACAAAATACAATAGCAGCACTTCCTAAAGGAAAAAATGCATCTCGTTCTTGCATTGGAGAGTTCAGTTCGTAACCTAGGTCTTGCTTGTTGTCCTCAGTACACAGAAATTAGAATACTGTGATCTGATACCATGCATATTTTTGAGAAATGATTTGTAAAATATTTGAACACCCTGTCTTAAAATATTTTATTCATTATGTTAAATTAAAATATTCCATAATCATTCTTTTCTTTTTTCAATTTTTCCAGTTTTTCAGGGAAAAACAAAAAGGCTTCAGGAAAAAAATGGGGAAAAAAACCTTTTACCCCCTGATTTTTCCCCAGTTTTTTTTACGGCCCCAGTTACCTCAACCCCTGAGCTATACAGCCAGGGCGGATTCCTAATCACTGATACAAAACAACATGTTTCTAGTTCATTGCTCAGAAAGATGCTGGATGATAGTTTTTGAACCATTGTTTTAAATTAGGGGGGTTTGAAGTATGTGTGGAGCACCGGGGGGGGGATCCCTGAGGATTCTGGGGCGCATGTAACTTGGGGCCCTGGGTTTCAGCCCTACTCTCTCTATTGAGGCTCTCCATATGAGCTAGAATCCTGATCTTCTCACGCTCTGGCAGGTTTGGAAAATCCTGAAGAGATAACAGAAGTCTGTTCTAGGACTTACTGCTGGCATGTCCATACTTCAGCCCTTCAGATGTTTTGGACCACAACTCCCACAGTCCTTTGTCACTGGCAGTCTAAGCTTAGAATTCTGGGAGTTGTGGTCCAAAACATCAGGAGGGTTGAAGTTTGGACATGCCTGACTTACTGCTTTTTATGCAAGCAAAGCAACTTGGGAAAGGTGCAGGGCAAGCATACTCCTCTTTTCATTTCTGAATTGGGCACAACTGGTGCAGGAAGTAAAATCTACCACCCCCACCCATGTCCATTCCTATAATAGTGGTTTCATCCAAAACAGAAGCTGTTTTAATCTTTTCTGGTTTTCTTGTAAAAACAGAGGTTAGATCATTGAGTCTGTTCTGCGTCTTCTTTTTAAATCTTTCCTGCTTGGGATTTGGAGTGGAGAGGGGGGGTGCACAGCACCTAAATGACACATCAGAATTGTGATGAAAGGGAAATTGAAAGAGCAGTAATTTCCCCCGCTCAAATGATTTAGCAAGAGATATTCAAATAATCTCATTTGGCCTGCAGTTACTTTTCTGTGGTACAAATGCCTGTTTTTCTCAGTGCTGTTTTTGCTAGAAATTCATTACATTTCCTCAACTCAACACACATTTGAATTGTTGTCTCGATGCTCTTAGGAAGGATTACCAAGATCTTTATCACACACCTCCATGGAGACCATTTCTTTGGCCTCCCCGGACTTTTGTGTACCATCAGTCTCCAAAGTAGCCCCGACACACAGAAGCTTCCGGTTGAGATTTATGGACCACTTGGCTTGAGGGGCTTCCTCTTGAGGACGATGGAGCTTTCTCGTTCCCAGTTGAACTTCCCTTATGTTGTCCACGAACTGGTGCCCACACCTGACCAGTGCCCTGGAGAGGAATGGAAGGAGCTGTCCTTTCTGGGCAGGGACAGGGCCCTGTCTAAGGATGTGCAAGGGAAAACTATTTACCTGGATCCCGCAGAAGACTCATATACCTTGGTGGACACCGGACAGTTTGTGGTGAAGGCATTCAGGTTGTTTCATCGCATACCTTCTTTTGGGTTTGTAATGGAAGAGAAGACGCGGGCCGGAAGACTCAATGCCCAGAAGCTGAAGGAACTAGGTAAGATCAACACTGCTGGTCTTATTTGTAAAGTAAAATAAAATAGTCCCTCTGCTGATGATCTGAAGGTTATGGAAGAAAAGGGCTGAGTTTAGGAAAACTTGGCAGTGTGGTTTGATCCTGTTCTGAGTTTCCAACAGCCTATGTCTTTTTCTGTCTCTACCCGTGCTTGTTGTCTGATCTCCCCACTCAAAAACAGAACAAAACAAAACAACAAAAAACCTATACAGTCTAGGAGCATAATCACTACTCAACTGGGTTGTTACAAAATGAAAATCCAGACCTCAATGGATTTGGGTGGCAAGTGTTCACCCCTGAACTCTTCTCCCTAGAGCAGTGATGGCGAACCTTTTAGAGACCGAGTGCCCAAACTGTGATTCAAAACCCACTAATTTTTTGCAAAGTGCCAATACAGCCATTTTACCTGAATACAGGTGCCTGTGAAGGGGCGATGTCGGGAACCCACAGAAAGGGCTCCGGGTGCCACCTTTGGCACCCGTGCCATAGGTTCCCCCCTAGAGGCACAGTAGGGAATCCGGAAGCAGAATCATGGCAGCTGGAGTTCTTTTCTTCTGGGATTGAAACATTTTGCTACTCATCCAAGTAGCTTTTTCAGTTTGAGAAAAAGTTGGTGGAAGGCTTCGAGGTTATAGTTCACCTTGGGTTCACCCACCCTGGATTGAAGAGGCTTTTTAGAAGGACAATGGCCTAGAAGGGATGTTGAAGTCACGCCAATGCAACCCATCCCAACAACCATTAAGTATGGGTCATTAGCAGTGGCCTTGCTGGAGGAGGTGGGAAGTGCTTCTGATTTGTTTAGGGATGGATGAAAGGGCTCTCATGATAAGTGGGAGACTGATCGTGCCTGAATTCCCCACTCTTGTTAAGAGAGGGATTTTCTGTATATACATGAATTGCCTCCCTAACTTCTCATTCAAACCATCTATCTTCTCTGGCTAAGTCCTCTGGGTAAGCATCAATCAGCTTTTGACAGCACTGAGCATGCCTTTCAATGCCAGTAGATGATGAAGTGACATCGTGTGGCACATCACTTAGAAAAGAAAATCTTTATATCTCTCTCCTCTTCAGCTCAGTTTCAAATTTGTCAACAACTGGGTAAAAGGTGGTGATCAGAAATTTTATCTCTGGCATTCAGATATACTTCTGGTGCATCTCACTGGTTACCTTCTTTCTGATATGTTTGCGAGTTGCGGCTGCCTTGCAATCAACATCTGGTAGCATTTCCTTTGCAGCTGCTTCATATATTTCAAATTCATCTCATGAACTGCACAGTTGGTGAGCTAATGATACGTACAGATCTGCACATGTTTCCAAGTTCAGATCCTCATTTTGTAGGCCTTTACTCTGTGAAAATCCTGCAAAAGCTCATTCCAAAAATTCAACATAAAAACAAATTCTAGCTTTTGCATTTTATCTGCAATATTATTTGCTTCTCTTCTAGCATCTCCCTTTTATGACTGGTCTTCGGCTATATATTCTAATGCTTCTAAAGTTTTAAGGAAAGAGTTCAAAATTGCTGCTGTTACCATAGCATGTGCCTCCCATTGGGTATCAAGAGAGAGGGCTTTTAAGACATTTTCATTTGCAATTAAACCTTTAGAATTTTCCACTGGCTTCTTTACATTGGAAAAAGGTATAGACCAGTGGTTCTCATCCTGTGGGTCCCCAGACATTCCTGGACTGCAACTCCCAGAAGCCTCCACTATTTGCTGTGATGGAATGGTTTTCTGGGAGTTGCAGTCTAGGAACATCTGGAGACCCACAGGTTGAGAACCACTGGTATAGACTAACTGCACTGTAGAGAAAAAATTAACTGCCTCTTGACTGCAGTCAACAGCACTTCGGCCTACCAGATTTAGTGAATGAACTGCACAGGGCACCTATATAGCAAACTTGTTTGTTTTTTTAAAAAAATTGCTGCATCCCCTTATAACGCCCAGACATGTTAGTGGTGTTGTCATAAGACTGACCCCTACATTTTGAAAAGTTTAGCCTACAAACTTCATGTAAGTACTGCAACACCTGATTTGCCATTTCCTCACCAGTATGGCCTTTCATTTCCAGAGAAGTTAAAAAGCATTCAATAGCTGTCCATCTTTTAAATACCTAAGTACAACACTTAACTGACTGATATGTGATAGATCTGGTGTTGAATCGACTGACAAACTAAATTAAGAAGAAGATTTTGCTTTGTCAACAATGAGCGCATGGACCTTTTGTGCCATGGATTGAATGAGTTCCTCACAGGTGGCTTTGGACAACCTGTTTACACGCTGGATGCTGAGTGAGCTATTGGCACCCCTGCACAGTCTCATTCTCAGTGGGCAACTGACTGCATACAAAGTTTGCCCTGCTTTCATTTATGGGGGGGATGCCTCCCCCTCAGTTTCATAACCCTTGGCGGAGGTCTACAGCAGTGGTGGTGAGCCTTTGGCACTCCAGATGTTTTGGACCACAACTCCCACAGTCCTTTGCCATTGGCAGTTTAGGCTTGGGATTCTGGGAGTTGTGGTCCAAAACATCTGGAGTGCCGAAGGTTCACTACCACAGGTCTACAGTCTCTGATTGCTCTTCTCATTATTGTATATACTGTATCTGTATGTAATTTTTTCATTTAACATGGGGGGGACACACCTTTTTTTTTGCGGATCCTGGTTCAGCTGCACCATTTGCAGTATTGCACCAATATGGCCCATGGCCCATGGTAAATTCAGCTACCGAAAATTTCTGTTGTTCCCCCTCTTCCCTTGATGCCGCTAAGCACGTGCTTATTGTGCTTAGCGGCATCAAGGGAATTTAGGCTTGGGATTCTGGGAGTTGTGGCCTATAGGACTTAAAGCACTCTCTGGACAGTTTACGATTTTAATATTACAGGCTACACATTGAGGTTTTAAGATCTGAGTTTTTGGAATAGATTTGTTCTTGGAGTTCTAGTGCAAAAACAACAACAACAAAAATCCACACCCCCTTCAGTTGTGCAAGTATGAGATATTTTACCTTAAGTATTTCTTGTTCTTTGAAACAGCCTCTGGGTAAGTTGGTATCAAATTGCTGATGGAAGACACTGGGAAAGATGTGAACAGTTACAAGCCTGGTTCAAATCTTATATTCTCAGAAGCTATATTAGTTGAAGTGACAATCCCCCAGGGCCTGTGCTGATATCATGGGTGTTGATATTGCACCTCACATGTAGAATTGACTAATTTCCAAGTCTAAGAAAGTGTCAGTGTCTCTCTGTAAATGAGGGAGTGTTCTGTGGTATTGTCAGGGACTTAATTAACTTATGGCACAGTGTGTTCTCAAAAGTATGGGCCTGAGTTATTGCTATGAATTAGACTACTAGCTACAAAGGAGCATGTTGTATTAAACCTACTTCCAAGATCAATAAACTGTGTACTCAGCTCACCGGGGGGTGGGATGACTAGCCTGCATAATTAAATTGCAAGCCACACAGGATTTAAGCTTTATTGGGTGGTACATAAGCATCGGGGCATGGTGGCTCAGCTGGCTAGAGCGCTGAAACTGTCGGCTGCAAAGTCGGCAGCTCAGCGGTTCGAATCCCGGGTGCCATGAAGCAGAGTGAGCAACTGCTGTTAACCCCCGTTTCTACCAACCAGCAGTTTGAAAGCATGTAAATGCAAGTAGATAAATAGGTACCTTCATAAAAAGCGGGAAGGTAAACAGTGTTCCGTGTGCAGAAATGTGTTCGGCCATGCTGGCCACAGGGCCACGGACTTGCACAATGCTGGCTCTTTGGCTTAAAAATGGAAATGAGTGCCACCGCTAGAGTCAGACACAACTAGTAGACATGTGCTGGGGGGCAGTTTACCTTTACTTTTTACATAAGCAACATACTTTTCTTTGCTTTTAAGCTTTTTAAAGCAGTATTTTGTGCTTTCAAAATGAGTCTCTTTGTGTGCACATTTTATTCTCAACCTAATACCTGGTTCCTCATCTTCCAATAGTAAATACTGCTGGGAAGAGGAAAGATAACCGGATGGATGATACATGAATGCTAAGAGCAATGTGAGGATGATGCTGGCTATTTATTTTCTAATAGCCACATTCATAAGGTCTAGAAACCTGATCATAGTAGGAGGGAGGGCTGGTGAAGTGTATGGACAGGATCTCTGCTTGGAAATCACAAGTCATAAGAAATGTAATATGTCACTTTTTTCCTAAAGTTTTCATACAGTGAAGCAACTAAGTTAAATTTTAGAAGCAGCGTAACAGGTGGAAACCGCAACATTTAATGTGTGAAGGGTGAAACACAAAGCATTTTCTACTAAACCATAAGTTGTGTTTAGGAAATACTGTTACTGTATTGTTAGGGACTTTTAGCAAACGTTTAAGGCTTATGTGATTTTCTAAGAAAATTCTAAGATATTACCAATGAAAATAATATAAAACCAAATGAGCTAAAAGATGTAACTCGGTTTTTCTGTTTCCAGGAGTTCAGCCAGGTCCACTATATGGTAAATTGAAAGAAGGCATTACAGTGGTCCTTGAAGATGGAACAACTATTTTTCCTTCAGATGTCTTAGAAGAACCTCTTCCAGGAAGAAAAGTTTGTATTTTAGGAGATTGTTCTGGTATCGTTGGGGAGGGCGCAGTATCTTTATGTCATGAAGCAGATCTCTTGGTTCATGAAGCTACTCTAGATGACAACCAGGCGGACAAAGCCAAAGAGCGTGGCCACAGCACTCCCAAAATGGCAGCCATGTTCGCACAGCAATGCAAGGCCAAGAAGCTGGTTCTTTCTCATTTCAGTCAGAGGTATAAGCCAGCTGGTCAGACTGGTGAAGGAGATTTGGATGTCACAGAGCTGAAGAAGCAAGCTGAGGTGGTGTTGGACGGACAAGAGGTAGTACTGGCGGAAGATTTTATGACCATAGGCATTCCAATGAAAAAAAAAACACAAGATAATCCCAACCTGACTATAAAAAGAGAAGGCAACAGTTGAGTGATAGACAGAACCTAAGACTATGGCTTACTTATTTTTGTCTCCTCAGGTACTCAGGTCAAGCCCTCATTGGAAGGAATTGTTGGAGGGATAGCTGGACTGATGTTTGAGTGTCTTATTTTAGCATTCATTTTTGCATTGTACAATAGACACAAATTGCTCATTACTTAATCAACTTACAGGTTGTTTAACTCCACGAGGGCTGCAATGGCATTATATTAAATACTCAAATAAAGGATTTCAGTTTATGCCAAGCGGTATGTAGGCATCTTGTCCTTGCCTATGACTGCATGTTCTTGGCAGAAAGCAGTTTTCAGCAATTAATAATTGATTTAGAGCAGTGGTTCTCAACCTGGGGGTCAGGACCCCTTTGGGGGTCGAACGACCATTTCCCAGGGGTTGCCATGAGCCAGTGAAGAAAAAGGCACAAACGACTTGGGTCTGGATGAGAAGGGGGAGGAAGGGACGGAAAGAGTGAGTTACAGCTTGATAGGTTGGAGGGGATGTCAGTCAATGGCACCAGAGGCAGTGGTTGGCTGAGGGTGCCTGTAGAGGGAAGTTCTCTATGGCACCTGCGGCAATGGCCTGCCAAAGGGGGCTTGTGGCCTCTTCCAGGCAGGGCAAGGGGGTCACCACCACAACATGAGGAACTGTATTAAAGGGTCACGGCATTAGGAAGGTTGAGAACCACTGATTTAGAGGCTGGTAAGGAATCACAGTATAGGCAAAGGGAATATACTTGTCAAGTTCAACTCACTGTTAAATCAGTTATAGAAAAGTTGGCAACTGGCCTGTCTCTCTTGTGCAAGTAGTCAAGGCAGTTGGTTGTCATGTTATAGTTTCTCTAGGAATATAAAGGGGGGAATCGTGTGATCGAGAAGGTTTCTGGCCTTCAAGCTATATTGTTGGTATCCATAACCAGTAACCCCCAAATGGGCAGGAGACAACTGAGTCAATGTTTGAAGGAATACATTATGAATATTGTTTTTTCATTTTATATACCGTCCCGTAATGGTTAGGGTACACTCTGAGCAAGGAACATTCCCCCCACCACCACCAAGCTGGACACTCATTTTACTGACCTCAGAAGGATGGAAAGTTGGGTCAACCTTGTACTGGCTACTTGAACCCATTGGGTTTAAAGACAGGTCATGAGCAGAGGTTTGACTGCAGTATTGCAGTTTAACCCCTGCACTGTGGGGCTGCCCGATCCCTATCTCTGTGGCTTCCAAAATTTTTGCCTTCCAAGTCCAGTAGCTTACTCTTCATCAGAAAGGATCCTGCATGGCAGGGGTTTGGACTGGATGGCCCTTGAGGTCTCTTACAGCTCTATGATTCTATGATGCAGTACCACCAGAGTTCATGATCATCTCATCTCTTATGTCCGTACAAGACCTAAATCCTCAAGGAAGAGGATCCTCAGACCAATGAATTAATGGCAAAGGTCTAAGAAATGCCATGTCCTTAAAGCCTTACCTCCTGGATATTCCAGACTTTGTGTTCACCCACCCACCTGGATTATAAACAGATGAACTAGAGAATACTTTCATGATCTCTGACAAGTGACTGGAGGGTCCCCAACCTTCCCTATGCTAGTCACCCTTCCAGTTGATAAAGATGGCACCACATGGGAGAATCTCCATTACCTCCCACAGCAGATACAAACAAACAAAATGTTATGCAATCCATTGATGTTGTGGCTTTGAAGGATTGATTAATGTGATTTTAAACTTAATTCTAATGTGTTTTGATATTATAGCCTGTTTGGTTATTTTTAACACATTAAGTATTATCCGTAATATTTACCAAATAAGCTGGTGGAGCTCACAAGATTTTATTTATTTTAGAGTATTTTTTTTACCCCGCCTTTCTCCTTGGAAAAGGACCCAAGTTGGCTTACAGTAATGAGGGATAATATGTAGTCCAGTACACTTAAGACATGTGTAAGTATTTGAGAACAAGGAATTGAGGGACATCTTACAGCATTAATAGACAACATTACGTTAAAGCAACACGGTTATAAGTAGTCATAAACACAAAGTCTTGTGAACCCATAGAATCATATAAAATTCACATGGTAGTCCATCATTCAGGAAAAGCTTGCCTGAAGGAAAAGGTCTTTGCCTGTTTCCGGAAGGACAACAGAGATAAGGCAGTCCTGGCCTCTTGTGGGAGGGAGTTCCAGAGTCTGGGCACAGCAGTCAAGAAGGCCCTTTCATGGGTTCCCACGAGACGTACCTGTGAGGGTGGCGGGATGGAGAGGAAGGCCTCTCCTGATGACCTTAACACCCGAGTCGGTTCATACTGTGAGATTCAATCTTTGAGGTATCTAGGACCCAGGTCGTATAGAGATTGTATTCTTGGCCACAGAGCCAGAGGTTGGGAGTTCGAATCCTCACTGCCCCTCCTGGGAAAGAGGCCAGTTGATCTTGCCTGGCTTGTGTGTGTCTGAAGAGGTTATTTGCCCTGCCACTTGTATGGCTTTGGACAAGCTTTATGGTTCTACAAGGCACAAGAAAGAGGGACTGATAAAACCACTCCTGTATACTTTTATGCCAACAAGATTTGGGGAGTAGGAACTGACTCAATGTCACATCATCATTACACCACATTTTTTTATTTCTCAGGATTGCTCATACATGTGGGTGGGCCAAAGGGGCAAGCCTAAAAATCAGAAGCCAACTCATAAACTATTGCTGCTGAGATGACAATTATTATTAGTCAATGTGCTTCGAACTGCTTTTAATTCTATTATTATTAGTTCCATTATACACAGCCCACCAAATGTTGACACTGGATTTAGTTCCTTGAATACTGAGACACTCCCAAGGACCTGGGATATTCACAGGCATGTCCTTAAAATACATGTTGTTTGAAGTAAGTAGTTATTTTGTAATTGGAGTATCATGTGTTCTTTTCTTCACTTAGAATAGCAAGATGATTTTCTAAGTCTCTTGGTATTGTTCCTCAAGTGTCAGTTATATCTGGAACAGTAGCAAAATCTTGGTCTGTAAATCTTTGTATTTGGCAATCTTTTCAAATGATTTCTCTTTGGTTCTAGCATCCCCAGGTCATGCCACATTTTCTTCTTTTTCTACTGTTACTATTACTTCTCTATTATTACTACTCTATTTCCCAGCATTGCTCATTATTGTTGTTCCTGTTAGGGATTGCTCTCTTTATCTCGGTATCTGCTTTTTATGTATACTGTATATAAAAATAATCTTGTGAAGTTGTGTCCCGTGTTCTTGGCGAAAAAGAGAGATACAGATAAAATAAAATCAATAAATACAATCACTAACCCATGAACGCAGAGCATTCTGTGCAATGCTAGGTTGCGTCAAACGTTTGGATGCCACCTGAAATTTCTCGTGCCTCGTTCCTAGTACCCTTTGTGACAATGGCGTTTGTATGGCTAGAATTGCAGCCCTGGAATGCTCTGAAGTTTTCCTGGCACAAGGATCACCCTTTAGCTGCAGCCATGGAACACGTTGGCTGCCGTAGTGAAAACAGCTTTGTAGAAACATGAGACGCGAGTCAAGAAATGTGGCCTTATCCTCTGTTGCTTCAAAGATGCCACATAACAGGCGATCTCTCCCTTCCCCTTTTGCTTTGGTGTCCAAGTGTATCCCAAGTTTAAAAATAAAAATACTCCTGCTTCCCCCCCCCCAAGGTCTCATCCTGGCTCAGGTGTTCTTGATCTAAATTTAAATTTGGCAAGTAGGGTTGAAGGCTGAATCTTTCTCATGTTCGGATAAACAGGGTGTGGGTTTCGCCTGAAGATTCCAGCTGTATGCACATTCTCCCATTTAAATAGAATGGACTGACTCTGCCTGCCTCAGGTTTCCTCCTGTTTAGTCAGCAGCGTGAGCCAAAGAAAATTTCCTGTAACTAATCACTTAGGAGCTCAACACTTTCTCTCTACAAATTGTCCCTTGATGGAATGCAACTGCAAGGAGGATGTGCTTTTCTGATTGGTAGGTGTAAAATTGGGAATTGTACACACTTTCTTTCCCGTCATTTCCCGTCACTAATAAAATAAAATAAAAAATGCAAGCTGAGCTTTCAATAGCAGGCTCTCTTTATCAAATACATTGTACCAAAATACCAAAAAGGCATCTATTTTTATTTTAATAGTAAACACAATTATCTGCTGATGTTATGCTTATGGATTTATTTTTATTTTGTTAATTGGTACTGATGTTGTTATATATACAGTACCATATGTTGTAAACCACCCTGAGTGATGTTGTTGTCAGATGGGCAGTATGAAAGTCAAATAAATAAATATATATGTATGTATTCTTGAAGCATTTAATAAATAAATGGAATAAGAAGACCGAACGTGAGATGGACAGACACCCGAAGGGAAACCACAGGCGTGAGCTGAGAATATTGTGGCTGGCCATGGTGCTGAGGACAAGGCGTTTTGGAGGTCGCTCATCCACCAGGTCGCTATGTGTGGGAGCCGACCTGGCAGAAAAGAATAACAAATGTTATGTCATAGTGAACCGGCATCCTATTCTGTACTGAGTACAGAAGTACAATTCCACAAATTGTGGGGGTTCACGGGCGACATCCTGGTGGACCGCGGTCCACCAACAACACGGGCACACATTTGTTTACATTACAGTCTGAAAACCAACCACCCGCAATAATACAGTGGTACCTTGTATAAAGGAATTAATTCGTTCCAAATGAAATGTTAAGCAAATTTTCCTTTATACAAATTTCCCATAGGAATGCATTGAAAACAGAGAGATCCCATTTTTATGTTGTACAGATTCGCCCCATAGGCGATGATGTTAAGCAAATTTCTCCTATCTCCGGAATTTTTTATGTTGTACAAAGTTTATGTTATACAAACGGTTATACGAGGGTCCACTGTACTTGTGTTCTTCTCCTTGTCGGCGTTCACACCCTGACACAAAAGCGCCTCGGAATAAACCCGTCCCCCTCCCGCGCTCTCTTCGCCTAACGCACGAGGAGGACCCGAAACGCAACATTTTTACAAGGAAGACGCGATCCGCCGCGCCGCGCCGCGCCCGTCTCCTTTTTTGACCCCCCCTCCCCGTTTTTGAAAGGGGACGTCGATCCAAAAGGGGACGCGCCTCTCCCGATCGGCTGCGCACGCGCACTGGGCGCGCCCGAGCCGGGAAGGCGGCGAGAAGGGGAAGGCCAGGGAGAGAGAGAGAGAGAGAGAGAGAGAGAGAGAGGGAGGCGCGGAGAACCCGGATGTGGCGCATGCGCCGCGGCCTCTGCTTTGGACGTGTCTGCGGCAGCGGCAACAACAACACCACGACGCAGGCGGCGGCGGCGGTGGCCGTCGGTTGGAGCGTCCTTCCTCCTCCTCCTCCTCCCGCGCCTGAGGCCTTCCCTTCTCAGAGAGAGAGAGAGAGAGAGAGAGCGAGCGCGCGCGGTGAGGAAGAGGAGGGGGGCGGGCGGCGCGCCGTCGGCCGCGGCGGCCCCTTTCCTCCTCCTCCTCGCCTCTCGGGGTCTCTCCTGAGGGAAGGGGGGGAAGAAGCGGGAAGGCGGGACGGGAGGAAGCGCCTGCCGACGAAGAGAGAGAGAGAAGGAAGGGGGTACGGACACGGACGGCGCCCCCTCAGGCCCCTCACGGACAGGCCGTACCCCCCTTTGCACGGCGGCGGCGGTCCCCACGGAGGCCCAGGTAATGCCCCCCTTCCCCCCTCAGCCTTCCCCCCCCCCTCCGGCTTCTCCCATTCCCTTCTCTTTTGTACCCTCACCCATTACCCCTCATGGCTTGCGCTTGGACTCTTGACTGAAGGATCGCCGGGAGGAAAAGCGAGGCCCGTCTGGGGTGGGGTGGGGGGGTGGGGGTACAAGGAAGGGGCCAACCGTCGTGGTGTGGTGGGGGATGGGCCCCCCCTCCCCTCCTCTCTTCTGCCCCCTCCCCCCCTCTCTTCTCCCCCCTCCCCGTGCGCGCGCGCGCGTGTGCTTGACTTGGAAGCAACTCCGGGCCAACTAACTTCGGGAGGGCAGCCGGCGAGGCTTCCCTGGAAAGGCCTCTCTCTCTCTGGCCGGGGGTGGGGTGGCGGGGGGAGAGGGCTGCCAAGAGTCCGTTCCCGCCACACTGTTCGCTGGATGGAGCTTTTTTTGGGTTTTTGTTTCCACAAGTACATTGGACCCTCATATAACAAACGGTTTGTGTAACATAAAATCTGGACCACATTAAAAAAAATCCGGAGATAGGGGAAATTTGCTTCACATCATTGCCTACTATGGGGAGAATCTGTACAACATAAAAATGTTTTATTGCTCCTTTTTCAATGCATTCCTATGGAAGATTTGTATAAAGGAAAAATTTGCTTAACATAATTTCATCTGTACAGTGGACCCCCGTATAACAATGGTTTGTATAACATAAAATCTGTACAACATAAAAAATCCCGTTCTCTGGATGGAGCTTCTTTTGTTTTTGTTTTGTTTCCAGGTACAGTGGCACCTTGTATAAAGGAATGAATTCATTCCAAATGAAATTAGATTGAGCAAATTTTCCTTTGTACAAATTTCTCCTAGGAAGGCATTGAAAACAGAGTAATCCCTAATCGCTGCAACATTTTTGTGTTGTAGGGATTCGCCCCGTAGATGATTTTGTTAAACAAATTTCCCCTATCTCCGGAATTTTTTATGTTGTATAGATTTTGTGTTGTACAAACCGTTTGTTATAGAGGATCCACTGTAGTTTCGAACGGAAGCCGTGGTGGAGAGATGGCAAAGGTCGTTTATGTGTCTTGCAGGCTATCCTTGAGAACAAAGGCTGGTGGGGGGCAGAGGTGGAGGGTCTTTCTTGGGAGAGGGAAAAAAGAGAGATGTTGGTACAGAGCTCCCACTTGGTCAGCTACCCAGGAGGTGAAGGGGGCCACTGAGGCCCCTCAAGTGGCAACAGGGTGGTCCTAGGATGGCCTGGTGGCTTGCTTAGTGGGCTAGAGTACTGAAAACTTGTCATCTGCAAAGTTGGCAGCTCAGTGGTTCGAATCCTGGGTGCCACATAGTGGAGCGAGCTCCTGCTGATAACCCCAGCTCCTGCCAACCTAACAGTTCGAAAGCATGTAAATGCAAGTAGATAAATAGATACTGCCATAAAAAGCGGGAAGGTAAACAGTGTTCCTTGCGCAGAAATGTGTTCACCTATGCCAGCCACATGGCCATGGACTTGCACAGCACTGGCTCTTCAGCTTGAATTTGGAAACGAGCATGGCCCCTAGAGTCGAACATGGCTGGCAGGCATGTGCATGGGGAACATTTACCTTTTTACCTTAGGATGCTGGAACATTGTCTACCTCCCGTCCATTGGGTGACATATCAAAAACTAACGGGAGTTCTCGCTCCAGTCAGGGAAAGCTCGTGTGACGATAAACCTTTATGGTGCTGCACAAGATAATTGTGCCCTTCTTGCAACAGGAACTGTGGGCATTATTAAAATATGCTTGAATGTCTGTTTTAGTCTTAGGTTATGATGTTTAAGGAATGAATTCACATAACTAATTTTAATAACAAAGTCTTGAAGTAATTTTAAAGGCTAACAACTTCTATCTAAGGCCTGCAGCACACTTTATGAGATGCTGATTGTGTCAAACTTAGGCCAAATAAAATATGTGGTCTGTAAGACCCTTTTGTTTTTGCTGCAACAGACTAGCACACCTACCTTGCTTTTATTTTACCAGTTGCATGCACACACACACACACCCATCCATTGTTATGGATGAGCAGCTGATTGAACTCTGCTTTTCAGAATCCTAGTTCACCACTCTATGCACTACACTGCACTTGGAATCTCTAACTCTTATCTTTAATAAAGTACATAATAATAAACATTAACATATATAATAATAAACAAATCAGTTTTGAGTTATGGTGAACCTTGTCAGTGTTTTTCAAGTAGAGAATACTCAGAGGTGGTTAACAATTCCTTCTTCCCGGGGTGCCCTGGGACTGTGCAGGTTGCCCAAAGCCACACTGGCTAACTCTTCTTCCTTGAGACACAGTGGGGAATCAAACTCCCAATCTCTGGCCCCACAATCAGATAACTAAACCAATGAGCCATCCAGCCAGCAGTTTTTAATAAAGCATGAGCTTTTATTAACACTTTTTGTATAAAATAGTTTGCTGAGAGGTTGCCATATTAGTCTGTTTCAGCAAAGAAACATACATCCCTATACAAGAAGACTCATAATAACTTCAAGAGCTTAGTATTAAGGATGCCACAACACCTTTATTTTGTTTTTTGTATTTCCATTTTTATAGGCAGTAGAAATATCTTTTTTTTCAGATACACAGAATGAAAACAGTGTAGAAGTTGGTTGCGTTCTATGGGAGTTTATACTAAATTAATACAGTACTTAACTTGAAACGTTGCTCATGAACTCATACTCAAACAAATGTGTCTTTACATAAAAAAAAAACTTGTCCAGACTTTAAATTGTAGAAACTGATTAAGTATCTATAAAAGAGGGGTGAGGTGGAAATTAGAAGCTTAGAATATTCTAGGTATTTGTGTATGAAAAAAATCAGCTATGAATAATGTCTGAATCAATGGGAGTAAGTGGAGTGTAGTTGGCAAATGCAATATTAATTTTTTTTACACAGAAGATTAGTGAAAAGCATCATTTTAGAAATGTCTGACCTCTGTAGTTCATGTAATTGTGCACAGTTCCTTAATGGTCCATATTATTATTGAAACTCAGCCTGAAGCAAAATGCTGGGGGGCGGGGAGCTGTTGAATTGAATGTTATTTTTTGAATCTGGGTTGCAGATCCAGATTTACCCTTGAAGTATTGTTAGGTATTATTGTTCAGCCATAATTCGTAAAAAAAAGAGTGAGGCTGCAACTGCATGATCAGCTGCCAAAACATTTGCTCTGCTTATAAAATCAGTGAACTCGAAGTCTTTTTTTTTACTGACCACATGATGCAAAGTTTGATTCAAATAGCTGATTTTGCTCCCAGTGCAGGTTTTCCCCTCTGTTGCTCGGTGGTGGTGGGGCTTCTAATTTCCAGTTTAAATGATCCAAAAGGGCTTTCCCCCATGTGGTTTGTTGTGATACATTATTGTCGGGATAGGTGGCATGTGTGTAGGTGGTGTCTTGGTTAGGTAGGCAGTTGGGGTGTGAAGTTCAGGACTGGGAGAACACTCCCCTGCATTCTTTCCTCTTCTCTGACTGCCCCCCCCCCACTTCTATTTTTTAAAAATTACATATATGAGGTTAACGCCAGATCATCCTATCACCTTATTGATGGGTCCTCATTTTTATTGTTTCCTGCATTTACTCCTCATAAAAAGATTGGTAGGTACAGAAAAGAATAGATTGGCAAAGGAAAAGGCTGGTATATGAATTGCATTGCACCCAGCGTGAATAGTGAACTTCTGGATCAATCTGCAGCCCCTGTGTGATGACTGAATGAAATTTCAGATGTAGTGTATACTCTGTTGCTTTGTAGTTACCTAGTCTTTAGAGTCTTAATAGCTTCACATCGTTCCCTGTCCTGCAACCTCCCTCCAATAAAAACACCCCTCATCTCAATGTTATCCTAACAAATGCATTGCTTTACTGGTCTTGTTGAAAAGTGCATAAAGGTTTCTTAGCACTTTGTATTTTCAAGTGTTGCCTTTCAGTATGGCCTTGGACAGGGGTATGCAAGGAATATTTTCCCTTTGTATCAGGCAAGGATACATGTATATGCAAATACCATTTTCTCTGATCTGGGTTTTTTTTTCATTGAGTATAGGACTAACTACTTCCATGCAAACACACTGTGGTGTGTGTTCACAGTCAGTAGTATGGGTTAATGTCTTTATGCCATTTGGATGTGTCTGTATCGATGAATTAGAAATGTGCACATGTAGGTGAGATGAAAAGTGTGAATTTATATTATTTATTTATTTTTATATTTATATACCGCCAGAATTTCCCAGACATGAACTCAGGGTGGTTAACAAGGAATAGCATGCAACAAAATACAGAGAAAAATAATCCACTGATTCATTATCCATTGATTCCATTATCCACGGTTGGCAGAGGAAAATACATAAATAATTCAGCAGCCGCAAAGCAAGCTACTGTCACAAAGAGCAGCTGTAAAGCAAGCTACTGTCATAAAACTGCAGCTGTAAAGCAAGCTACTGTTGCTAAACAGCACCTGTAAAGCAAGTTACTATAAAAAAACCAGCAGTTTTGGGGGACATTTTGTCGTTCTCTATTATCCATGGTTTTCATTATTCACGGGAAGGCTTGGAACCAATCCCCAGCAGATACAGGGATCCCACTGTAATCGGTTCCACAATATGACATAAAGAACAAAAAAGCTCAACAACAATCAGTTGGTTTTTTCTGGAAAACAAAAGCCAAAAACCCTGTTGTGCTGTTACACAAGCCATGTAATTTTTATATGTGAATTGCCCAAATTTAAGAAATCGCTATTGCGTGCCAAGTTGTACAATTCAGTATGCAACAGATAATGTCTATGGAGATTTTTAAACCTGTGTTGATTTTAAAAAATTACACCGATTGTGTAACTGCACAATAGGATTTGAGCCCATGTAAAGCATAACTGACCATATTTGTAAATCAATAGAATGTAGATACAAATACAGTACTATAAATATTTCATTTCTTATGCAAATAGAAGTATATACAGTACTGTGCTAAATTGTAGTCTGGAAACAAAGGCCAGCTTCATAGAAACAGTGGTTGGAGAACATTGGGACTCACTGAATGCTGTTGGAAGGAGGGGCAAAATAAGTAGGTTGGGTGGTGAGTGAAGTGGGTCCCTATTTCCTGTTCAAATCTCTGCCATATCTTGGAATTTTTTTCTCTCTCAGACATTTCAGTTTCACTGGTGTTAAATACCATCTCCAAACCAATTTATATACTGTATAATTCTTTTTCATAGAATCATAGAATAATGAAGTTGGAAGGGATTTACAAGGCCATCATGTCCCTTATGCTCAATGCAGGAATTCTGTGCTTGATGCAGGGATACAAAGCAAAAGATATCTGCCAGGTAGTTGCCCAAATTTCTCTTGAATGCTTCCAGTGTTGGAGCACTCACTACTTCTTAAGGTAATTGGTTCTATTGCTGTACTGCTGACATACAGTATTTTAAAAAATATTTTATTCTGCATATTCTTCCACTTCTTACTACTTATTTCTTCTCCCAAATCAGCTTCCCATAGCATTTTTAAAGCCTCTTGTTGATCCTCTACTTCCTTCAACATTTTATGAATTTTACTTATCATTTCCCTAATTCTTTTATTTCCATCTTTTTCTTTCCGTAATGCTATTTCCTCAAACTTTGTGAACTCTCTACATATACTTTTCCATTTCACCCATTCTCAACATGTCAAATAAATTTATTGTAGATAAATTTCTACAACATGTTGCAAGGTATTATTATTATTTTTTATTATTCGTATTTTGTTTTGTTATGTTTGGGGATTGTATATTTGGGCAAGTTGTTTTGCAACGTGTTATACACCGCCCTGAGTTCCCGCGGGAAAATCGGGCGGTCAACAAGTACACAAATAAATAAAGAAATTTTTGAGAGTGACTGGTTTTTGGCAAGCACTATAACTTGGAAGTACACAGTGCACCTGCATATTAACTGTGTGATGTTAGACCTATTTAGCCAGAACCACTGAGTCTGACTAGAGGAATCAGACAACAGTTTTTGTGGGGATCTTGTAGATATACTTTATTTCTTTTCAGCTTTGATTCTTGTTCCCCAGCCACAGATATTATTCTAAGAATTATCTTAATTGACATTTAAATTGATCCCATCAAGTTTTGGAAACTGCATGGCAAATGGGTTTTTTTCCACATGGCATGCTGACTTTCTTTGCCAGGTTTAGAAGGTTTTCTTCCTAGCAGCTTATTGTGATCCAAGGATTTTTGATTACTGTACTTCTAATAGATTACAACAGTCATGTGTCTGTTCTGATAAAATCTTATTTTGGTTAATAACAGACTCCAATGTTTGATAACAGCCAAGAATGTAGTGCCAGCTTTAAAGACAAACAAGTTTTATTTGAAAGACGTTTTCATGGGCTGCAGTTCATTTCATTACATTCTTTAGACTCTTCAATGTTTTTCTGTGTCACACTGACTCAGCTACACCCATAATGTCTTGATGTGGCTTGTTTTATGTCACGTGTTTTCAGTTTTGAGAATACATCTTAGATTACCATATCAATTTCTTACATTCCCGTGGTTCTCCAACTTTGCTTTTTCACTCCCTGGTTACAATGTTGTTTTCCATTGCTTAAGAAAGTAGTCCTACAGTGCTCAGTTTCCAGTTTCAATTACATCGTACCTTGTATAAAGGAATTGTTCCAAATGAAATTATGTTAAGCAAATTTTCCTTTATACAAATTCCCGTAGGAATTCATTGAAAACGGAGTAATCCTATTTTTATGTTGTACGGATTCTCCCCATAGGCAATTATGTTAAGCAAATTTCCCCTATCTCTGGAATTTTTTGTTGTACAGATTTTATGTTATACAAACTGTTTGTTATACGAGGGTCCATTGTATACAGGTTTCCTATCAGTATTGTTACAATACTTTATGCGCTGTTCTGTATCTGACAAAAATGAGTAGGCCATAATCTTCCCTTATGTATAGAACAGTATTTACACTGCCCTGTTGAAATCTTCCTTACATTTGTTTATCATATTCCTTTGGTTTTGTGGTAATCCACACTTTCTGTTTTTAAATTGAAGAGTTTTTAAAAAAACACTTTTTAAAAGCTGCCCCTCGTGACTTCGAAGCAAAGCTCATCATAAATTAGTCTTCATCTGTTTTATTTAGTTTTTGTATTGTTTCATTGGGATTTCCAAATTTCAGATCCATTGGGATTTCACAGTACAAAATAGAAGAGGCATCATATTCCTGTTTTGCATTTTAATTAGTATGCAATTTTATTCTGTTGTGAAATGTGACTGTATAATTTTTTTTCGTAGAGCTGTCATGTTTTCATATATGGTTTATGTCTTATTAGTGATGGTTGTGAGTATTTCGGGCTCACAAACAAGCACAGAGGAGTTCGTTCTGTGCTAGTTCCCTGAGCTCCTTGCCCTCTGAAGATGCCAGCCACAGAGTCTGGCGAAACGTCAGGAAGAAAAAATTCCAGAACACGGCCAAACAGTCCAAAAAACTCACAACAATTATCAGATCTTGGTCGTGAAAGCCTTCGAGAATACATTAGTAGTGATTCTTGATTCCAGAATGCTTGCATTCTGAGTTCTCCGTAACATCACATGGTGATTGAAATCCTGTTGCTTAGTTATAAGTCACATTAGAATACATCCACTGAATTTAATGAGTGAACTCCTGTGTACGTCCATTGATATAAATGTGCCTGTTAAAGTTGCAACTTAGTGTGCTAAGCAAGAGGATTTCAGCCAGTACATTTGAAATTCTGGAAGTTATTTAAGATACAAATGGAGAATCTGCAATCCTACAAATGTTGTTGGGTTCTAACCTTCATTGGCCCAGCCCCATGGCTATGGATCTGTGATGGGAACTGTAGCTTGGCTATACTTGTAGGGACCCAGGTTTAAAATCCTTGTTTGAAGTTTTCTTTAGAAAGCCCTACGTGTCTTCTGATTTGAGGTGAATCACGAAGGAACAGAACTTTTTCAGTAATTCAGTGTTATTGTTCTTAATGGAACATGCTTTCCAGGTCTCCTCTTTCTTGGAGTTAAGATTCATGAGATGGCTTGTGGCTTGTTGGTAGTTTTTCCCAGAATAATATGCTGCTTTTAGATAATTTTGATGAAATTCTCATCATGACAGTTTCTTTTAAGATGTTTTGTGAGCTTTGTTGAGGCTATAAATCAGAATATTATTTCTTTGATGCGTTAATAAACCAATGCCAGGTTTTAAAGGAAACTAATACATAATGCTTGTCAGGGAAAAGAGAGTAGAAATTTGTGCAAAGTGAAATAGATCAAGATAGTCATTTAATAGGTAAGTTCTTCAGTTGTAGGGTTCATTTTCTGCAGTCACCTGAAACATTAAAAAGGCTGTCTTTTTAATACTTAAAGAAACAAGTTTAAAAGGTATACCAAAATATGCTTCCTTTACAATGACTTCTCTGAAGTGGATTTTAATTTTAAAAAATCATGGACATTTTACTTCTGGGCTGAATGGTCTATATTTTATTTAAATTCATTCCTTAAAATACTATTTATAATGGGAGTTCTAAAGTCTTCAGATTTCAAATGCAGTCTATGTACTTTTTAGGTGACTGTGTTAGGGTTGATCTGCTGCATTTGCAACTAAATCTGTAGAACATGGTTTGGGAACCAGCAGGCTGCTTACTGGATGTAACACTTAAAAACTCGCCATGCAAGTTGTCTGGTTCTCCCTTTCTACCAAGCAGGCTTAAAAACGAAACTGCTGATGCCAGTTAAAGTTTTTAATTCCTAAAAGAAGTAGGACACATCTGGGGAGACATGTGGTAGGTTTCTTCATGTGCTGTGGCTCCCCAGTAATTTCCTCTGCGTACAAGTACCAGTATAAAATTTTCATAAACAAAACAGAATTCATATATGGTGTATATTAGAGAAGGAGGTACAGGGAGAAGGAAATAGAGTGAAAGGGGGGAATGAGAGTGGAAGAAAGAGAAGATAATTTCTCTAATCTAAGTAATGGGGTGAGTGGATGAGTGCCCTGCCAAACAGCTGCTAGCCTATGACCTTAACAGCTTTCATCAGTGGGGATGCAGATGGTTTGCCACCATTGTCACAGAGATTGCTTGTCCCCTGAGGCTTTCCTAAGTTGCCTGCCCTTTCAAGTGTAGTCTTACAATGCTCTGTTGAACTTGGTGAAACATACTTTTGAGGAAGCATTTTCCTGATTATACTATCAATACGGGTATTAACAACCAGAAATAAAAGAATCATTAGTGTTTCTAGTTAACAAAGGCTTCTCTGTGTGGGCTAGATCAGGGCACCTCATACCTCAGGCATGTGATTGGGTGGCTGTTTATAAGGATATATCTACTGTATTTGATTTGATTTGCTAATTATTTCTACCTCCTCTTCATGTGTATCTTTTGAATTACGGGATCCTACGTTTTCAGTGCTCCTTGCTACCTACCGTCTTTACTGTGTTGATTTCAATATGTGTTGTTTTTGTTCTACTGTTTTCCTCCTTGTTCTACAGTTCTTCCTTCATGTTTAGTATAATTTTATATGTTAGCATTTCATGGTTAGTATCACATTCATCTACTGGTTTTGTTATTGCAGGAAGAATAGACCCTCTCTATTACTTCCAGTTATGCAGTCTGTTTGTTTTCTGTATTAGCCATCTGGCAATTCATGTGTGCAATCATCTGTTCAGTTGCTTGAAACATGTATTTCTAATAAACAAATTGTTATCTTCACATAATTCTGAGTCACCCTGCTGCTTCCTTTCTGACTCCCAAGGCCAAATTCTCAAAATATACTGATTCTGCTTTCTTTCTCTTCTTTTATATTTCAACCACCTGTGATAGTCTGAAACTTCTGTTTTGGTTTATAAGCAGTGATCTCCTAGATACTTGCACAAAAACTTTCACAGACTGATTTTTTTTCAGCATCTGTATGTGGATCATAGACCTGAATGATTGTATTGCTGATTATAGATGGTCCATAAAGGGTGATTAATTTTAATTGATTTGCATCTCAACTGCTTGAGATGTGACATGACTGACTATTAAAGCAACTCCATTTCTTCTGAGTTGATCATTTCTGGGGTAAAATAGTTTATAATTATTTGACTGAAAATAACGTGTTTAAATACACTTTAAGAGGCTCACACTAGGTATTGTGATGTTCCATTTCTTGTTTTACAATTTCAACTTTGCTTTGATTCCTACTTCCAGCATTCCAAATTCCTCATATACATGTTGTGCGGGTTTGAACTTCTCTTGTGCTTCTGTGAACATCAGCAACTGAACATCTTGTTGGCCTTGGTCCACTTACTTCCCCACGGACAGCCCTTTGGCTATAGTCCAATTGCTTCATTCTTGTTTTGGATTGTCTTCACTGTAGAGTTTTGAAGACAAAGAATTTAGAAGCAGTTTCATCCTTCATCATAGTAACAAGAAGATAGCTTAAGGGTCCCTTTGTGTGTGCCTGTGAAAGACTTTGTCAGTAACACCTTCAACTGTTGCTGATGTCTTGCCCATCTAGAATTTCTCTGCTCCAGTCACCATTGGAAGTGTCATATTTCTTTTGCTGATACACCCAGTAAGAGGATAGGTGTATCTGAATCTGTTTGGTCATTCCACCTTGAGTGACCTTGCTAGGTGTCTGGGCTTGCAATGGAGTTTGGTCTCCTGAGGATGCTGTTTCCTTGACACACTCAAAGCCCGTGATAAAATATGCATGTAAGAGGAGATGCATCCAAATACTTTAAATATGAAAAAATAGAGTAAAACTGAAGATGAACATTAAAAGAATTGAGGAAAGGTTGACTACAATAGGAAAAGAGGAAGACCAAAAGTGATTATGATTTACTCAGTTGAGGAAGTCACAGTCTCCAGAGGTTTCTGGATGAGATAAACTACCTGGATCCATTTCAGTCTGGCTGCAGGCCTGGCTATGGGACTGAGACGGCACTGGATGCATTGGTAGATGACTTATGCAGGGAAATGGATAGGGGATCTGTGTCCCTTTTGGTTTTACTAGACCTCTCAGCTGCTTTTGATACTAGACCATGGCATCCCCCTGACTCGTCTCTCTGAAATGGGAATGGGGGGGGGGTCACTTCATTAAAGTGGCTCCGGTCCTTCCTGCAGGAAAGAATGCAGAAAATGGTGTTGAGTGATTCATGTTTGACACCACGGCCGCTGACCTGTGGAGTTCCCTAGGGTTCTGTTCTGTCTCCTTTGTTATTTATCATTTATATGAAACCACTGGGGGAGATTATCAGGTCTTTTGGGATCAGGTGCCACCAGTATGCCGATGATACCCAGCTCTACCTCTAGTCGCCTCCAGACTCTAAGGGAGCTACTATCTCAACTTTACATGAGTGTTTAGCTGCAGCGAATAACTGGATGAGGATGAACAAAATGAAACTAAAGCAAGACAAGACAGAGGTGCTCCTCGTAATTAGAAAGGGAGAACAAGGGATAGGGATGCAACTTTTACTGGATGGGGCCACCCTCCAATTGAAAACAACAACAGGTATGCAGCTTGGGGATGCTCTTGGACTCATTATTGAGCTTGGATGCCCAGGTCATGGTTGTGGCCAGGAGCACGTTTGCACAATTAAGACTAGTACACATGTTATGCCCCTTTCTTGGGAAACCAGCTCTGGCCACGGTGATACATGCCCTAGTGACATCCCGGCTAGAGTACTGTAACGTGCTGTATGTGGGGCTACCGATGAAAAGCCTCAGGAAACTTAACGGGTCCAAAATGCAGCAGCTAGACTGCTGACTGGGGTGGGGTACAGAGATCACATTACAACCCTATTAAAGCAGCTCCACTGGCTGCCAATCAGCTATCTGGGACAATTCAAAGTGCTGACCTTGACCTACAAAGCACTGTACGGCTTGGGTTCTAGCTAACTCAAAGGTTGAATCTCACAGTATGAGCCGACTCGGGTGTTAAGGTCATCAGGAGAGGCCCTTCTCTCTATCCTGCCATCCTCACAGATACGTCTCGTGGGAACCCATGAAAGAGTCGTCTCACCTGCTGCGCCCAGTCTCTGGAACTCCCTCCCACTAGAGGCCAGGATGGCCTTATATCTGTTGTCCTTCCAGAAACAGGCAAAGACCTTTCTCTTCAGGCAAGCTTTCCCTGAATGATGGTCTACCTAGTATGTGTCTTTTATTTGGATCTATAGGATCACATGTTTATAACTACTTATAACTACTTATAACCATTGACACTATGTTTTCAGTGTTAGTTTCCATCACTCATAACTTTACAGTACATGGTACTTTATTCCCCTTTAACTGCTCGTGTTCTTTTGTAGCTTTAATGTAATGTCTATTAATGTTGTAAAATGTGCCTCAGTTCCCTGTTCTCAATACTTGAACATGTCTTAATTGTACTGGACTGTGTAATACAGTATCCCTCATTCTGTAAGCCACCTTGGATCCTTTTTCGAAGGAGAAAGGTGGGGTAAAAATACTTTAAAATAATAAATTTTGTTTGCAAGGTATGATCGGGCCATGTGGAGGTTGTTAATTTTTTTCTTTCCTAGGAGATAAGATGATGTTAACTTGTAAAGTTGATGAAAATCCTTTAATTTCACTAGCTCATTATCACATTAGTCATGAATATTTTGGAACCAGTTCCTTTGTCAAATTCTTTGAAAATTCTCTGAGAAATGACCATGAATGCCTACACCCACACTTACTGATAAATAGAAACCAAACTGGTAGATGTTTAAAAGTATGTAAGCTTTAATACTTGATGTTCTTCAGTTTATTTTTTCAAAATAAAGTATTTACACTGGGGAGGCAAAAGGTAGCTTTGGGTTTGCAGGTATTTCTGTGCTTTTGTGTGCCCCACTGCCCCATCAAAGTTTATTTCAGAAAAAAATCATTTTATTCAGGAAAAAATATGGCCTGTTTCTGGAAGCCTCCAGGAGCAGTGATTTGTCTTTTAAATTGGTTACTTTACTTGGTTTCACTATGACTTATAACCACTTGCAGTCCTCCCTCCTTCGTTTTGGTAGACAGTCCTCCTTATTGCCCCACCCCAAGTTTTACAAATAGTTTGCGTATTTGTTAGCTCAGGATCTGGTAACATGCAAACATCCCAAAATGGTGATAGGTGGTATGGCTGTTTATCAAACATTTAAAACAGAATTTTGCTGTGTGCCTTTTCTTTGTATACTGGAAGGCGTGTCTTGTGCTTCTCCTGGTTAATTATCTCCTTGAGTACTTTTGAATGAATTAAGTCAAATAGAAAATCAGTTCCTTCTGTTAAAAACTGAGATTATTGCTTCAGTCACCTCTATCTAATGGGATAATTACTAGTAAGTCTCCCATTATTAGTTCCATGGCATACTTTTCTTAACAGATTGTCATCATGTATGTTTCCTGAATGATTCATTCTTGTCCTGAAATCAGTCATAAACAGTATGAGTAATGGTGGTTATTGAATTCATATGTCATATTTTCAGCAGTTAACTGCCTTGTGTGATACTAAACTATTGACAGAGAAATATATTGAGTTAGAGATTTTGTCGATTAGATTATTTTATATAGCTTTCATTTTGTCACTGGATGTATGATGTTCTGTCTAATATTTCATCTGCAGCATAGCTTAATACTGTACCTTGGTTGTTGGACTAAAATTTGATTTCATTTGTTTTATGAGGAAATTTATTTATTTGGTATTATTTACATTTGTCACATCTTTCAGGATATAAATCATTGTAAGACAAGGTTTTAAAAAAATACATAAAGATGAATTAGCGACACTGTTGGGAGAGAGGAAAGTTAAGCTGGAACAAACTCAGATGTGTTTTTTGCCTCTCTCCCTCTTGCACTTACGAAAGCTTACAATGAAATGTAATTGTCTTCATGGTGCCACATGTTTGTTTTGTTTCTTTGAATTTTGCTTAAGAACATAAGAAGAGCCATGCTGGATCAGGCCAAAGGCCCATCTAGTCCAGCTTCCTGTATCTCACAGGGGCCCCACCAGATGCGTTTGGGAGCGCATGAGACTAGATATCTGTCTCCTGATACCACTCCCCTGCATCTGGCCCTTGAAGTACCCTGGTTTCTCCATCATGGTCTGTAACCTGTGATGGACTTTTCCTCCAGGAATCTGTCCAATACCCTTTTGAAGGCATCCAGGCCAGATGCCATCACCACATCCTGTGGCAGGGAGTTCCATAGACTTACAACGCGCTGGGTGAAAAAATATTTTATTTTGTCAGTTCTTACTCTCCCAGCCCTCAATTTGAGTGTATGTCCCCTAGTTCTGGTATTTTGGGAGAGAGAGAAGAGCTTCCCTCTATCCACTTTACTCATACCCTACATTATTTTGTATGTCTCAATCATATCCCCCCTCAGGTGCCTTTTTTCCAGACTAAAGAGGCCCAAATGTGTTAGCCTTTCTTCATAAGGGAGGTGCCCCAGCCCAGTAATCATTTTAGTCGCTCTCTTCTGCACCTTTTCCAGTTCCACTATGTCTTTCTTGAGATGCGGTGACCAGAATTATACACAATACTCCAGGTGGGGCCTTACTATTGTTTTTTATAATGGCATTATAATGTTGGCTGTTTTATTTTCAATCCCCTTTTTGATAATCCCTAGCATGGAATTGGCCTTCTTCACTGCTGCCACACATTGGGGAGACACCTTCATGGAGCTGTCCACCAACACACCAAGATCTCTTTCCTGATCCGTCACGGATAACTCAGAGCCCATGAGTTGAAATCCTTCCTACAGCACTATTAGTGGTGTATAGCACTGTGGAGGAATGTTGTTTGTTGTTAAAATATTAGAGTAGGTCAGTTACGTTGCTTAAAACTGATTGTTGTATTTCAAAAAGCCATCTGCATATAAATATGTATTGTAGCACTCTGATATGCAGGTTGCTAGAACATAAATAGCTGTGGCCTTTTCATATCTAGAAGTCAAAATATGTTCCAGGCCTAATGGGAGACTAGTTCTCTGTGCTACCTAGATGTCAACTAATCACTAGTCTGGGTGGATTAAATTTAAATCAAATTGATTTTTAAAAATCATTGATTTTTATCCTCCCTTCTACTAGAAGAATGGGAACACCTGCCAATTCACTATATGGTCACTGTTCTAGCTCTTAAACATTTTGTTGCATTAAAAGTAGAAATGAGGGTTGGCTATCATCAAGATGCAGTAGGGAGAACAATGATCAAAGCAAAGGAGATTGGCAAAGCCTGTGGGTCTCAGGCCAGGCTGTGTAGCTAGGAAGTCGGGAACATGCCAAAGTGTCCTAAGATCCTCATGGCATGTTGTTTAAACAGCTATAATCCAGCTGAAACAGCTCATGACCTGGAGTTTGATTCTAGGTAGCTGGCTTAAGGTTCACTCAACCTTCCATCCTTCTGAGGTTGGTAAAATGAGTACCCAGTTAACTGGGGGAGTGGCAATGTGTAGCCTGCATAAATTAATTGTAAACCGGGGCAGTATACAGTAGTCCTCCACCATATTGCGGCCACAAAGTGCAGTCCCACTATATCACGGGATCCACCACCCCTGCTGCTGCTTTCATCCCCGCCACCCCCACTGATATCCCATCATCACTTTTGACCCCACCACCCCCGCTGCCGCTTTCATCCCTGCAACCTCCGCCACCACTGTCACAGCTGCTGTCATGCTTTGATACAGACCTAAATAGCAGTAAGTAAAATAGACACTGATGCAAGCTGTACACTGACTGTCATGAATTTTAAAAATGCAGGTCATAATCACTGTAAAGCCTATTTGCAAATGGTTGCTTTAATTGTTCAAATACCCCATTGGCACAGAAATATCCTAAGGAATGAAAAAAAAAAGCAGCCAGTTGAATCAGGATGTTTATCAGAGGAGTAGCCATCTGCTTTGAATTCCATTGCTTACAGTCCCATTGGTCAGCTTAGTTTGGCATTTTATGGGGGTAGTTTTAAGTTGCATATGTAGAAAGTGTTCTCATGATGGCTTTGTGATTCATCTGGGAGGGTTTTATTTTGCAAATTTTTTTCTTGGAACTGATTTTGTAACTTCCTAAATATTAAAAGTCAGTGGTATATTAGGGCTTAACTGGAATTAGGTACAAAGTACAGTAGTTACCGGTAACTCATGATTAAAAAAAAACCAAAGGCCTTGTGCTCCTTATACACATTGCAAAGGCCAAGTTAGTTGATGCCTCTCTTAAACCATAAAAAATCACCACCATATGCTACCTGTTGGTTTGTATAAGTCAGTGATGGCGAACCTTTTAGAGACCAAGTGCCCAAAATGCGATTCAAAACCCACTAGTGCCAATACAGCAATTTAACCTGAATACAGGTGGCTGTGAAGGGGCGATGTCGGGTGCCCACAGAAAGGGCTCTGAGTACCACCTTTGGCACCCATGCCATAGGTTTGCTAAAGTATAAGGCAGGGTACCATTTATGTGGAAGGTGCAGAAAAAACAGA
The DNA here is from genome assembly GCA_023846285.1 of Phrynocephalus versicolor. Lineage (NCBI taxonomy): Eukaryota > Metazoa > Chordata > Lepidosauria > Squamata > Agamidae > Phrynocephalus > Phrynocephalus versicolor. The sequence goes on from JAHTLZ010000195.1 coordinate 4,479,321, forward strand.
GTTCAAAAAAGCAAGGCTTTTTGTTAAAAAATAAGTTTGAAAAATCGAACCAGGCCAGGAATGTTGTTAAATTCTGTCTCTGGCAGTGTTGATTGAATTGTCTCAAACCTGCTAGCCACGCCCCTCACCCCTTGCCTTGCAGTGAAACAAAAGGTGTGCATTTTTCGGGTTGGGTGTTGGGTTGACACAGAGGCAGACCTCTTATCTGAGAAGGTGAGATGAAATTTATGTTACTCCCTTGTTAAGCCAATTATTGCCAAATTAATAGTATTACGTAGTGGTTGCAGGAAGAAGTCTTCAGTGCGCAATACTGCTTGGCAAATGTTTAGTGTGCACTCTTGCAGGCTGGATAAACAAATTTTGTAAAATATAAATCAAATCTCCCATGCATGTCTGTGACTAAGTAAATCACTGTATTTATCAGGATTCTAGAATGGGTTTCCCCAGGGAAGAATATTGCAGGCTTTTTTCAGTGTTAAACAGAAAAGGCAGATTTATTAGATATGTATTACATGCAAAAATGGGATTAGATTCAATGATGGAGTGAAAATTGGAGGAAGAAATAGTTTAAGATACGCTAATAACACTGTATTACTGACAAAAGCAAAGCAAAGCAAAGCAAAGTGTTCTGCTTATATGCCACCCCATAGCGCTTCAAGCACTCTCTGAGCCGTTTACAATTTTTACTTATGCAGGCTGCACATTGCCCCTCCCCAGCAAGCTGGGTACTCATTTTACTGACCTCAGAAGGTTGGGAGGCTGAGTCAGCCATGAGCCAGCTAACTGGAATTGAATGAATGCCAGGTTGTGAGCACAGTTTAAGCTGCAGTACAGGCATTTAACCACTGCACCATGATGCAGCAAGAACTTGAACTGACTTGAGGCAAGTTCAAGAAAGGCAAAAGCAGGATTGCAAATGGACCTTTTAAAAAACCAAAAATGTTTGCAGAAGAATTGTATAACTTTGGTGTGGTTTTGATCAGAATAAGACATTTCTACCTGCATACAAATCACTTCTTTAACCTCTCATGTTAACCCCTTTGATGTTATCTTCCCTTGTCTTCAAGGCTAAATGTTGTAATGTGATTTCAGATAGAATGGGGAATGGGGGGGGGGCTTCTATAAGCAAATCTATTATGTTTTGTAAGGCAGAAATATTTGTATTAAACACAGGAGAAAACATCTGCTACAAATAGCTATGCTCACAACAGCATTCCTTCCCCAGGGATGTGTTTTGAGACCCTGTGCTGTAATATCAAAGATAGTTGTGAGATGCATGTCTGTGTTTATAAATGACATTTTTAACTAACCACTTTACACATATTTTATCCCTTATGCTACTCATATCTTTGAGATGAATTCACTTCATGATTGTCTTGCTAAATCTATGGTTGTATCATATTAAAGCTACAGTGATTTTCTTATTCAAAGTATGAAGCTCAGAAGGTAAAGCAAAGATATTTCAAATATTTGCTTATGTACAGGACTTGTTGGATTGTTAGAATGAATCCTGCATACCTCTAAGCAATTTGGAGGAAGAGGAAGAAACAAATTGAAGAAATAAAAGTAGATATTTCTGGGAAGGTTCATATGTAGCTTCAAGAGAATAACTGTTTGCCACCTGTCTGATAATTTGCTAAGTAATGTTAATGTACTGGAAAACTGTAAATGGAAAAATAGATAATTCAGTTGTGTTGATTCTCATGTCTTTTGCTTTCGGCCGCCCACATAATACATTTTATAACCAGTTTTACCATGGTTTTCTTCTCCTTTCTTCTAGGTGTAATCTGGATACAGTTGTCTGGCCAACAGACTAATAGACACATTTGGTCTGAAATTAAAAACGCTACCAAATGGACAATATGTCTATTACTAACACACCAACAAGTAATGATGCTTGCCTGAGCATTGTTCACAGTTTGATGTGCCATCGACAAGGAGGAGAGAGTGAAACATTTGCAAAACGAGCAATTGAAAGCTTAGTAAAAAAGCTAAAGGAGAAAAAGGATGAGTTGGATTCTTTGATTACCGCTATAACTACAAATGGAGCTCATCCTAGTAAATGTGTTACAATTCAAAGGACATTGGATGGAAGGCTTCAGGTTAGTAGAAACACACCTTATACCTTAATACTGTTTGACTGTGTGCAGGAGAGTAGGAGTATTCCAAAGGAAGGATAATGGCAATGTAATTCTCCCGTGAGCCAGGAGAAATGAAAGAGCCTTGTGAATGAGGTTGCGTCCTTGTGGTATCATCTCATAGAATACTATGACATTTGGTTCACAGTTTTTCAGTTTTTGATAATTTTATAGGCGGTGCTCTGTCTCTTTCCTTCTGTCTCATATTTGAATATATCCTGATTTTTTGTCTTTTAGGTGGCTGGCCGTAAGGGTTTTCCTCATGTTATTTACGCAAGGCTATGGAGGTGGCCTGATCTCCACAAAAATGAACTGAAACATGTCAAATACTGCCAGTATGCTTTTGACTTGAAATGCGACAGTGTGTGCGTAAATCCATATCATTATGAGCGTGTTGTGTCACCTGGCATCGGTAAGTATATATTTGATCCTGTACAGATAGTGGCGTTAGGGATAGAACATTAAATTAAGTTTAATAAAAGGCTTTTCATTTTTTCTCACTGACCAGAGTGCTCTTCTGTGGTTTGCGGTTTCCTTACATGGCCTGTGGGATACTTTTGCCTTGCAGCCTTGAAGCTGGGCAAGGAACCATTGCTCCAGAGTTCAGTTGCATTTATTTTTGGAGCATATAAATTAGCTTGCAAATGGATTCCATCTTCAGCAGCTGCTGCTTGCTCCTTTTATAGGGAAGGAAGTACAAAGAATGCTGTGGCTGGAAGAAGCAAGACTGTGGCCTTCAGATGGCAGAGTTGCCTTCCTTAAACACCAGCAGCACTTATTTTCTTCCTTTCCTTTGCACAAATAAGCTTTAGGGCTAGGTGAGCCATAGGGAGAGAATACCTTTCTCTGACAATTGAAGAACCCTGGTTTCTGCCTCCTGTTATGATAGAGATACGAGCCAGGCTTTCTAGATTATTTCCCTGAAACTATTATTCTGTCCTTCACGGTCAAGGGGGTGATAGGGAAACAATGAAAGGATGAGGTCCAGAAAATCCAGCTGAGTGTAGGAATGACATGAGCACAAGATTTGTTCCTTTCTTTGGACAGAGTTCTTTGAAAGAACTTGCAACACCACTGCATTCCTGCATTCATTGTCTAGCTGTCTTGTCCTGTGAAAGGATTGTTTCACCAAGGTTGCCTGTTCAGTTCTTCATCTTGACCTGATGAGGCTCAAGGTTCCTCCTGTTACTGAACCTGGCTGTGTCTTCCAGAGGATAGTCTGATTTTCAGTAGTCATACACACGGCTAATGTAGACCCCCATTATTTTCCTAAGTGTCACTGCTGTAGGCAGAGAAATTACTCATGCCATTTTGTTTGTTCTGAAGATACCAGGAACTTTGTCATGTGAACTATTTGTAATTTGTAATTAATTATATTGACAGTTCTGTATTACACTGAGAGTCTCACAGAGCACTGTTCCAGGTTACCTTCATCTTCCTGTTGAGACTTGAGATTACCTCCTCATAGAAAAGACTGATAGCTTAATCATTAGCCAAAAGATCATTTGACACCACAACTGCTTGCTTCCTCCTTTTCCCTTGCTTACATATCTCAATCTTTCAGTGTCTCTCTCAGTTGGCTTCTATTCTTTCGTGGCCTCTCTGTTCAGAACCAGTTTAAGCTATTTCAGGGCAGTTGTAGCTGAAATTTTTTGTCATTTTCCACTAGTTGATTTTGAATGCAGAAAATTAGGTGGAATGGGACAGATTTTATTCAGTGGCTGCCCTTGTTTTTTGTAGCTTCTCGTTACCAGATGGACATGGCAGTCTACTAGCAATATCTTTGGAGAAAGATTGAATTCTTTTTATTTAGAGGATTCCAGATCATTCATGTAATGTTGCTCTCATTTTTCAAGTGGACAGCCACCATTTCTGTGACTAACAAATGACCATCTCATGGCTGATTTCAGGTTTAGTCTTACGGCAAGTGGAAAGGTTTGACTGAGTTTGTTCAGTGTCCACAATCTAAGGTACTTAATCTAGAATTGAATGTCTTTCTTTTAATAAGAAATAAGAAGGGTGTGGTGGCTCAGTTGGCTAGAGCGCTGAAATAGTCGGCTGCAAAGTCGGTAATGTGGCGGTTCAAATCCTGGATGCCACGCAGCAGAGTGAGCTCCCGTTGTTAACCCCAGTTCCTGCCACCGTAGCAGTTCAAGAGCATGTAATGCAAGTAAATAGGTACCACCATAAAAAGCAGGAAGGTAAACAGTGTTCCATGTGCAGAAATGTGTTCAGCCATGCCACCACATGGCCACGGATTTGCACGCTCGATCTTAGCCAAAAGTCTGAAAAGCAGTGGGCACTGACTTGTACAGCACTGGCTCTTTGACTTAGAAATTGAGATGAGTGCCTCTCCTAGAGTTGGACACAACTAGCGTGCATGTGTGGGGGAAACGTTTACCTTTTAATCAGGTCTTTCAGCACCAAGACTGATGACATTATGGATCATAGCCTGCAGAAAGTATGGATCATAGCCTACGAAATGGGTGTGGGTGATCAAATTCTGGCATACTGTCCACATACTTATTTTGGTTTATAATCCATCTTTCTTCAAAATTGGGATTCAAGATGTCAGACCTGGTTCAAATAGTCTTTGATGTCTCCAGCATGTTCTTTTTGTCTGGCTTCACAGTTTTGGAAACAGCAGAAACATTCCTTTGCACAGTCTGAGTACAGTTTTGCTCCTTGTAGAAAGTAGCTTAGAGGCATTCTCATCCACAAAAGGCCACTACTTGCTCCCAGCCAACTATTGTTATTCTGTCAGTGTTTGGCTGCAGTTAATGTTGAAGGTTCTTTTGGTTCAGGGGTTTCTTCAGTGTTTGATTGACATCATCCTCTGATAAGGTCGCTCTCTAATATGTTATCTGTGTGAGTCACAGGCAGTATGAGAACAACAGTCTGTTGCCTGTAGGTGTAGTTCTTGGAGTGGTCATCTGTGCATTCACAACATCCCACCTCTTTTCCTCTCAGATGTCTCACTCTTGTGAGGCCGACTTGGCACTGAAAAGAATACAGTGAAGTGCGTTGTTTGCATGTGTACAGATAGTGCGGGCAGAATTTCTACCATAGGTGTTCAGCTCCAGAAACTTCTGAGTGTGGCTCTGCACAGTGTGAATTGACATGACTGCAGAATTACAGTTATAGATAAGCATCCTTTTCCTGTTATTTGAAGCTAAGCAATAACTTGCTTTTTTTTTCTATTTCAAGATCTCTCAGGATTGACACTGCAGAGTTCTGGTAAGCACCACTTATATTTCTGTGAAATATAAACAAAATAATTTCCTTTGGGAAAAAAATATCTAAATGATATAGAATATGTAGCTAGGAAAATTACACATTTGCTTCTACCAGGAAAAATAAGAGTTTAAGCATAGGCCACAAGAAACTGGTCTTCCTTACATCTCTTTTTAAAGGAAAAAAGACCATGAAGGTAGAAAGGAAAATGGAATGTTTTGGTACTGTGTTTAGTTTGTCTTACAGAAGAAAAATCAGGCAGAAAACACGGGTTCTTGTTTTCTGTTGCCTACTTAAGCATTTTGTATCATTGAGTCTTAGTACTTGGTTATGTTGGCTAATAAAATGTCTCCTTTAATACATTAAAAATGAAAGTTAATTTAGCATTCTGACGGTGCTATTGCACATACCTGAAATCATGGTTTTCTAGTTGCAGTTCCACGTTCTGGAATACAATAATATGTGTATGTGCAGTAATGTTTGTGTGTGGATATACAGGTGAAGCTCGAAAAATTAGAATGTCGTGCAAATGTTCATTTATTTCAGTAAGTCAACTCAAAGGGTGAAACTAATATATGTGATAGGCTCATTACATGCAACGTGAGATATGCCAAGCCTTAGTTTGGTATAATTGTGATGATTCTGGCATACAGCTTATGAAAACCCCAAATTCACAATCTCAGAAAATTAGAATAGTATGAAAAGGTTCAATATTCTAGGCTCAAAGTGTCTCACTCTAATCAGGTAATGAATCCATAACATAACACCTGCAAAGGGTTCCTGAGCCTTTAAATGGTCTCTCAGGCTGGTTTATTAGGATTCACAATCATGGGAAAAACAGCTGATCTGACAGTTGTGCAGAAAACCATCATTTACACCCTCCATAAGGAGGGAAAGCCCCAAAAGGTACAGATTGCAAAAGAAGTTGATGTTCTGAAAGTGCTGTATCAAAGCACATCAGTAGAAAGTTTTGTTGAAGGGGAAAATGTGGAAGAAAAAGGTGCAGAAGCAGCAGGGATGACCGCAGCCTAGAGAGGATTGTCAGGAAAAGGCCATTCAAAAGTGTTGAGGATTTTCACAAGGAGTGGACGGAGGCTAGAGTTAGTGCATCACGAGCCACCACACAGAGACAGATCCTGGACATGGGCTTCAAATGTCATACATTCCTCTTGTCAAGTCGCTCCTGAAAACTGTTGCTCAGTGGTCCAAAGTCCTCTTTTTTGATGAGAGCAACTTTTGCATCTCATTTGGGAACCAAGGACCCAGAGGAAGAATGGAGAGGCACACAATGAACGATGCCTGAAGTCCAGTGTAAAGTTTCCACGGTCTGTATTGATTTGGGGAGCCATGTCATCTGCTGGTGTTGGTCCACTGTGCTTCATTAAGTCCAGGGTCAACACAGCTGTCTACCAGGAGATTTTGGAGCACCTCCTGCTTCCTTCCGCATATGAGCTTTATGGGGATGCTGACTTCATTTTTCAGCAGGACCTGGTGCCTGCCCACACTGTCAAAAGTACCAAAACCTGGCTCAGTGACCGTGGGATTACTGTGCTTGATTGGGCAGCAAACCTGCATGACCTGAACCCCATAGAGAATCTATGGGGCATTGCCAAGAGAAAGATGATGGACATGAGACCGAACAATGCAGCAGAACTGAAGGCTGCTATTGATGCATCCTGGTCTTCCATAACACCTCAGCAGTGCCACAGGCTGGTAGCATCCATGCCATTGAGGCAGTAATTGATGCAAAAAGGGTCCAAACCAAGTACTGAGTACATAGGCATGCTTATACTTTTCAGAGGTCTGATATTGTTCTATTTCCAATCCTTGTGTTATTGATGTCACATATTCTAATTTTCTGAGATTGTGAATTTGGGGTTTTTCATCAGCTGTATGCCATAATCATCACAATTATACCAAACTAAGGCTTGACGTATCTTGCTTTGCATGCAACGAGTCTATCTCATATATTAGTTTCATCTTTTGAGTTGACTTACTGAAATAAATGAACATTTGCACAATATTCTAATTTTTTGAATTTTGCCTGTATATGTATTTGTAGATTTTCCTTGGTTTTGAAAAAACATTTCCATCAGATTCACCTTTTTGGGGGGAGGGGAAGAGAAATAAGCAGTTTGAGCAGTAGCACATTGATGTGCACATGCGCTGGTAACTAACTGGCTCAGTTTGGGCCTGGAAGGTATGGAACTGCAGGGGGTATATGGTTTGCAAAGCTTGGGGAGTATGAGACACAATCTACTGTCTATGAAAACAGGACAGAAGGGTAACATGCTTGTTCAATTAATAATCTTTCTAATTTAACACTTTTATTTTGCCATAGCTCCCTCAAGCATGTTGGTGAAAGATGAATATGTTCATGAATTTGAGGGACAACCATCGCTCTCAGCTGCTGAAGGCCATTCGGTTCAAACTATCCAGCATCCACCAAGTAACAGGGCATCTACTGAACCTTACAGTACGCCAGCCATGTTAGCGCCTTCTGAATCTAGTACTACCAGCACCACCAACTTCCCCAACATTCCTGTTCCTTCCACAAGTAAGATAAATATGCTCATCTGAAATATTTCCACAGTCCTTGCAGCCTCTTAGAAACTCAAGTATAAAAGGAGCATTTAAGTATTTTCATTTTTAATACAATTCCTCACCTGGAAAGGGCTCTTCAAGTGATTTTTAACGGTTACTAACAATGCACATTGACAACCACAGATAGAAAGGTATTACAGAGGGTGGTGACCACAGCACAAAAGATCATGGGATGTCCCCTGAGTCCACTAGATGACAGCGCTAGGGATCTTAGCCTTACGAGATCGAGGAAAATTCTCAGCACTTCTTTATTCTTCTACCACCGGGCAGGGGATAGAGAAGTATAGACAGCCATACCAACAGGCTGAAAAATAGTTTCTACCTGTGGGCGCTCAGACTTTTAAATGGAAAATAATTCCATATCAACATATTACGACAGACTTGTGGGGCCTGCGTGCTGTGTGATAAGTCCACAAGGTGCAACAGGGCTGTATGGTTGTTAGTGGGATTCATTGTGTCGTGGGTTGTATGAGGGAGGCTTAGCTAATCTCACAATAAAGTATTATTATCACTATGAACATGGTATGATCTGAAAGATACAACTTAGGAAGAATCTGAAGCACTTGGTGTTAGTCATTGAGTTTTTATCAATGTGCATTCTGGTATGGAATGGTCAGAATGAAAGAATTAAAGAATATGTTGAGAAAAATATTTTTGGGGTTGCTGGAACAGTATAGCAGACCAAAGTGAGTAGCACCACTTTAAACTTGCACCCTGCTTAGCAGAGTCTTGTTTGCTTTTACCAGCAAAGAAGTGCAACACGGCAATGAATCTAAACCATGTTGATGTTGTGTACGAGAGAGAGACCCCTGACAGAACCCAGTGTGGGTCTTCAAGTATCATGATCAAAAAATTAAGACAACTTAGATGAAAAAAAAAACCTTTGTATTTAAACATTTAACATAAAGAGCTTAAATTCAGCATAGTAGCATGGTAACAGCCTCACACTATATGCAGTATATAACACATGATGGCTTTCTACTGAGGAGACCTCAGCTAGCCTGACTGCCCTTGAGGAAGGAGCAGTAACTAATGGTTTTTCTGAGCTACTCTTATACTATCCCAGCCGCTGAAATTAGATTTACCTGCCTGTGGCTTCTGTAGCCTCAGACCTTTCCAGAAACCCCCACTGTAGGTGTTTCCTTGGCCTACATTCACTGAGCAACTCTGAGCTACTACAACCTCAAGTCTTTCCAAGTAAATTTGTTAAAGTTTTAATTTACATTTATGTTTTTAGTGACCTGGACCAAAACATTAATCTGACAGAATTGAAGGGGGGAATCTTGCTGTTTCTCCCTTTTTAGAACTTATAAGTGACCAGATTGGTTTCCTGTGGCCATAATGTTGATCCTGGAAACTAAACTCCCATTTATTCTTGGTTTATTTATTTTTTAAGATAGTCACCCTTAAGATGATATTTTTAAACCAGAAATTTCTTGAAGGGGAAAATGCTAGCAAATATTGATTGATGTAGCCCAGTGGTTCTCAACCTGTGGGTTCCCAGATGTTCCTGGACTGCAACTCCCAGAAACCCCTTCCAGCACAGCGAGTGTTGGAGGCTTCTGGGAGTTGTAGTTCAGGAACATCTGGGGACCCACAGGTTAAAAACCACTGATGTAGCCATTAACATTGACATGGTACATTGCATTATTAATTTACTACAATGTAGTAAAAATAATATAGTATAAAAATGTAGTATAGGAGATTGACATGCTCTGAATCTGGAAGTTGAGTCATGGCAACTGGACTTCTTTTTCTTGATAGAGAGAAACATTTTGCTGCTCATCCAAACAGCTTCATCAGTCTGAATAAAACTAGTGCGAGTCCTCCATCTTATAGTCACTGAGGTCAAAGCTGACTATAAGTCCAGTTGCCATGACTCAACTTCTAGATGTGTTTTTAATTTGCTTTTGTTTGCCACTTCTTGTAGTGATATGTGTTTAATCCATTCTACTATGTTCATACTTATTGTTTTTATCTTTAAACATTGTATTTTAATTATATAAGCTGCTTTGTGTCCCTTTTAAAGAGAAAGGCGGAATAAAATTATATTAAATACAGTACATAAATAAATTGTGAAAAAATTGTAAAGTAGTCTGAACGTAGGTACATGTGCATAAAACATGGTTGGGTATATTATATAGGTCCTCACAGCTCATACATGTAGGGGATCTAATACAGTTTGTACAGTTTGACATTCAAAGGATATCTATTTTCATTTCTAAAGTTCTGGTTCTTATGGTTTCAGAGAGAACATCAGAGACATGTGAAGTTACTTGCCATAAGTATAGGCTGCTCAAAGGCTGAATGGCTTGTTAGTGAGGTTTTAATGGTTTTCAAAGTCCACGTTGCCCTACCTTTCTATGCATATTCTTTATGACCCTTACCAGGAGAGGCTACTCCCAAGTACTGTATATATATGACAAGATAAATTTTAAGACTTTTCAGATTATGATGAAAGATCACCCTCCATGCTAAGAAAATAAGCCCATATACCTACACAGATTAATGGAAAACGCCTGCTGAATAGAAGTTTTGTTGGTCTTTAATTCAGAAAGTAATACATTTTTAAAAAAGACAGAGCAAACAAGATCTCAGTGAATTGTTTAAATTGTCAAAATAACCAGAACAGCACAAAGAGTCAAGGCTTTTGCCTTGATGTGCTTTGCTTTGTAATTTTTCTGCCTATTTTTGAAGTTGGAATTCTGTCTCCCTGCTCAGGAAGAAAGAAGAGTTCCTTGCACTATTTTGATTCTCTCATGTTGTAGGTTACATATGGAGAGAGTGATTTCATTGATGTTATTTAACATGAAGTAGCTGCATTGTTAATGTAAGGTGTTACTACTTTTTGTATCATAACTTTAATGTCTGTAACGTAAATTATAGCAATTGCTTTTTAAAATTATATACATTTCTTCCCCGCAAGCATTAGATTTGTGTCACTTCATTCTTCTAACAAAGCAATCACGCATTTTTAAAAGTAGAAATGAAATGTTTTACATTTGGCCAGGTCAACCCACCAGCATGTTACCAGGTAGCCACAGTGATGGACTTTTGCAGATTGCTTCCGGGCCTCCACCAGGGGCACAGCAGAATGGCTTTGCTGCTCAGCCAGCGACTTACCACCACAGTAAGTGCATACCAAGTTCTAACCTACACTGCATGCAGCCAAAAGCCATTTCAATTTAGTAGACAGTATTACTGTCTACAAAAGTGTTCAAGGATAAGATAAATAACAGCCTCCTTTTCAGAATATTGAAACAGACTGTTTGCTCATCAAATACATTGGCAGTGTGTGTGTTGTGTCGTTACAGTTGTGACCAACTCTTCGTGACTCCATGTTCACGGAGTTTTCTTGGCAGGAATACTGGAGTGGTTTGCCAGTTCCTACTCCAGGCGCCTACAGCACCTGGTATTCCCTGATGGTCGCCCATCCAAGTACTAGCCAGAGCTGACCCTGCTTAGCTTCTGAAATCAGGCGAGATCGGATGTGCTTAGGGCAATATAAACGATTTAAGGGTGTTTAAATCTGCTGATTTTAAAAAATGGAAATTTCCTGGCAGCTGTGCAGCTAATATTACCCTATAGGTAGTATATATTCATTTTATGATTATCCTCCCAGGATTATTATTTTCTTCCTCCTTCCTCCACCACATCCTAGATTTTCAGATCCTGAATTGCCACTTGGCCCAGTTGACTGTGACTTCAGGGAGTTGGTCCAATGATTCACATGTCTTTATTGACAGTATCCTGCCATCTCCGTTTTGGTCACCCACATGGCTGCTGGCCATACTTGAGATACTTAAACTCTAAATCAACTTCCCTATTTGCCCACTCTGAAATAGTCTAAAGTAGAAGAAGAATATTCAAGCATTGTGTGGTCATCTTGTATAATAATCTTTCATGAGATCACAGAAGAAAGCAAACCAGTTGCCAGCTTGACTGGACTGGACTGGTCTAGTTAATGTCCTCACAGGATTCTGTCAGAATCTGGAATAGCCTTACAGACTGTCCATATTCTGTGTAGAGTATTTCTTCTTTGTTTAACCAAAGTGGTTCCAGTTTCTTGGGCCTTTCACACACTGTGTTCCTTGAGTGTTAGGTTAGAGACCAAAAGGTCATGGTTAATCCACTGGGATATTATTAGAGCTCGTCAAGGAGAGGTGGAAGTTGGAGTTGGTCAGATGAATATCTTCCTCTTGGTCCTTAAAAATGGAGTTATTCCTAGAATTTTTGGATAGCCTCTGGTCATACTTTTACTTACTTGTGTGGGGAAAAGTGGCAATGTGCCATCAGAAAAGAGACATCTAATTTGTGGCTATTATCACTCAATATCCCATAACTATAAATCCCAAGAGCTAATACAGTTTCAAATACTTAAACATGCAATCAAAATAGAATTCTAATTCTGCTTTGCAGTGTGGTCATTAATTAATGAGCTGAAGCTTTTAGTTTTTCCTATTTAAAATGTTTACAGTTTTAAAACTCTGCAAAATGATTTTTTCCACCGTGGACTCTACATTAGTTTTTACTATCCTTGACTCTATAACAAAGGGAAAATCTGTAACATGGAGTGATTGTTCTCATGCTTGCTTTTTATGTTTTGATGGCATGAAGGACATAGGCTCCCAACAGGATCTAAGACTTGATCAGGATCCTCACGTCCTGCCTGCTGGCCTCAAAGGCAAGATTTGGTTGGCAAAGGCACAGAGCAGAGGGATTAGGAGTCAAGGTAAATTAATGCAGAGGAAACACCAACAGAATCCTGTAGGAGATAGAATATACAAATGTCCAAGAGCATATCAGAGCAAGTTGGTCTTACTGCATCAGAAGACAAGGAGGGAGGATCCAGGTAGCATCGTCAAGTGTGTTACAGTCAAGTCTTCTACGTAGAGAATAAGAATGTTCTCTCAAGGGGAGTTCCTGTTCTCAAGGAGACTTCTAGAGGAGTCATTCCCTACCGCCAAGTTCTTCACTTGGAGACTTCTTGCTAGGATGAACATTATCTCAGGTTCCATTTTTCTTTTGCAAAGGAGAGATATAAGAGCTGCAGTTCTCTGCTCTAGCTTCCCCAAGTTATGCCTCCACACAAGTGTTCTTTTCCAGCAGGATACAGTAGAGCCTGTTGTCAAGTATGGCGCCATATCATATCGCCTGCATAGTATTTGTTCTCTGATATTGGCTGCTTTAAATAGCCTGTATGTATAGTATTGCATTTCTCTTGGCAAATCAAGACTCTTCTCCATAGGTAGTGCACAGCTGACTTGAGTTACCATTCATCCTAGGGAAGACCTCTGTCAACAAAGTCAGCTTTATTATAACAGTGAGGAAAATGGCAAGGTAGAAAGTTTGGCCCAAGTCCAAGGTAATGGTGGCGGTGGTGAGAAATGCTGGCTTGTATTCTGCAGGATGTCCAGGTTTCCCTATGCATTCAAAAACCCTAATAATCCCTGCGTCAAGTCATGTACATGAAGGTCCTCCTACTACTGGCATGAGTGTATGTCCTAGTTTTTACTGGGAGAGTCAGCATCCTAATAACAAGGCAAGGGTGGCTTTTATAAAATAGGCGAACAAATACAAAATCCACTCAGATCCTTATTTCATGTACAATAAATGAAGAACATTATTTGTAGCCTTTTAATTCTTTTTTCTCTTTAATGAAATTGGGAAATTTCTACATGTACAAATCAGACAGACTTTTCTTTTGTATTTTTGTTAAGATAGTACCACAACTTGGACTGGGAGTCGAACTGCAGCGTACACACCTACCATCCCTCACCACCAGAATGGACATCTTCAACATCACCCACCTATGCCCCATCCTGGACATTACTGTAAGCACCTGGGGATTGCTGCATTGTGATACACTTTTTGCTGGAATAACTTTGCCGTGGGGGAGGACAGTGTAGCAGGTAGAATTGGAACATTTGATTTTAAAATCCCATTTCAGTTATGTCAGTTCCAGTTCCTCAATATATTTTACTGTACAGAATGGGAGATTATTTTGTTCCATGGGAGACACTTGGAACTTCATAGAGGAAAAATGGGATATGAATGTGATGAAATAGAAGTAAAATGTCATGCTTTCCTTGGGGATGGCTTACCTTCATTTACTCTACTATTTGGGAAACTATACCCGGCATAGAAATAATTCTTTGAGGAATGGTTGGGGTACTTAACCTGTAAGCCTTTTAAGGCCTGACATATTAAGTAATTCTTAAATCTGATTTATTTGTGAAGGCTGTGCTGTATTTTACAGACATAAGATTTTTTTAAAAAACTGTATTGCTTATGTACCATAATTATTAAACCTGAATTCTTAGTGATAATTTGTTTTTAGAGAATGCAAGAAGTTGTGAGGACAGTGGATAAACAGCATTACTTTATTGTAATTTCTTTGAAGGGCCAGTTCATAATGAACTTGCATTCCAGCCTCCTATATCAAATCACCCTGGTAAGTGTTGATTTGCTTAAATATTCGTTCTGTTGTTACACTTGCTGAGAATGTAAAATCTAGCAACATTTTAATCCGCTTTTATCTGTTTTATTTGGTACATGGCTGTATCAAATGCAATATATTCCAAAAGACCTTACGATGAACCGCATGTAGGGAATCCGTAGCCTATAAGCCAGAACAAGTCCATGGGACTTTTCATAGGAATGTGTTTCTATTGAATCAGAGTGCCGCTATGTCTAGGCATGTGTTGTGCACTAGGACTTCCCAGAAGTGTGTTTGGTAATGTTCCTTGTAATCTGTGGTAATCTCTTATCCAAGTGGTAAGCAGACCTGATTTAGTCTGGATTTTGAAATTAGAGGAGATTGGGCATGTTCAAAGTGGTATGGTTTTGAGCCATTTTCTGCTTAAATTGTCCCTCTCCCCCTCCCTTAATTTTCTAGCACATTATGACCTCCAGGCAATCTCCTGCCTCCCTCAATGTCCCCGTGTTAGGGCTTTAGGAAGCGTCCATTGGTGCTAGTGGAAGATGCTTGAAACCTGATTGCCTTGCTGGGGAAAATTAGGATGTCAGCTGTCCCATGCTGCTTATAATTCCCCCCGCACAGGAATCATAGAGCAGTGAATTGAGTAGCCACCAGAAGAGAAGAAGCTGTGGTGGGCATGCATGGAGAGGAAGAAGAAATTCTCTGGGCTCTTTCTTTGCTGCTTTTTCTTGTGGTGCTGCTGTTTGTGTGTGGTGCTCTTTATTAAGTTCTCCTCCAACCTTTGTCCATAAAATTTAGCTCCTGAGTACTGGTGCTCAATTGCCTATTTTGAGATGGATGTGCAAGTTGGCGAAACATTCAAAGTCCCTTCAAGTTGTCCAATTGTTACTGTTGATGGATATGTAGACCCTTCAGGTGGGGACCGCTTTTGCCTGGGTCAGCTGTCCAACGTTCATAGAACAGAAGCCATTGAGAGAGCAAGGTATGTTGTATGAGTTTTGGAACACTAAACCTCTGTTTTTTACAGTACCCCAGGTCCTGTTGCGTAGCCTTGCTATTGCAGTGGGACAGATGTCAGGGTCTTAATAAATTTTGTTTCTTTTGTGGGATTGTTTATAAATAATAACTCTTCTATTGAACATGTCCAGAGCCATTAAAAAAAAACAGAATTAACTAAAAGAAGATATTGTAAAGTCAGCTTCACGTATTTAAAAAAACCCAGAAACTTTAAAAGCTGTGTAAATATTGGTGCTTGTAGGTGTGAATCTGTGTCATGGAATTCCCAGTAATCTGCCTGTAGAATTTTTGGAGAATTCTCAGTGTTGAAGTTCCAGTAATCTGAACGGTAGATTCTTAATCATTATTTTGAAACTATGTCCATAGATCGTCTGTCATTGGGATTTGTCTTTCTGCCAGTTCAGGTGGCACCTTGCTAAGCAATTAAATGTATATAGCTACTAATTGGTGAAGTGAAGTGCTGCTGTCAAATAATTCATGATACATTTGATGATGTGACCAGTCTTTGTGAAACGCAACTGTAGTTAAAAGAAAAAAGACCATTTGCTTAAAGCTTGGAAATAACATGCTCATTTTAATAAGTTAATGTTAAATTACCACCAACAAATGATATTTTTAAAATGTGTTTTACAAATAACATTAAGGATAGTTTGGGTAATTAAATTTTATTTATTGCTGTGCCTTCTAAGGGTGGTGCAGGTATATGCACCCATTCCTCCTGACATAAGCAGCACCCATAAGCCCTTAATGAAAGATGATCTTTAAGCGCAAGTTCCTGTATTAGGATTCCAGGTGTTTTTGAACTGAAGCTTCCAGACATATTAGCTATCACAGTACAGTAACCCCCCGCCGATTGTGGGGGTTAGGGACCCACCCCACCTGCGATGCATGAAAATCTGTGATATGCGGAAGTGGGGGGCAGGGGGCGATTGTGCGGCGCGCCACGGTGGCAGGGGATCTTACCTCCCGCCCCCGCCGCCGCCACCTGCCCGCGCAGCCCCAAGGCTTCTCCAGGGTGCATGGGAGGGCCGTGCGGAGCGACCGGGTCGCTCCCCGCCACCCCCCACGCAGCTCCGAGGCCTTCCAGAAGGGTGGGGGGCTGCAGAGAGCGATCGGGTCGCTCCCTGCCACCCCCCCACGCGGCTCTGTGGCCTCCCAGAAGGGGCGGGGAGCGTGGAGAGCGATTGGATCGCTTCCAGCGCCCACCCCGCCCGGCTCGGAGGCCTCCCAGAAGGGGCAGGGGGTCACGGAGAGCGATCGGATTGCTCCCCACCACCACCACCACGCAGCTCTG
>JAHTLZ010000195.1:4496059-4513918 GCA_023846285.1 Phrynocephalus versicolor
TCGGATTGCTCCCCACCACCACCACCACGCAGCTCTGCGGCCTCCCATGTTAGCTTTGAGCGACCGTTGAGCCAAAAAATTCTCCCCAGCATACAGCTGGGAGAGAAATTTAGCTTGTCCGGCACACTTTCCCTGCGTGTCTCTGCTTATCTTCTTATCTCCGGACACAGGGATCTGCAGAGTAGCGTTTCTTCTCAAGATTTAGCGCAGCGGACTGTCTTCTGCCAGTGCTCAAGAAATAAATCAGTCTGACAGTCTAAGACAAAAAACTGCCTAGTTTATTTACAATTAACTCATATATTTACATCCCGGACTGCAAGCCGGCATGTCGGCGTCTTGCAACACACACGCTAAGAAGCAAAGAAAAACACAGCTGAGCACACTAACTCAAAGAACAAACTGAAAGAACCTGGAGGTTATAACTCCTCCAACATTTCACTGCGCATGACATCAGATTTGGTTTTAACCCTGTAAGCACCAAATCTGATACTCCAACATCCCAGAAGGGGCAGAGAGGCTGTGGAGAGCAATCAGATTGCTCCCCCCCCCACCACCACGCAGCTCTGCGGCCTCCCAGAAGGGGCAGAGAGGCTGTGGAGAGCAGTCGGATTGCTCCCACCACCACCACGCAGCTCTGCAGCCTCCCAGAAGGGGCAGAGAGGCTGTGGAGAACAATCGGATTGCTCCCCGCCACCCCCCACGCGGCTTCGCGGCCTCCCAGAAGGGGCGGAGCGGCCGCAGAGAGTGATCAGATCGCTCCCCGCGACCCCCATGCGGCTCCGAGGCCTCCCCGAGGGGTCTGGGGGGCGGTGGAGAGCGATCGGCCCCGAGGATTCTCCGGGGTGCGTGGGAGGGCCGCTCGGAGAGATCGGATTGCCCGCCGTCGTCCTCCCACGCACCCCGGAGGCTTCTCGGAGGTGGGGGGCGGCGCAGAGCAACCCCCCCCCCCGGTTCCGGTCCTGCGGTCCTGCAATGTAGTGGGACCGCAATACCGGAACCGTGAAATGGTGGTGGTGGGGTCACTGTATAAGACTGTATACTGCTGCTAATGAATAGTGAGTTGGTAATGCTAAAGCGATTCAAAGGAATCACTGGCTTAACAGAAAACAGTTGTTCTTGGCGACTGTGAGTCTTTGCAGATGAGTCCCATGGCATAATGTTCCCCAACCCCCGGGCCGTGGACTGGTGCCGGTCCGTGGATCAATCGGCACCGGGCCGCCAGAGGAAACCAGGGGAAGCCTCGCCGCTGTGGGGAAAGTGACCCATCCCCCGCGGAGGGAGGGAGGGAGGGGAGGGGGTGGGGCTTCCAAAGCCGGAAAGGGAACCTCTTTGCGCTACGCCAGGGGTCCTCAACCTACGCCCCCCTTGAGCAACAGCATACCCCCCCCCCGCAATCGCCGCCGCCGCCGCGACCCCCCCGCCATCACCACCCCGCCATCGGACTCGCACAACACTGGCTCTTCGGCTTGAGTACGGAGATGAGCACCGCCCCCTAGAGTGGGAAACGACTAGCACACATGTGCGTCTGCGGCCGGGGGGGGGCATTTACCTTTTTTATCTTATTAAATCAAAACAAGCGGGCCAGGGAAAATTATCAAACATTTACCTGTCCACGGTGATAAAAAGGTTGGGGAGCACTGCCAGACATATTGTGCCTTGAGCTTGAATCATCATATAATGAGGTTTGTCACTTTTTCAGGGAAAAGCATTATATTTATAAGACATCATAGGAGCTGTGTAAATCCCTGTTCATTTCAGAATTGACTATTAAAATTGCACATTAATAACGATAATTCAACAAGTTCAAAACATTTAACACTGACAAATCAATTTTCAAACGAAGTGGAAGCACATTCACTTCAAAACTTCACATTCTGGGTGACATTTTAACTTGGGAATATTTCTTGTCTGCCAGGCTGTATTTGATTTATAGCAACAAGTGATTATTCTGCATACATGGATAGGCACTGTTTTTCAGTAAAGCAAAGAGCACTGCTCATATACCACCCCATAGTGCTTAAAACACACTCTGGAAAGGTTACAATTTGATTATGCAGGCTGCGCATTATTCCCCATGCCCCCGGTGAGCTGGGTACTCAATTTACTGACCTCAGAAGGACAGAAGACAGAGTCATTATTGAGCCAGCTACTTGAGCACATTAGGAACAAACTCAGTTCACGAGCAGAGTTTTGTCTGCAGTACTTTAGTTTAATCACTGCACCACAAGGCTTCATGGAAACATGGGCTTCTGTGACATTAAAGAAGGCTGAAGAAAAAGAGTTCTTGGCTTGACATCCAGTGATCTGAATCAGATAGGATTTTTCCAGATGTCTTTAAGGTTTCTTTTCTTGCTCGAATTTTGCTTTGCTCGAATTGATGCTTTCCCCACTTTCCTATGCAGACGTCACATGCTGAGCTGCTAGGAAAGCTGATTGAAAGATAAAGCTGTTGGCATCCACTGAGCCTGTGATCAGTCTCATGTTAGATTCTAGTCAGCACATGCATGGTAGAATTCATGAAGCGTGTCTGTTTTGGAGGTTCCTATGTACCATAGAGGATATGGATCTTAGGGAGCTCTGGTTTAGAAAAATATGTATTTTCCATCAAGGACCTCTTATCCAAGAGCTTGAAATAGGAAGTTGATTCACCGATTACAGTGGACCCTTGTATAACAAACAGTTTGTATAATGTAAAATTTGTACAACATAAAAAATTCCGGGGATATGGGAAATTTGCTTAACATAATCGCCTATATGGGGCGAATCTGTACAACATAAAAATGGAATCACTCTGTTTTCAATGCATTCCTATGGGAAACTTGTATAAAGGAAAATTTGCTTAACATAATTTCATTTGGAACAAATTAATTCCTTTATACAAGGTACCACTGTACTGGCTTCTTGTCTCCCCTCTCCCCCAATCCCGTTTTTAAAAATTGAATCCACTGGAGTCATCTTGTCTTTTTTACACAGGTTGCATATAGGGAAAGGTGTGCAGCTAGAATGTAAAGGCGAAGGGGATGTCTGGGTTCGGTGCCTCAGTGATCATGCCGTCTTTGTGCAGAGTTACTACTTAGATCGGGAAGCAGGACGTGCACCAGGCGACGCAGTTCACAAAATTTATCCCAGTGCGTATATAAAGGTTTGTGTGAGCTATTTATTAATTCTCTTTGTACGAAAGGATGTATAAATGTTTGAAAGTATCAGTGGGAGTCCGTCTACATCTCAGACAAACTGTCAAGGGAATAGTTCAAAAAAGCTCTTTATATAGGGCTGGCTGTTTTTATTTTAAAATCCTTTCCCAGCAAGTTTTCTTTAGCAGTTAGCTCAATTATTATACTAACATTCGCTTTGGTAACTGAGTACGGGGCGGGGGCAGTCATGTACAGTGGAACAAAATCATTATATTTTCAATATCTTCAGTGTATTGAGGCTGTCGTGATGTTACCATGTCCTGAAGATACAAATATTCTTGTACAGGTTTTCTGCACCTGCCTGTAGCTGTGGTTTTCAGGTAGTGCATGCCACAGTGGTCCTGTCATCTCTAATTCTATCCAAGGTGGCTCCCTCTGCCCCCCGCCCCCCGTTGAAAACACACCCTTCACTGACAAAAACCTTACAACAGCAAATAGGCAGGCAGAGGGCAGATTAAATAAGTCCCCCCTTGCTTGTCCCTCTCAAACCCCCACAGAACAACAACACACACACACCAAAACTATATTTCTGGTACACTCCACTGCCATACAAATAGTACAGCTCAAGAGAAAGAAAAGTTGGGAGAAGAAAATTAGGAGAGAGCAAAGCACCCGCTTCATCATCCAGCATAAGGGAGGGCTTGGTCCTGTCAACAGGCAGGTGGAATAGAGAGACCCAGCAGTAGATCTTTCCCTGGTTCAAACACTGCCTTTCCTTGGCAGGTAGTGCACAAGATCTGTCTTCTCCCACCCTCCACCCCGCAGGAGCACTGGCATTTCTCTCTCGAGACCTGACTTTGATAAACTCTTCCCCAACCAGGTGGTAGAGGTTACAGAGGGAAGGAAAATGGAAGCAAGCCAGTGTCTCACAGCCCAGAAGCAGGGGTGGGGGTGAGCCTTGGTCCTGCAGAGAACCAGGAGTTCAATGGGCTAAAATTCAGGAATGTTCAGTGTATCAGATCATACATTTGGCATGCTATTAGTTCTGCTACTGTATACTACACACAGTAAAGGGTGGAAAGTTGTCCACGTGGCAGTTGTTAATTGAAAAAGTCTAGAGATGTATACATGGTAGTCCCTGACTATATAGTAATGATGATAGTTAACACACTCTTGATTGTCCCAACTGATAAGACAGCCATTGAATCAGTTGTTGAATCATGAAATATAACAAATTTTGCTGGATTAGTGGCTGTACTCTAGCCAGAACTAGTTTTGCTCCTTACATGTACCACAATTATATATATGTTTACAAAGAATTAAATTCCATCAGTTTGTTTGGACTTACTCCAGGTACTACTACTTGTAGATCTGTCCTCCCCACATATCCATAGCAGTTCATAATCTGGCCAATCTCATAGTTCCTGCCTGATCGATGGCGAGACCGAGAAGCTATTGCGAAGTCCATGCAGTTACACCTGCCAACCACAGGGCTGGCTTTAAAGCAGCTCCCAATTCATTCTGGTCCTTTGTGTTCACCATTTACACATAGGTGTAATGTGTTTCATACAGTTTACACAAACAGGGACATAATTGTGCATTGTGCATGAGGGGTGCAGTTGTACTTTTGCTGGTTGTTCTGGAGAGTTAAAAAAGCTGCAATAAATGCTGCTTCTTTTTAAGGTGTTTGATTTACGTCAGTGCCACCGTCAGATGCAACAGCAGGCTGCTACAGCACAGGCGGCTGCTGCTGCTCAAGCTGCCGCAGTTGCAGGAAACATCCCTGGGCCAGGATCTGTGGGAGGAATTGCTCCAGCCATCAGTAAGTGGTACACGATCAATCGCTTTCTGCCTTCACCCCATTTTTAATTTTTAAAAAAAAAAAACCATTTTGGGAAGAAGGGAATTTAAGTGTCATTTTGTTTCAGATCACATGCCCCAAACATGGACTGCGTTAAGAATTCAAACTATAGATTGAGCTTCCAAGTATTTGAACAAACCTAGAGGTGTAAAAGCACGGAAGAATATAACCACTACCACTACCACTACCACCACCCCACACACATTTTTCCCATTTATGTAAATAATTACATAGTAGTAATGTTTTGTTGGTATGGAGGACTCAGAATTGGTTTACTGTTCCCTTCCTTTGGGAGTGCTCTGGGGTAGTACACCTTGCCGAAGGCTACAAAGGATGGTTCTTCTTCAAAGATCAGCAAGGAATTGAATTCCTGACCCCTTTTGCTCTGACTCACTGAGCTGTGATGAAAATGAAATGTATCTAGTAGCAAAACTGCTAATCCAGGGTACTTCAACGGCCAGATGCAGGGGAGTGGTATCAGGAGACAGATATCTAGTCTCATGCGCTCCCAGACGCATCTGGTGGGGCCACTGTGAGATACAGGAAGCTGGACTAGATGGGCCTTTGGCCTGATCCAGCATGGCTCTTCTTATGTACCTAATAGTTCAGAAAATGAGGTGGATTGGGCAGTTCAGTATAGTAAAATTAGTATTCAGTGGCTGGAATCCTGTTATGTGATTGTAAATGGTTATGACATCAGCAGATGGGAACATACTTCAAGTTTCCTACCCCACCCCCACCCCCACCCCGCCTTATGTTCCAAGGCTCCCTAGGGAACCCTTTTGACCCAGATAAGCTTTTGAGAGCCTAGGGACAGAGCAGAATGAATATTTAATATTAAGAGATCAAAATTAGAACCAGCAGTGAAGGTTTTCTGACATTAAAGCCCTATTCCCACCCTGTCCTGAGGCTTCCAAAGGCTTTCCCAGGTTCAAAGAAATCTCTATGGAGACTTGGAAGCAGCGGGAGGAAATTTTAGGTTAGCAACTTTAAATAAAATATTTATATTCTTGGCTGATGATGGCACTCACCATTTAAGACCATGGGGTTGCACAACAGAATTTCAGTCAACAAGTCTTAGTATTTCTGTGTGTCAGATCTGCTTATGAAGAACAACAAAAAGAGAAATAATATTAATGATGCAGACTAGAGATGAGTGTTTCATTTTGGAAAGGGAGTGGTTCTGGAACGAAACATGCAAGCACAGCTGGTGCTTAAAACTCAGTCCCACCCTCTGGAACAAAATCAACCACTGTCTTACCTTGGGGTAGTTCATGCTGTGCGGAATTCCAACCAGGAAGCAGCCTCCAATGTGTCATCTTTCCCTCTCCCTGTCGCTGGCAATCAGACAGGCGGGATGATGCATATTCTTGTACAGCTCCTGATTGGCTAGTGCCAGGGAAAGAGAAAGGTGACACATTAGAAGTTGCTTCCTGATTGGAATTTCGCCCAGCAGAAACTAAACCAAGGTAAGACAGTGGTTGATTTTGTTCTGGAGGGCAAGACTGGGTTCCAAGTGCCAGCTGTGTTGGCAAGTTTCGTTTCTAAACCAGTTCCGTTCCAAAACGAAACACCCATCTCTAGTGCAGACCTACCATAATGGGTTGAGACTCCCATTGAGGGTAGAGCGAGTTGTCGGAAAAAGGGAGACCAAATGTTAGAATATCTTTCCAGCTTTTGCAGGAATGTCTTCTTTGTGTGGGATGGGAGGAAGGTAGATTTATGCCACTCGGTTCCCATCTAATTGTTGGAGAATGAAGGAAATAGGAAGAAGAAAACAAAAATCCTGGTTCTTCCTCTGTCCTACCCTTCTGGGCTCATATCAATAGGACTGAGAACATGTTAGGGTCCTAGTGGAGTTCAGATAACTTGATAGCTCTATGAATTCATTATACATGGCAAATGTGTTTTACTGTAGTAGTGATGCTTTCGTGTGTTTTTAATTTTAAATCCCCCCCAACAGCTTCTCATAAACTGGAGAAATCAACAAGATATTAGATTCCTAAGAGTTCAACTGTTTATAGTTTCTTATCAATAAAAATATTTCAACATTTGGGCCGATTCATTTGTTCTTGTTTTACAATCCAGCATTTTATCGATTTTTGTAAGTCCTCCCAAGGGCATTTGTATAGTGTCACTATGTAAATATGTTAAGCAAATATAAAAGTCAGTATTTTGTTCAAAAAACTGTACTTTTAAATTTAACAATTGTGAGCAAATCAGAATAAATGTGATAGATTTAGTGTCCCTGAAATAGCACAGAAAATTTGATCAGTTTCTCCAAATATTCATTTGCATATATGTGGGGCAGTCCCCATGACTTCAGAGTTTCTGCATATAATATTAGAAAATATAATACAGATATTGTACAGCATTCCCCCAAAAAACCTAACAGACTATAGCTTAGTCTTATAAAAATATTGTGTACTGGAAAAAACTCTGAGACTTAGCAGAACTCAGTGCTACTCAGGAACATTAGAAAAACTCTTGCAGACAATTTTTAGAAAAATAATTTATATATTTACATTTAACTCAGAAAGCTTTTCTTCGGCATAAAAAACATATCTTGTAATAAACATTACCTTTGACCAGCAAAACACACAGCAACTAACTTTACACAGGAACATTGTGATTGGCTTTGAGTAAAAACCAGCAAACAGTGATTCTTCCTTGCTACATTTATACAGATTTCAAGCACTAACTACCTGCAGCTGCCCATTGCTGCAGCAGCCTCAAAGTTTGTTCCTAAAGCCCTTCACACCTGTGTGTGCTCTACCCACACACAAACTCTGTGTATCTACACTCCTCTGTGTAAAAGGTTTGTTTAGTATTTCATTTATGTTTTTATATCTTTATAAAAACTTGGCATATAACAGCTTCTCAGAGTACATTGTCCATTTGCTCAATATGCAGTACGAGAGGTAGAGCAGGGAATAAAACTAATTTTGCCTCCAGCATTCCAGAAACTGATGGCTTGCAAACCTTTCTTCAGACCATGAAGTGATTATATTTTGCCGGCTGGTTACCACGTCTGGTCCTGTCAGTTCAGGCACCAGGGTTTTGTTTGTTATCCAAATGAAGCCATTGTAGATCTTTCTTTGACTTATTCAGAGGGTTCACTTTGCTTCTTTTCAGTATGATGTACTGTTATGAAGTTGGCAGGAATTTTGGGTGTGAAAGCATTTGCAGAATTCCATTCCCATTGGAATTCAGAGGGTGCAGTAGTTCTCAGTAAACACTTTGAATATTTCAATAGCAGGGGAAATCAGAGGCAGCAGTTCAAATGAAACAGCTGTATCTGCTGCTGAGTTTATATGGATTAAGTTTTCTACCCCCCCCCAAAAAAAAATACTTTATGTAGCTTTGGAAGATAGAAGCAGGGGTTGTTAAATATTGTGTGCTCTCTCATTGAAATCTGAAGGAGAATTCTGAATGGTGGGTGTTAGGAATTATTCTTGAAATGTTGACTGAAGGCTAGGTTTAGATAAATGGGGATTCCTATGTAGATCTAGAGGAGGAGAACAAGATAATAACAGTAGATAATTGCTGCACTGCAAATTTTGCTTAGCTAAGGGCATATCATAGATCAGGCAGGGGTGGGAACCTATCGCCCTCTACAACTCCTATAGTCCTTTATCATTGGCAGTGTAGGCTCAGAATTCTGGGAGTTGCAGTCCAAAACATCTGGACGGCTGAAGGTTCCCCACCTCTGACATAGATGGTCATTCCCGAAGCACAGTGAATGTTCAGGATAAGCACTGCTGACCTGACAAAAGCATTTTTAGACAATGTATGCAATGATCTTGAAGTGCTGATGGCAGGTGATGTTCATTCAGTTTTTACATAACTACTCGGGGTGGCATACAACAAATGAAACAGATAATGAGGGTGGTGGACCCCTTCCCCAAGCCAGTGGAAACTGGATGCATGCCAGCGAATGACTTTGTGAAATAAAGAATGTTTATTGGTGTTCTCTGTTCTTCTAGGTTTGTCAGCCGCTGCCGGGATTGGGGTGGATGACCTTCGGCGCTTGTGCATCCTGAGGATGAGTTTTGTCAAAGGCTGGGGACCTGATTACCCAAGACAAAGCATTAAAGAGACACCCTGTTGGATTGAAATCCACCTGCACCGTGCTCTCCAGCTCCTAGACGAAGTCCTTCACACTATGCCTATTGCAGATCCGCAGCCACTAGACTGAGGCCCCTTTCTGCTGTTAGCTGTTCTAGAGTGAGGAAGGTGGATTGTAAAATACCATTTTGTTTATTACTGGAAGATATATTTTACTTCCATTCTGCTTAACCTCTTAACCGGGTTGTAAAGAGAAGTGTCTTTGCCACCTTGCTCTCAGCAGAAAGAGTCAGCACTTGCCATGAGCCTGAGAGAGTTCCCAGCTTCAGACTTCATTTTTGAGGTGGTCAGAAGCTGGCACGAGCCAGCATCCTTTTTTAAAAAATTGTGGTCTGTTGGTGTGATCACTGATATGCCTGCTCCTTGGGAATCTCCCTCGGCTCCGTGGAGCTCCTCAGAATTGTCATTGCGATGGTATGATGCTGTCACTTCGAACAATCCTATGCATTTCAGGGAGCCCAGAAGTGGGGTTCCATTTATGCAGTTACCTAGCCTTGCCCTCAGTTCGGTCCTGCCCAAAAGAACAAAACCATGCCAATTGTTCTAAAGGGAGGATTCTAGTGCTCTGTTCTACTGGCACGCTGGGGCATCTCTCACAGGGAGAGTCTTCTATGTGAAATATTTATATACACAAGATTTTAAAACATATTAAAAATGATAGGCTTCAAATCTGGGTTTAATTTTAAATGCAACATTAACTATTCAACCAGAACTGCCGGTCAAATTATGTAAAAAAAAAATTGTTTAATGATAGGAACATATTTTCATCTCTGTTCCCAATTGATTTTAACTGACACCAGTGAGCTTGTTAAACTTGTGCAGTTGAGATAGCATGGGTATTTGTTTTATTGAACTGAGAATGCCGTCTTAAACTTCATAATCATGAATCCGATTGCATCACTGAGAATATTAAATTTTTTTTAATCTCTCAAAATCTACTCAGGGCAAGATGGCAAACTTGTTTTTATACTTCTTGGTTATTTTAAGCTCTTTATCCCATCAAACTATCTATTTGCATTGACTTTGTATAGAGAATTTCAAGTAGAAGTTGGAAATGTATTGGCTGTATGACAGATGCAATATTACGCTTTCTCTAGTTAATAAAACTATTGGGAAAAAAATCTCAGAACTGTGATAGAAATGTATGTGCAGTTTGATGAAGAGTTTGCTTGCCCTTTAAACCCTACTGCCAGGTGATCTAATTTCATTTGCTTCCTGAAACACTGTAATAAACAAAAAGGGAGGTTCTCTCTCAGTTGCTACATAGTTTTTCAATTCATAGAAGCACGGAATTGTAGAGCTGGAAGAAGTTCAGTTTGTGCAGGGATCCTCAGCTAACAAATGACTATCCAAGCGGGGAGGAGAACAACCAGCAAATAAAAATTCATCATTTTAAGGTTAATCTACCTCTCCATCAAATAGCTCTTCATGTCAGGAGATGGTTCCTAAGGTTTAGTCAGAACTTTGTTGTTGTTTTTTGAGCCTATTGGTTTTGGTGCTGCTGGCGGAGGCAGCCGACCACAAGTTGGTTCCGTGTTTCACACCGTGCCCTGAAAATTCAGTGGTGCCTGACGGTCCTCGGTTCAGGTGCATAATCTAAGCGGGATGGTCGAGAGGGTGCTGGCAGCCACTGTAGACAGACAGGGAGAGACTGGCAGGCAGAACAATTGGGTGACACATACTAGCTCACTGAGCCTTCTGCTCATCTGGCTTCCTCCTTTGCAATCTGGTTTGTCCTTTCATTTTGATAAAACTGAAATAAGAACATAAGAACATAAGAAGAGCCATGCTGGATCAGGCCAAAGGCCCATCTAGTCCAGCTTCCTGTATCTCACAGCGGCCCCACCAGATGTGTTTGGGAGCGCATGAGACTAGATATCAAATGACATCAAACACTTTTTGCCCGTGATTAATCAGGTAATACATGCCTTAGAATCCTCCCCCCCCCCCCCAAGTAAAGTGTTGATTAAAACTGCCAGTGCCAGCTTCCATCCCAGTACAGTCGTGCCTCTTGTTTCACACAGGAGGAAATGCCTTTTCAGAAGGTCCCTGCTCTTGTGTCTTTTGTTTTATTTGTCTTTGATTTTTGCCTGAGCTTCTTCATATGTAGATACATGCAGAGTTAATTAAATAATCATTTAAAAATCATAGCATGAATTGGTGAAAGATGTGTTTGATTAGGTGGCACCTGTAACAGAATATACCCTGCAGCCATTTTTCCTACTTAGCACCTCCCACCCACCCAATCTATACACTTGTGGGGGGGGGGGGAATGGTTGCTCATGTCATGGAAGTGTCTGTTTCAATGCTGTTCTCAAGCCTGGAATCTGTTTAAAAATAAGTGTAGCAGAATGATTAATCCACCCTCAATGTGGCCTTCCAGTACTCTCAGTTTACTGAGAAATTAAAATTTTCCAACTGCGTCTTTCCAGAATACAGCAGTCAACATGGCTAGAGAAGTTGTAGGAGGGGAAAAGGTAACCTTTCCTATATTCAGACCACATGGGACTGGAATGCTACAGGAAGCCACTCTGCACTAGAAGCTTTTGATAAATCAGTTTATTAGAGCAAAACTCACAATATGAAAGCAACTGAACAGGTTTTTCTAGTTGAGACAGACCTCAGTGATGAAAGGTGAGTGCCAGTCATTTTGGGGTTTTTTTAAACAAGAAAACACATGCTTTTGAAGATAGAGGGGGGTTGAGTGTGTGTGTTTGTATGTGTGTAAGTGCCAGATTCTGCTTCCTTACTATGTTCCTGACAGCCTGAGTAGTCAGTTTAGGGCCATCTACTCTCACTTTACTCTTATGCGCCCTACCTACTTTGAGCCCACCTCTAGCTTCTCTTCCACCTCCTAATTTGCAGGGATATCCTGTCTTTTGGCCAGAACTGGGACACAAGGTGACTTGCAGTACAGTTAAGAAACGGCAGAAAACTACAATACAAAAAAAAAAATGCAAATATGAATATGAAATTTTAAACCCATTGTGTCATTAAAATGGAGTTAAAAATCAAAACATTTCCTAACATGTGAGACGACATCCACTGTCATCTCCAGCCAATAATTTTGCTGGGCGGGGATGATGGAAAAAGAGTCCAGCATTTCTGGAGGGTGCAGGCTTAGGGAAGACTGCTGTAAACCCAGCTTCTTCCTAATTTGAACCTGCCTAGACATTATTATAGGAGTGCAGCAACATGTCAAGATAAATTGAAGGCATTTCCCTGAATTCCCAAAGAAGTGAAGCAAATGCTCATCCAGTGTGATATAAATTATTTTAATCATTAGCCTGAGCATGGTGAAAAATCTACTTAGGACACTACCTGGCTGGCATTTCTTTCTTATTCAGCTTTTTGAGGGGGGAGGGGTAAGGAAAGGCTGATGTTCTAATCTGACTGAATTCTGCTTGCATATGCTGCCAACATGTCTGTACACTTTCCTTGCAGAATTGTGAAGTGTTGTCATAGACGTGCACTTTGGAACTTCTTTATAAATAGATATCTTTTGCTTTAGCTCTGGGGACTGATGGTGAGTACTCCACCCCCCAATTCCTCTGATCTTTAGAAAGCTGCCAAGTGGGTGCCGGTTCCATTGTTAATAAAAATAAATGTGCAGGTGGCCTAATTTCCTGCTGGAATGTTTTTACTTCTCAAGCAGAAGTGCCCCGTGAAAGATAAGTCGATTGCTTCCAAATGAAATCGCTCATTGTAGTGCAGACGAATAGGTAAAATAGTTGCCGCCAGGTATCCCTACCCGCATATAGATGTTGATCTACTGTGATTGGGTTTTGTGTGTGTGTTTGTGTAAAGAGAATCAAGGTTTTACTTTTTAAATATTCACAGACTTATATTTAAGCAGCTGCAGTTTTAAACTTGACTCTCAGTAGGAAAGGAAATTGTAATGGAAGCAGTCTGGGTAGCTCAGTGAATTAGGTTACCTGGCTGCAGAGCCAGAGATCGCGAGTTTGATTCCCTACCATGACTCCTCTGAATAGAGGCAGCTTGTGTGGCCTTGGGTCAGCTGCAAAAACCCAGGTTGCCCCCCCCCCAAAAGAAGGGATTTATTTATTTATACAACTTACATCCTACCCATTCCCCAATGGTCTCTGGGCGGCTTACAGTTAAATTGAGCAATTAAAACGTTAAAATACCAATGAACAATTAAAAACGATAAAAACATTTAAATATGGATACAACACACTAAAATTGCCATCAGGATCCACAATCTATGTTATATCAATTAAAAAGACCTCTGGAACAGGAAGATTTGTACCTGTCTCCGAAATGTTATCAATGCCGGCGCCAGGCGGATCTCACTTGGAAGGCGTTCTATAGCCTGGGGGCAGCTGCCAAAAAGGTCCTATACCTCCAGGCCATCCCTTTTACCTCCTCAAGGGATAGCTCTTTCAGGAGGACTCCCTGGCTAGATCTTAAGTGCCAGGTAGATTCATATGAAAGGAGGAGGTCCAGGTGCTTAGGGCCTAAGCCATATAGGGCTGTGCATGTCAAAACAAGCACCTTGAGTTAGGCTCAGGCGAAAGCTGGTAACCAATGCAGGTTATACAGAATTGGTGCGGTGTCTCTGGCGGCCCCACCACTCACCAGCCGCACCGCACAATTCTGAACCAGTTGCAGTCGCTGGACTGTCTTCAAAGGCTGCCCCGTGTAAAGCACATTGCAGTAATCAATATGGGATGTTGCCAGTGCATGCGTAACCATCTTGAGGCTCTGCTCATCCAGGTAGGGCCACAGCTGGTGGTATACTTTCCACAGCTGAAGAAAGACACATCTGGCCACTATTCTCTATTCCAGGATTCTGATCAACTCACATGTATATTGCACTTCCCAAATCACCTGTCTTGAGCACCAGTCCAAACTATATAAACTGATTTGATCCTCACTTCTGTAGATACTTTGATACCTTTCAAGTACCTTACTAATCTTCAAATCCCAGGCTTCCCTAGTATGGAGCTATGGTAATTAAGATAATTATGAAAATGAGATTTATTTGTAGAAATATGCAGCTCAGACATGTCTTGTCCCTCTTTTGCTCACTGAACTTAATAGCTCTGCTCGCCTTCCATCCCAACTGCTCATTCAACCATTTTTTCTACTCACTTCTACCATCATAGGTTGGGGTGACATAGAGCATTCTGTTTATACAGACAAATAGGGATGTAACAGGATTTTTCAAGGAGCCCCTTGGCACAGTGGCTAAATGCCTGCACTGCAGCTAAAACTGCTCACGACCTGGGGTTCAATCCCAGGTAGCAGGTTCATGGTTGACTCAACCTTCCATCCTTCTGAGGTTGATGAAATGAGTACCCAGCTTGCTGGGGGGCGGGGGGGGGGCAATGTGTCACCTGCATTACTGTAATTAAAAACTAAACCACCCAGAGATTATTTGAAGTGGTATGGGGTGGATATAAGCAGAACACAGCCTTAGATAGAAACCAGTTCAGGCTACTGATTGCCAATGTTCTATGAGGACATGGCACTTGCAGAAGTCAGCAATATGCTGATGATACTCGGCTCTACCTCTCATTTTCCACCAATCCAGGAAAGGCTGTTTCTGTGCTGAACTCATCTGAACTGGATAATGGACTGGATAAGGGTTAATAAATTGAAACTCAATCCAGACAAGACATAAGAACATAAGAGTAATGCTGGATCAGGCCAAAGGCCCATCTAGTCCAGCTTTCTGTATTTCAACAATGGCCCCATCAAATGCATCTGGGAGCTCATGAGATGAGATATCTGTCTCCTGATAACACCCTCCTGCATCTGAGCCTTGAAGTACCCTGCTATTACACATCTCCATCATTGTTTGTAACCTGTGATGGAATTTTCCTGCAGAAATCTGTACAATCCCTTTTGAAGGCGTCCAGGCCAGATGCCATCACCACATTTTTGGCAGGGAGTTCCATAGACTAACAACACAGGTACATTTTTTTTCTTTTGTTCTCACTCTCCCAACCCTCAATTTGAGTGGATGTCCATTAGATGGAAGCACTGTTAATGGGTGCTTCGCTGGACAGGTTAGAGCGCCATCTCCCTGTCCTGAATGGGGTCGCACTCCCCCTAAAAGACAGGGTCTGCAGTTTACAGGTGCTGTTTAACCCCAGTCTAACTCTGGAGACCCAGAGTTAGACTGCTATATGTCTGAAGAATCCTGCTATACGTGGACATGTCCAGGAAACGTTACATTAAAATAAGAAAGTTAGTCCTCTGAAAGGATAAAAATGATGGCTATAAACCACAAAAGCTAGAAACAAGACTGTATTGATGGGAAGCGGCTTCCTGTAAGAAGTTGTGTTTCTGTTTGCACTGGGAGCAAGGAACATTTTAAAGGTGTCTCTTTGCCCTTTGCAACGTCTAAGGTGTAATGCAAGTACCCACTAGATGTCCTCACTGCTCCACCACGGAGTGGAAATGTCGGACAACATGTAACTATTCCTTCCTCCTTTGCTAATGATGAATAAAGGAACCTTTATTTGGCAATGATCTAGATGGGCCCTGCAGGCATGTCCTTAATATATTGGGCATATGGAAGGGGTTTTCCCATCCAGGCTATTACTTCCATAGCTTCCGTGAGGGTAGTTCTACAAACAGCTGCAATGGAATTGAAAGAAGAGCAATGGAATACAGTGAAGGACCAGCAAGCATGACGTACCTTCATTTGGGATCGACACACATGAGTTTGGTATTGAAGGATGCAAATTTAGCTTATCTTTGGTTATGAGTTTTATACCCTTTATTAGTTTATTCATGTTTTAAAATTTAATCTTTCTCTTTAAAAGGGACCTCAGATAGCTTACATCATTAAAATAATATGTAAAAGCTAAAATCAATAAGTATACCGATATTAATAAGAATCTGAACAATATCACACAATAGCTTTGAGAGCTTCAGTGTGTGGCGTTTGTTGCATTCGCTGGATCAAGCAATAAAACCTTCTACCTGTTTTTAAAATACTTTTGTCTGGCCCTTCTCCTTAAAAAGGGTGGCTCACGTCATTAAAAAAAAAACCCCACATTATTTATAGGTAAAAGTATACAAATACTAAAAGCATCAAGCAAATGCCACACCAAAGATGGTAAATGAAAGCAACACCAAAAACACACTTAAAGCAGTGAGGCATGGCCGTCTAGTTAGAAACCCCAGCCAGGCAGGCAGTCATTAAGAAAAGCTTGCCTGAGGAGAAAGGTCTTGGCCTGCATGTAGAAGTACCCATGAAGCCTGCAGTGAGTCGAAGCAGAGCAATTTTCCATGGGGAAAATATACCGTCCACCATGTGCATGGGGGAAGGTATATTTAGCTCCCCTACTAGCTTCTAAGCCTTCATTGCCACCCTAAATCTAGTCGCCAGATCTCCACTGTGGAGTGGAAGCTGCAAGCCCTGTGCAGCTACCTGTAGAACTGACCTGATAGACACATGCTCCTCGCACACAACTGCTGGGCCTCCAACACCTCCTTGGCAGCCTGCTTTTTAAGTGAACATAATTCTCTGAAGGACTTCTCTGACTTCGTGGTGACTCCATATTTGGGCTCTGCATCTGCGCCACCCACTCTTTCTTCAGGTCCCGGCTTCCTAATCTACTAGCAACTTCATTCCATGCAACTTCCTGCTTCCCTACTACCTACTACCTTTCCTACTACCCTACTCCACCCCCCTTAATTACTCTGACTCTTCACAGGCTTTGCAAGGAACCCAGCTTTATTTATTTATTTATTTATTTATTTATTTATTTATTTAGAATATTTGGAAAAGGACCCAAGGTGGCGTACAATAATGAGGGACAATATACAGCCCAGAACGTTTACGATACAGTATATTGAAGTTAAGAACAGGGAATTAGGAGAGGCATCTTAGAACATTAAAATGTTACATTAAAGCCACAAAGAGCATGCAGAAAGAAAAAATCCATTAAGAGGGGTGGAAACTAACATGGAAATCACTGGTATTCTTATGAATTCAGTCAATGCAATCATGTATTGTTTCTCCATATAAAAGTCACATAGTAAGTAGTCCCTCATTCACGGAAAGCTTGCCTGAAGAGGAAGGTCTTTGCCTGCTTCCAGAAAGACAGCAGAGACAGGGCAGTCCTGGTCTCCAGTGGGAGGGAGTTCCAAAGTCTGGGAGCAGCAACAGAGAAGGCCCTTTCATGTGTTCTTCTGAGATGCACCTGTGACCTCTCCTGATGGCCTTAGCACCCAAGCTGGTTGATACTGTGAGATTCAATCTTTGAAGTACCTTGGACCCAGGCCATTTTGTTCTTTGTTGGTTAAGGTCAGCACCTTGCATTGTGCCTGGTAAGTGATTGGCAGCCAGTGGAGCTTTTTCATAGTATAAATGCTGGCTGGGTAGCTGAGTGGTTTTAGGTACCTGGCTGCAGAGGCAGAGGTTGGGAGTTTGATTCCTTGCTGTGCTTCCTGGGAGTACAGCCATCCTGAGTGGCCTTGGGCAAGCTGCACAGCCCTATGGCACTCCCAGTAGAAGGAAGTGGTAAACGCCTGAGTGTCTGGAAAACCCGAAGAAGGATTGCTATTAATCAGGATTGACTTGCTGGCACATGATTATCCCAGTGGTTCCCAACCTTGGGTTCCCAGATGTTCTTGACCGAGAAGTCCAAAGAATCTTGGCCAGTGCAGCTGGTGGTGAAGGCTCCTGGGAACATCTGGGGAATCGAGGCTGGGAGTGGGAACCACTGATATATAGCATGAATTGCCCTTCATCAC
>JAHTLZ010000195.1:4513928-4535062 GCA_023846285.1 Phrynocephalus versicolor
AGATGGACAACCCAAGGTCTTTGTCTCTGGCACAAGTAGCAATTCTGCGACCACCAAACCAGTTGATGGCAGAGGTTCCATTGCAATTCCATCGAGGTCTTCCTAAGTTTACAGTATAAAGAGGTTCTAGATACTCTGTCTAACCAATCCCTGATTGCTACAATAAGTCATTAAATCCTTCCTTTCAGCTCTTCTGTTTTTGGCACAGGTGAGTCACTAACAAAATGACCTCACATACTATCTCATGATGATTGTACACAAGTCTTACCGGAACAGCTACAGCCACTCCCCATGGGGGACAAAAACTGTCAGACAAATTCATCTTGATTCATTCCTTACCCATGTTAGATCCTCTGTAGAAAATATACTCATTCATAATTCTAGGCTTTAAAGAGGGGAACAATATGCCTTGTTCCTTTGAATCTGTTCTTGGGGTTGATTTTGTTTACCAGTTTTAGTAGAGTATTTCTTTGACTCTTTTAAATTTTTTTATACTTACTGTTTTCAGATTTTACATATTGTCTTTTAATGATGAAAGGCGGGGTAAAATGCTTAGATTTTGCAAACTGAAGGCCAAAGCATCTTCTATTGAGACAGCCTTGGATGCACCCATTAATATGGTAAGTGGGATTTTGCGTGTCTGGGAAGTCTATTGGAATATAATCTACTGGAGTCTAAGCTCTCTTATGAAGCCACACACCTAACAGGTCACCCAAGGCGAGGATGATCAAAGTGCAGCTATTAGATGAAGATCTGGACATTGAGTCATGGCAACTGGACTCCTTTACTTAAGAGATAGAAGCATTTCACTATTCATCCAAGCAGCTTCATTAGATGAAGATATATCCATTCACTTCAGGAGTACCACTGTATGATAATTCCAACAGTGCTTGGGACATGCAGAAATTTCTGAAGGGGAGCAACTGGGAGGCAGCGATAGTGGAACATAGCATAAGAACATAAGAACATAAGAAGAGCCATGCTGGATCAGGCCAAAGGCCCCTCTAGTCCAGCTTCCTGTATCTCACAGGATTCTGTTAAGCAAATTTCCCCTATCTCCGGAATTTTTATGTTGCACCGATTTAATGTCATACAAATCGTTTGTTATACGAGGGTCCACTGTATATACATATGCATTAGCATGTGCAGACTTTATTCAAAACGGTGTCATTGTTTGGACCTAAGGACCAGCTGATTTTTATTAGGTCTTGATATGTAAAACCATATAATTCAAAGGGGGGGGCTTCTTTTTCACATGACTGTACATGGCCACACCCTATGTGGGAGCCTTCAAAATCACCTGAAACTTCCTGATGTGGTATGATTGCTTGAGTGGGGGTAGATGTCCTTTGGGCTGATTTTAGGATCGGAGGTTACAGGCCAAAAAGCTCAAAGTGTAGCAGAGAAAAAGGCAGACTGAATGCCAGCTTTCCATAAGTCTCTTTTGGGCCCCTCTAAGCGAGGGGTGAGCATCTCCACAAGTCTGTGAGAAGGCGGTGCCGATGCCTTCTTTAGACTGTGGGACTGTGGGTTCTACCTCTGCACTGCCAAGAGAATGGAATGTTGGATTCTGGAGCCGTGCAGATCGCTTTTTTTTGGGGGGGGGTTACTGGAACTCTCTGATGGCCTTTGTTTCCTGGAAAACTCTTGCTGCTGTAGTACAAACGCATATCTAGACAACTCCATTGGATACATGACCAGAAGGTTCATTCTAGAAAGTACAGAGGAGAAATCCATCTGCCACCTGATCTGGTATTTTAAACAGGGCATGTTTTTCCTAAGGAATATGTTGGTGTACTCATGCCTTTTTATGCTCCTCTTCCAACTTTTTTCCTTACCCCCACCAAAAAAAATGTTTTTATGTAACTGGAAAAGACTGCACAGGCTCTGTAGTGGCCAAAGGTTTAAATCAGTGTTTCCCACCCCTCACTCCACCAAAGGAGGTCACAAAGCGTTTTCTGGAGGGGTTGCAGGT
Organism: Phrynocephalus versicolor; assembly: GCA_023846285.1. NCBI lineage: Eukaryota > Metazoa > Chordata > Lepidosauria > Squamata > Agamidae > Phrynocephalus > Phrynocephalus versicolor. The sequence continues at coordinate 4,515,904 of JAHTLZ010000195.1, forward strand.
CACCTCATATGTTTTGTATGCTTGTTGACTCAGCCTTCTTTCCTTCTGAGGTCGGTAAAATGAGTACCCAGCTTGCTGGGGGAGCTATGTGTAGCCTGCATACTATAATTAAAAACTGTAAACCGCCCAGAGACTACTTGAAGTGGTATGGGGCAGTATATAATCAGAACTTTTTTCTTCCTCGACCTTTCAGAGCGGCATATTAAACAGGCCCTTGGGGTCTTTGGGGGAGAAAGAGGCCTCTACATTCTAAAATGACTTTAGCCCATTAAAAATGCCTTTCCATGGAAACATGGCAGGGGTGTCACAGGTTACAAGGCTATTAAAAAAGGGTGTGTGAGTCAAAAATGGCTGGAAACCACGTTTAAATCATTTTGAGGACACTCCTAAAATTGCAAAGGGTCAGATTGGCTTCTTTCAACGAGAACTACTCATGTTACCCCTTTTTCCCAGACAGGGAGACTGAGGACTCTCAGTGGTAGCCCACACCACCACCTCTGGAATTATCTTCTTCCTGATTAATTCTCTTCTTCCTATTTATTTATTTTTATTGTGTTATTGGTTTTTGTTTGTATTTTTTATATTTCTTGCTGTAAACCACTCAGAGTGGCCTTGTAGCTTAGATGGGCAGCATATACGGTAAATCAAATCAGTCCATCAATAAAAGTGCCACCCCTATTAGGATGTGTCAAGTTTTCTGACCTTCAAAATTAAAAGAATGAGGGGTGCTAAAAGTTGTGGCTTGATGGGAGTTTCAAAAATGTTTTTTTTTTTTTTGCTAATTGTATATAATTTGGTTTTGCTTGGTAAATAAACACAAGGAAGATATAAGATGTAAGGGATATACAAGAGGTCAAGAAGCAGTTGATGTCCAAGAAGGAATCAAACCAAGACTTAATGAAACTTATTGCTTAATTTTACATTGTGTTGTTCTCTGTTTAGATACATTTTCTTCTATGGCAACTGTATGTTTCATACAACAGAAAATCCATGTTTCTTATCATTGTATGCTGTTTTCCGAGAACAAGTGCAGATTTACTGAGCTAAATATTTACTGAGCCAAAAATAATAACAGATTGGGATTCCTGACATCAAAAGACCCCCTTGTTCAAAAAATTGTAAAAAATAATAATTTATCCTCTAAATGACACACCCTAACCCCCATACCAGGAGACAGATATCTAATCTCGTGTGCTCCCAGATGCATTTGGTGGGGCTACTGTTCAGGTACAGGAAGCTGGACTGGATGGGTCTTTGGCCTGATCCAGCATGGCTCTTCTTATGTTCTTATGCTCTCTACAGAGCACGAGGGAGCTTCAAAGCCTCCTAAGATGTGTTTAGAAGTGGTCATAGCCTCCAGAGGTTGTCTGTTGCCCAACCCCTGAATTAAGAGAACAGTTGCCACGCTTTAAATATGCAAAGTAAAGTGACAAGAGAGCAGTGATATACAACATATGTATCACAAAGGAAGGCAAATGTGCTGACAGTTTCTTATTGTGGTTTTTTGTGTTGTGATTACTGACACATTTTACATTCTTACGTTTTCCGTCCAGGAAAGTTGCTAATTCGTACAACAGATAAAAAAACTTGCATCCTATATTTTTGTAAGATCGCAGTAATGTACAATAGACATGTGCTCCTGTTGCCCCCCCAAGCCCTCTATACATTTAAAAAGAATTATAGTATATTACATGGAAAAGTAGGTTCTAAAATTAATCTCCCCCCAAGAGACTAGATTTCTTTTCAGTGTTAACACACCTGAAAGTAATTTAAAAGTATGTCCCTCTACTCTGCATTTTTATTAGAGAAGTCTGCAGGAATGCGAAACTTTGCTTTAATCTCCCTCAGCCAGGCCTGCTAAGTGCTGTTTTTGGAAAATATAATTATTACCAAATGCATCAATAAAAGTTATTTAAGTCACACAGAAGGGCCTTAATAGCAGCATTAGCAATATAGCAATTAATGAACATTTGACTGATCTCCCCAGCACTGCATTACCATGCTAATTGAAAGCACAGGAAGAAAGTGTCGAAGGAAACTAAAATTAGTCTTCCACAACAATGCTTCCTTTGTGTGGCCCTGAACAGTTGGCATACTTTAAGTGGCTCAAGGAGATGGTTAGGATTTTATCAGTCAAGAGTAAGAGGAGACATGACTGAAATGTATACCGTTAACAAATGGGTGGTGAAAGGGGATAGGGAGGCACATTTCTTCCACACAATACAAGACCCCAGGGTCACCCAGCAAGAGTACACTGGGGGAAGCTTCAGGGCAACCAAACAAATAAAAACATCATAGTGTATTCAAATCTGAGGAATTCACTGGCATAAGCAGCAGTCTTCTGCACCACCTTGCATGGCTTGAAAAGCAGAACTGGCCAGCTTCTTGGAGCAGAAGCCGATCAGTGAGCTGGATCGAGGCATATCAATCAGACCATATTAAGTAAGGGTAGGGGGCATATCAAGGGTATTAAGGGTAGGGGGCATATAAAGACCAGGCATATCAATTCACCTCCAGTCCAGAGGCAACTAATTGCCCGATTGTTGTGGGGAAAGAATGCTGGAGCCGGCCATACTTGGCCCAGATCCAACAGAGCTTAGAATCTGTTCTCACTTCTCACTCATTCTCCTCCCTCTCCATAAGGTGCACTGAGCTGCACGCACAGCAATGCCAGGGGTGGCAGATTTGGGATGCTGGTAAAGTAATCTCTGGGCGGTTTACAGCTTTTTTTAATTATGCAGGCTACACATTGCCACCCTCCCAAGCAAGCTGGGTACTCATTTTACCGTCCTCGGAAGGATGGAAGGCCGAGTCAAACTTGAGCCTGCTACTAGGGATTGAAACCCAGGTCATGAGCACAGTTTTACCTGCAGTACAAGCATTTAACCACTGCGCCACGAGGCTCTTACCGCCTCATCTGCAATATCCTGCAATAGTCATGTGCAATATTCTGTGATCCTCAGCTACCTACAGATATTTTACTTGCCAATATAATTTAGATCATTACATAAGAACACAAGAAAAGCCCTGCTGGAATCTCACAGTGGCCCCGCCAGATGCCTCTGGGAACACATGAGACAGCTAGATAACTGTCTCCTGAGACCATTCCCCTGCAAGTGGCATTTTGACATACGCTCCTTTTAAGCCTGGAGTTAACACTTGTCCCCATCATAGCTTGTCACCTGCGATGGGCTTTTCCTCCAGAAATCAGTCCAGTCCCCCTTTAAAGGCATCCAGACTAGATGCCATCACCACATCCTGCAGCAAGGAGTTCCACAGACAAAGAAAACATGCTTGGTAAAGGAATATTTTATTGTCTGTTCTCAGTCTCCTAATGCTCAGTTTGACTGGATGACCCCTAGTTCTGTTATTGTGTGAGAGGGAAAAGAGCTTCCCTCTATCCACTTAATCCCTGCATAATTTTGCATGTCTCAATCACGTTTACTCTCAGTCACTTTTCTAGATTAACAAGCCCCAAACAGCATAGATTTTCCTCATAAGGGAGGTGCCCCAGCCCAGTACTCATTTTAGTCACTTTCTTCTGCACCTTTTCCAGTTCCATTATGTCTTTTTTGAGATGTGGAGATGAGAACTGTACACAGTCCTCCAGGTGTGGGCTTACCAGTGTTTTGTACAATGGCATTATATTGGCTGTTTTATTTTCCACCACCATTTTAATGATCCCCAGCATAGAATTGGCCTTCTTCACCACCGCCACGCACTGGGTTGAGACTTTCATTGGGTTGCCCCCCGAGATCTCTTTCCTGATACATTGTGTATAGCTCAGAATCCATTAGCTGAAAAGCCGTTTTGATGTATTTTTTGCCCCCATGTGCAAAATTCTTGAATGAACAATTTTGATTTTTTTTTGGCGCCAATTCTTTTTCACTAGCAATTTCTTTCTTGCTTTCTTACCAAATGGTGGACGTAATTGTGGCTGTACTTTCCTTTAAACATGGAAACCTGATGCTATGCTACATCACATTCCGTTTTCAAGGTTCTTCAACCATTGATTTTGTCATCTTCCACTTCTTTTCCTATTATTTCCCTTTGATTGTTGGCAATAACACAAACTGTACTTTTCTTCTCCCTTTATGTACAAAGTACTCTGGTTTGCTGCAGTTCATCTGTTCTGTGATTCCTGTATGTTCTTCACTGATTACTTTTTGTTTAGCACTAGCATTGTTTGTGCATCTGAATAAGTGGATGACAATCCACAGAAACTCACACTAAAACATTTATTAATCTAAAAGAGGTCATACCCCTTTGTTTCTTGCTGATAAAGACAAAAAAAAGACTATGGTGCTTCTCTGAAAACCCTGGCTTAAAAACTTTTTAGTATCTTGCATTAAATCTGTATTTCAAAGCCTCTATCGAAATTCTGTATTGCTGAAATTCACAATTTCATAGCATTTCCTCCTCTTTATTCTATCACATGGCTGTGATCCTATTCATTCAAAATCCACTTTCCAATATGTATGAAATTCTCATCTTCAAATCTCACTACCACCACCAATGGTATCTAAATGTACACAGCCCTAAATGTGTGCTTTTGATGGCACTCAGCTCTGCTAAGGATGGAAGTTCTAAAGTTTTACAGATTCAACTTCCAGAATGCTCCAAGAATTCACCAAGTGGAATTCTGGGAGAAGCAGCTGAAAAGCAGCCATCTTCCTGCTGCACAGAGGGATCCTGGCAAAGAACTATTCATTCCCAGAAGCACTACAACCATTTCCTTGTTTTAGAACCAGGATGAAGATCTCCTTGGAGGTATGAAATGCTGGTCTGTAATCTCTGGGCTTAAAACCAGGGTACTTCAAGGGCCAAATGCAGGGGAGTGGTATCAAGAGACAGATATCTAGTCTTGTGTGCTCCCGGACACATTTGGTGGGGCCACTGTGAGATACAGGAAGCTGGACTAGATGGGCCTTTGGCCTGATCCAGCATGGCTCTTCTTATGTTCTTAGACTTCTGTTTTTGGGTTGCATCTCACAGAACTCTCAGAGAATTCCCAGACATTTCTAAGAACTGAGAGTCCAAAAAATTCAAGACATACCATTCCTACTCATGCCCTTCTTACCTTCATAATTTCCTATTTATATTGCAGATTCTTGGAAACAGCTAACAGCATTTTAGCCCCAGGAACTCTAGAACATGTGTGCCCATGGTGATGCTATGTTCATTAAATAACTGTTCAAGAAACTTATAAACAAAAGTGCAAGAACTGTCTGAAAACAAGAAAACAGGAAAAGAGCAAAAACCAGAAACCATTCAAGTTAATGGAAACAAGTCTTTATTAAGTAACTTTTAATATCAGAAAAATAAAACTCTTATAATTCTCTTTACAGCAAATATATAATATCAGTGCTTTGGCCATCATAAGTTAAAGGCCCTTTATCATAAAATATATGCTTTTTTAACTTTACTCAAATTGAATTTATAATCCCTATAACCTCCCTACATATACATAACAAAAAGAGTGTAGTAAAATTAGCAAATACTAAACTATACTGAGCGCTTTGTCATTCTTGAGTCTGTGGTTTATAGAAACAGTACACGCACCTAAAGTATGTCGACTCCTTGGCTTATTAGTTGCAGTGTACAATGCGAGAGAATACAAAATACATGCTTGGTGAATGAGATTGTTCGTATCTACAAGACTGCCGCTAAAGATTAAGATTTCAATACTGACATTTAAACTATTCTACAAGCTGTTGGCATTAAAGTTATGTATCTCATAATGTAATAATAATAATAGTAATAATAATAATAATATGCCATCAAGGCAACTTTTATACTGAAAAAAATCATAAAATAAAAACCGTTATCTGTAAACTTTTTATACGAAATGTAACTCTTTCAAGTGAAAATAAAAATAAAGATTTCTGTATATTTACTAGTTCAATACACATAGAATTTGCTATATTGAGAAAAAGTCTGTTGCAGGTTGGGAAAATATTGCTCAAAACAAAACAAAAAACAGAGAGAGAAAGAGAGAGAGAGAGAGAGAGAGAGAGAGAGAGAGAGAGAGAGAGAGAGTATAAAAATAAAGAAATCCATCAGAACTTCTGAGTGTTCTTGTTTTCAAATGCCAGCACAGATTTGGGAACATTCTGAGGATGAAGTAGTGAAATACATCCACAGGTTGAAATGTCAAGAAAACAGAATGAAGAGAGAAGCCAGCTTTTTTCCTTGAGACAGGGACATGTGGTTTTGAAATGAGATAAACTGCTTTTTGCTGGGTCACAGTCATTGCTGCTTTCATGAATGATATAAGAGGGCGGATGCAATTCCTCCCCCTCCTTTGTTACTAAAAATAAAAACACATGCTTCACATAATGTGCAAGTACAGCTGAAACATAAAAATGATTCACATTTCTGAACTCTGATATTCTCTAAAATACTTAATTTAAGAACAGCTTGATCAACCTAGCCAGTGGAATGTAAGCTTCCTTGTTATCAGATACCATGGGTGCAAAGCCTGACAACTGTCCTCTATCTGATGATGTATGCCCCTCCCCCCCCATCGCTGAATCAGACGGAAGGATGAACACATGGTATGGCCATCGGTATGGGAACACCACTGCTTTTAACATGAATTCCATGTGTGGTTTGATGTACGCACGATGCCCGAGCACTCCCTACTACCCCACCTGAAAGGGTTGGTTCCCTTCCTTTCCACAAATGGAGCCCACCTTGAAAAGAGCAATAGGTAACACTGGTGCCCTTCCTTGAAATGCACGGGGAAGCCACGACCAGCAGTGAAACTCTTTGTACATGCACTGGAGCTCCTGTATCTGTAAGCATTGATCAAGGCAAGGCAGACTTTCTTACGCCTTCAGTAATGGAAGACCTGCACATTCCTGATTCTCTTAAGACGCTCCATTTGCATATGGGATGAGAAGGTGGCCGTATCGTGCCATCTTGTCCCCCTGCCCCATGTCCCCTTATGAACAATGATCTTGTTAATAAAAAAAAATGCCACTATGATACTCACTGAATGCTAGGAAATTAATCTGCATCGTAAAATTAATTGCAACATTAGATAAGCTAAGCTTATGTTGTAAAGAGGGGAAAAGAGCGACCCCCCCAAACCTGTTTTGAAAAACTGGCAGTGTAAAGAAGGCAGCATTGGAAGTTTGTTTGATACATTGGTTATTCTTTTTGTACCCTTCCCCCCTTCACTGACTGTTTCTGCATTCAGGGCTGTACCAGGCTTTGCACTTTTTATTTCCAACAATGCATAGCCAAGATTTATCTGAAAGCCTCTGAGCGCTTATGCTCTCTCCTGTCCTGAAACGAATCTAAGTTCCTGACATTTCTTCTTCCACATCACAGCCTTGATTCCAGAAAATTTTTGCTATGGGTGCCATAGCTGCAACCAAAATGGAGGAAGATTGGCAAGGCTTAAAGTGTTAATTGATCAAGCCTTTTAGAAAAGAGTACATGCCTTTCAAACGAGGTTAGCCTAATCTCAAGAAAGCCCACTAACAGTCTGAGTTCATTATAAGTTTACTTAGGGGGGTACCATTACATCCAAGCCATTAAGAGTTTAAAAAGTCCATATATAATATCTCTATATATTTAAGAGTGAATTTGAATTGCCTGAGTAACAGCTGTCTGGCAAACTGGACAGGATGGTGCTTCTTTTTCACAGATTTTGTTGGCACATTCCATGCAGAACAGGTTGTGGCCACATGGAACCAGGGCAGCAATTACTTCATTCTCAAAGCAGATCACGCAGTCGTGCTTCCGCCTCAACTCGGGAGGAGAACTAGACGTGGAGCCACCGTTGGAAGAAGAGTAGCTGTTGGTACCATTGGAAAAAGCAGGGATGTAGATTGGGAGGCCAACCTGCCCAACTGTACTAGGTGGGTCACTTCTCACTCTTCTTGCTAGTGGATGTTCTAAGGTTTCGGGAAATGTAGGCGACAGGCGGGGAGTGGAGGGCTGACTCCCTCTCCGCGGAGCCTTTGTATTACTAGCGGGTTCGCTACTAAAGGTGGAAAGCGGGTTCACGGGTTCAAATGGCGTCCAGATGGTTTGCGAAGGTGTTGGCAAGGAGTCGTACGCAGGGGAGTCGACGGCGAGATCCTCGGCGCCCACTGAAGGCAACGTTTCGCCAAACCAAAAATTGCCTGCGCTGAATGGACTTGTCGGGCTGAAATCAGCCAACCTATTGCTGCCAAAGTAGGAATCGGTGGAGCCACTTCCTAAAGAACTAGAACTGTCATTTCTGTAATTAGAAATCATTCTGGTGCGGCTTGGAGGAGGCACAGGGTTGGAAGTAAGCCAGGCAGATCCCAGGTTTCCACCTTCAAAACTCACGTCTGTACCATTGTAATGGAAATCATTTTCTTCATTCAGTTCAATGTAGTTTCCAGTGCGCATGGCAATATGCATTTCAATCTCTTCGCGAGCGCGATCTACATTTTCAGGCATGCCGGTAACTTCGAAGACTGGCTCTTTGTCTCTACTTGGAGTAACTATGTAGGTGTGAGTCTGCTGCTGAATCCTTTTGATTGTAGCGCCTTTCGGACCAACCACCAGCCCGACCACACGGTAAGGCACCCGGACTTGGACTGTTGTTTGGCCTGGCAGATTGGGGTTACAAGGCAGCCCTCCCAGAGCAGGGCCGTTTTTGTTGCGTGAAGCTCTTATCATGGAGAAGTGCTCAGCAGCAGACAGAATTTCCCTTTTAGCCATGGCTACATCTTCCTTCCGGCCAGTAACAACGAAAATGGGTTCTTCTCCACGAACAGGGGTCTTGATATACGTATTCGTCTTGGCTCTCAGTGCCTTTATTTTGCAACCTGAAAGGGGGGGAGGAAACATACAGAAAAAGAAGTGTAAATAATTTTGAAGTGAAAAAGATGGAAGAAACCATTTAGCTTCTGATTTTTTTTAGTGCTACTGCATTCCCCAGCATACTCTGATCAGCAGAACAGAAATCCCTTGTTTGACAAATCATGTCACCATATTTGGACCCACAATCCATCAAGTAAGAATAGTAGCTTCCGAACCATTCCACCAGATAAGAACAGATGCATGGCCACACAAACCTGTGTTAGTCACCTTCATTTTGAACGATATAAATGATTCTGCTCTCTAATGTACTTTACTACTATCTATTTGCAGGCTAGTATCTATTAAAGTAGTACGTTGTATAAAGGAATTAGTTCGCTCCAAATAAAATTCTGTTAAGCAAATTTTCCTTTCTACAAATTTCTCATAGGAATGCACTGAAAACGGATTAATCCCTAATTGCGACCATTTTTCTGTTGCATGGATTTGCCCCATAGGCAATTCTGTTAAGCGATTTCCCCCTATCTCCGGAATTTTTTTCCCTTTAAGTGGATTTTCTGCTAAACAAACCGCTTGTTGTACGAGGGTCCACTTCAAATTAAACTTCAAATCTGGCTCATTAAGAAAACAAATGCTTTATCTGCTCTGTTTTTCCATAGACCTCTAAATAAGTTCAAAATTTCATGCCATTGCACCAGTTAAAAAAAATTAAGGCAGGGAGCAAAGGACAAAATGCAATGGCACCTTGAAGACTAAGAGATCAAAATCCACTTCCACTCCACAGGGAGTGCTCATCTGCCTTTATACATACCCCCATGCTGGTGGGGGAGGTGGTAGGTGGGCACGATCAGGTGAGGAAACAGACCAAGTGACAAGACGTTAACACAGCTGTTCACTTTGCCCACCGGCATAACTTCATTGGCTTCAATTTCAGCAGTGAATTTCAGCAAGTTAAAATAATTTACAGCATGGAAATTCGCTATCACACATCAGTAACATTCAATTTTAGAGATAAGTACTTCTGGCAGTTTGGCATGGTTTTCTAGACTGGGCCCACAGGCATTAAGCCTGAGATTGCACATCAAGGACGCATGGGGGGGGAAAGGGTGCATTTGCCCTCGGGTGCAGCCATCTGGGGGCGCCTGGAGGGGGAACAGGAAGAGGAAGCCGTGCGCCCTCCCACCGCCCAGCAGTCCTCCTTTCCCTTAAGCCTAAGGCTTGGCAATGGCATCCTCTCTGCCGCCTCCAGCAGTGAAGCAGGTAGGGAGGCAGGCAGGAGCCCGGTGGCCGTGGCGCCCTCTTCTTTTTCCTCCTCCTCACCTTGGTGGGAGCGGTGTAAGGTGTGTGCGCGCTACCACCCCCACACGCACCCTCACCCACCCCACATCTGCAGGACTGGGCCCCCGTTGCTGGGTGGGTGTGATGCAGTGGGGGAGGGCAGCCAGATGGGTGCAAAATCGAACTTTGTCCCCAGGTGCCCCAACTCCTTTCTGCACTTCTGCCGCACACCCTGCCTCTTCCCTTGGCCACTCACTCAAGAGGAGGAGGGGGGCAGGGAAGCCTCATGGCGCTACTTCTGACAGGGCACCTGTGGGTAGAGGTGGGACACAGACTCCAGGGCCCCTGCCCTTGCTCCACACCTGAACTGCAGTGAACCATGGTAAAAAGCAAAGGGCAGCCTGAACTTGGGTGTGTGTGTGTGTGTGTGTAATTTGCATGATTAAACTGCCCAGAGCGCTTTAAGCACTTGGGGTGATATATAAGCAGCACAATTTGCTTATTTTTAACATTGACAATACCAAAGGCAGCAGTCACAATGGTCTATACCAGATACCTACTCTCTTGTGTACCACTACCATTCACACTTGCCAAAAACAAGCCACAACAATTACTTTTTTGTTTATGTGAGAAGTGGTTAACTGATGAAAAAAGGAATCAGTTTCTGGGGTTCTTCCTTCCTTGGTGTCACTCTGCTTCGAGTTACTTTATGACTTTATGAATTAAGGCAAGGAGTATATAAATTTAATAAATAATAAATAAATAAATTTCACATATTGTGCTTCTATAGCTACAATTCAAAATGCCATTTCCTAGTGTTCTGAACGGCAGATACCGAAGCACATTGATAATCAGTGCGATTAATGAAAAATGTAAATTTCCTAGCTTTTATACACACTCAGCACACAACTTCCAATAGAATCCTCCCCTAGTGCTAGAGGATTCCAGAGGATAAGCACATGATCTGTACTATGGTTGCTGGAGAGGACAGAAGCAAGAATAGCTGGGATGTGTCTGTAGTCCTTCTGTGTCAAAATATTTTGAAGGGCTGTTTTTGGACTTAAATGAAACGGCGAAGCAAAGGCTTGAGTGAGTACAACACAGAGAATGGAGAAACAGACACACCCTTTAGTCTCTCAAGTCAGCTAATGTTCCCATGCTCACCCTGCAGTCTGCAGAATGCAAACTAAGGTTATTTTTCAGTTTCTAAGTCCTTTCCTTGGACAGGCAATCTGAGGAAGAAAAACTAAATTAGCCCCAAAGCTAAGAACATATTATGTGCATGTTTTTCAAAAAAAGGTCTCTCACCTTTGGAAATAAAATAAAAAATAGGTGGCAGGGGAGAGCTGGGAGTTAGCAAAGACTGCCACTGGAAACCAAGGTCAGAACCGTTCATACCATGTGAAAGATAGGGAAGGAAGAAAGGGACAAAAATCAACTCATCTGAAATGTGTTAATGGGGGAAAGCTTTAGAGGTACCCAAGATAACCAGAAAGACAGAAAAGTGGGTGCTAAGAAGTCAAGCTTGACATCTTACCAAGGAAAAAAAACAAGTGAACTGAGGCTATCCTACAGTGCACATATAATAAAAACACAGAACTAGGAGAGATTTAAAAACAAGGCTGAGAAAGAAGAGGCCACTCTGCCTACACCGACCAGGTCCAGGGCAGGTAGTGGGGAGGATCTTTCCAGGATGAGCTCCTCTTTCACAGCTTTTTTAAAAAAAATCTCTCTTGTCCTATGAAAGTCAAGCAAGGGGCAGCAGCCTGTGTGAAACTCTTGCAAGCCTAAAAGTCGCTGACCCAAGACACTCACAATCTAACATGTGCAGAGGGACCTACGTGAAAGGAGCGCTTAGCGACCAAGGGCATGGTAGGCAAGAGAGGGGTAGCCATGGGGAGGGAAAATCCCATTGAAATCAACCAGGCTTCCAGGCGTGTACAGGTGCCTTAAAAGTGTGTGCGCTTGCAAAAGAAGGGATTGGGAAAATGCCTCTGGACGCTGCAATAATGTTTTATCTTGGTGTAGGGAATCCCAAGGGCGTGGCCAGGTTGATTGACTGGGTGTTAGGATTAATCTAGAAAACACACCCCTGAAGTGTGGGAGCCTTAGTTATGCAGGGAGAACAAAAAGCATGGGATTCATTCTGGATTATTACGTAGTGTCAGCCACCTATAATTATTCTCCATGCTGAGAAACAGGAGCCCGGACTGGTACCAGGTCCAGGACAGAAGACCGGGACAATCCATCCCAGACGGGCTCCTTTCGGTCAGCTTCCTTCACAATGAAGCTGAGAAAGAGGAGCCAGCATTACCATCTGCCTACAATGTATAAAACAACCATCAAGGTTAAGTCTAACCATTTTAGAAAACAAATTGCATCTTATAAACAGAAACATATGGTAAATCAAATCTTAGCTTGTTAAAAAGGAAGGCATTCCTGAGTTTGTACGAAGAACTTCATTAAGCTCCACCTCCCCTGAAAAATCAGAGTCTAAGGCTGAGTTTAAGGATCTACAGGAGAAACAAATTACTGGTTTTTTATTACTGGTAAAAAAAAATCTGCTCCCAACCACAGGAAAAAAGAAATCCGGCCATATAGGAGCAAATAATGCGTGTGGGGATGGGGAACCACCCAAAACACAGAAACGGTCACCCACTTGAAAACAATTCATTACTGGTCTACCCTGGCCCTCTATTTTCTCGCCAGAAGGAATGCAGGTGTTTTACAGCATCTTCTCAGAAACATGCAAGTTCCATCCTTCCAAAAAAGGATACCAAAACCCAATAAAAATACAGTGCTTTTAATATATATATATATATATATATATATATATTATATATATATATAAAATCCTGATTTTGAAAGGAAAGCTGACTCTACAAGGTCAACCTCTCCTCTGTTATTTGGAGAAAGAGCTACAATCCAAAGGAAGCTGCAGCCTCTGACACCTGAAACTTCTGAATGCGTCATCAATCAATGCTAAAAGAGTTTAGTTCTGAAGGAATTGGTGATGGAATACAGAAGCAATAGACCACTGGGTGGATATACAAGCCAAAACAAAGGCCATTAGCCTTCTAATGCAGTTCACTGGATGACTTTCATGTTTGTCTTCCCTCTGATCTCTGACTTCTGTGCCCTCTCCGTTAATCACTTTCTGTGCTGCCTCCTAACATGCCATCTTCTCACAGCCTGATAAGACATTAAGGGATGATGAGTCACATGTTGGTTTATGATCTAAGACCTTTTCCACTTCCAGCACCACACTAGCTGTTAAAGCATAAGGGTATTATGAGGAAAAACTGCCATTCCCACACAATGTTTCCAGGTCCCTGGACATGTGAAAAATAACCACATGCAGGAGTTTACGCACAATAAGAGAACAGACAGAACTTGCGGTTTTGAAACAGCTTGGCCCAACTGTGCACTTCTCATTTGCTATTATTAAAACAATCCCCCAACCCTCATTTTTAATCAGATATTTGTATGTATTTCTGTATTTTTCTGTATTTTTAAAATACTTTAATATATATTGTGAACTCACTCAGATAATACTGATTATGTCTTAAATGTACTGGACTGTATATTGTCCCTCATTACTATCTTGTGTCCTTTTCCAAGGAGAAAGGTGAGGTCAAAATACTCAAAAAATAAAAAAATAAATGGAAATAAAGACATTTCATGAAAATCAACTTACTAGTAATTTAGATTTATCCTGCAAAAGTCAGATTTCCCATACACAAACACTGGGAAATTCCCAGCACATACGTCACTTGATCCTAATCCATACTTTTTCAGATTTGACAACTTGCCAATTCTACTTTCTACCTATAAGATTTAAAACTTAATTACTCATGAGGCAACAAGGAAAGAAGTTTAGAAATGGCACAAAAATTAAAGTTCCTGTTTAGTTGGATAGAGATCAAGAGGTGAGATAGTTTTGACAGAAATATCAAACTGTAAAATCCAGTTAAAGTAACATGGCTTTTATGAGAGCCCACCATGTTATATTACACGGATCCCTATTTGATGGGGGGGGGGAGCCAATAGAAATACATTTTAAAATATACCTGCCTAGAATGTGGTATCCATGAAAATTAACAATGGGATATGCTGTGAATTTTCACAGGCAGAGCTGTTTGGTGTGAGCATCTCTTCCCCAACCTTATCTATGTTTTGAACTACACACTCAGTAACAGGAACTGGGAACAAAAAAATCAAAGTCAAAAAAATCTGTATCACAGGAACCCATCCTCCAAGATTTATGTACACACACAGTTGACTAAGAGGTAAATAAACCTATTGTTTCCAACAACGAAAAATAATTATTTTCACATGTGATAAACCAGAGTTTGGCAGGCAAATGTGGTCCCCTTTCCTCAAGGTTACTGAGTACTTTTCAAACCCCTTTTCATTGTATTTTTATCCCTAATTCTTTACTTCTTTTCCTGTATATCTACAGATGAAGGTCACACTAAAGATACCAAAGGTTAGTTAGCCAAATGTGTACAAAAGGATGGAGGAGTTGAGTTAGGGAATAAACAGGAACAGTTCTAAAACCTGGACAATGATTATTGTAGCTTTCTTCATTACCTTTCATTATTTATTTAAACTGCCGAGGCAGTTTTGCATCCATAGATGCAGGGTGAGCAGGGAGACATGAACATTTCATGGCTATTAGAGGGACAGAGGATAAAACTGGGTTTGGAGCCAATAAATTCCAAAGGCCAATTGTCTTCACCTTCCTGATCCTTCTGAACACACTTCTGTCAGTTAAACTGAGGGATCCCCTAAACACAAACATGAGGTTTTCTCTATCTGACATTGAAATCTGGTGGAGAACTGAACGAACACATTTTAAGGAACCACAGTGGGCAAAAATGAAACAAGCATTGCATTTCAAGGAAGCAGGCCTTTATGCATTTCAATATGTTTGCGGAAGTGGTTCCAGGACCACATGCCTCCCTAGGGATATATGATCCCCATAACTACCATTAAAGGAATTTATGAAAAGGGGGGATTTTTTCAGAAGGATGTAGTTCAGAGGTGTGAACATCATCCAAGGCCAGTTCACCCACAGAACCTTCAGAGGGGAGAATGAACTGGATTGATACCAGAGGGCATGTATTTTTCTTCCACCTTCAGCCTGGGTAAGTTCAGAACACCACCAGCAGGCTACTCTGTTCTGCCAGGATTCCTAGCAGCATGGAGATAGCACAAAATGATTTCCTCACCTCCAGCTGTTTTCCCCCTCCATGAGGCAAGCCACGGAAGGACGCCAAGAGTTTTCCTAAGCTATGTAACTTTTTTGCAAATATATTCTCTCTCAGAACTGGGAAATCGGCCTCTTCCACTAATGGCCAAACGGGCAAGATCCGAGTCCCAAACCTATAGGTTGCCCAGCTGTCCTCTAGCCCCTCTTATTCTGTTCCTTCTCATACAATTGCAGCTACAGGGAAAGACAGGGAAAATCTTAGCATAAAATAAAAATGAGAGGGGGGAAGCTTCCATGGTAGATGTCTGCAAATATCAGCAGTTTTCAGGATCTATGTTCCTCTCTATAGTGAATCACGATTTATTATCTAACCTCATCGTCCAATATGTCCCTACTGCAATGTTTTCCCCCTCCTTCTATCATCCTATGCCCTCCAATCACTGCCAAAAAGATGTCAAATTCTCTGAAAGCCTCAATGCTAAAAGATGAGTTATGCAAAACAAATACACGCAAAAGTGCTCAGTCTGAATAATTTATTCTAACGCAGAATTTGTCCTCCTTTGGACAATGGCTTTTTGTACACTGCATCCTCACTCATATCCATCTTAAATGAAAATCCACTACAGGACTGGCGAAGACTTCACAGAAAGCATCTACTGGTTGCCTTGAAAGGTAAATCTATACAATTCTTAATCAGAAAACTAAGGATATGCATATGTGGATAAAATTAAAGCTATAAATACAGTACTATATAGACAAGGGAACAGAGACTAGATGAATAGTCTCACTCACAATCATGATAGGAACAACTCTTCCTTACCACCAGTTACTTCCTCAGTTAAACTTTTTAACAGCAGCAAAGGACTTAAAAGACGTTATTTACACATTCATGCATGTGCTATCAGCAGTAACAAAATGAACCTTCAGTAAGTTTTTGGCTATTACTGTGAAACTGTCTGAAAGCATTCACTGACATATTTAGACCCTTTCCACAATCACCACTTTCGCCTGAATATGATACAGTATGATGCCTGGCAATCTAACAAGGCTACACCAGTCTACAGGAACAGCAGAAGTGTGAGACAAAAGGGTCATCGTAACTATATTAATGTTCACCAGCAAAAACATAAAAAACAGATTAGAGGAAGAGGCAAACACCCAAGCACAATGGTTATGGAGACTGCTCTTACTGCTATGCTCTATTCTATTCTGCCCCTACCCTCACCACTGGACAATTCTGCTTTAGAGCAGTCAACAGAAATGGATGGGGCAAATGCTAAGAGTTTTTTTTAAAACCCACAGTCCCAGGTACAGTATACAGATTTTACAAAACAGTACCAATTATGGGCACCAGTTGTAAGTAATGAAAATCACATAACTAGGATTTCAGTTGTGTAAAACTCACCCTACTCACAAGTGCTCTGTAGCACAGGTAGAAAGCCTCTATATCCTGACCGCTGAGAAACTTAAAAGAGGCTCCCTCTCCAACATCATGGATTAGGGAGAACTCCTAGATTAGAACAGATAGATAGGAACCATGCGCCCACTTCACTGCACATGGTTGTAGATTTTTTTCCTCGTTAGTCCATAGGAGCAGAGGTGCAAGAGTTGTAACACAACTGATAGGAAATGCCAAACAAACAAACAAACAAAACAAAAAGAATCCATGCGTTCTCCATCATCTAAAAACATAAAACAATCTGTTCTGTTAGGGGCTTCCACAGAATTGTGCCTTCTATAAACAAAAGCTCCAAAGTAAATTTTAAAAAGAACATGTTTTCATTTAACAAAATTGTATGGTAAGAAGGCAAACTATTACCTTCACTGTGAATGAGGTGGTTCAGCTTTTCTAATACAGCTTTTTTTTTAAATTGGGTTTACTTCCTGGATTCAAGACTACAATTTGTAACATAGCCATCATAAAAGGACAAGGCCTCACACAAACATATTACTAATTCCTTCTTTGATAAGATAACTAGCTACCCCAAGGACAGCTTCTCAAGCAAATATGCTATAAAGGAGCGACATCTGGTACCTGATGAAAAGAACAGACAGCTGGGCCTGTACTCCGAGTCTCACCACAGAAGCTGAACAAAAGCAGAACAGTAGGTCGACATGGCCATCAGAGCGCATGTGCAGTAGAACTGATACACTTCCTGAATTTGATGTCAATTTCTCCCCAATCCAAGACATCATTGTTTATAGAACACATAACAGACATAGCTCTTTGAGCCTAGTAAGGCAGAAGGGTGATTGAGACCACCGTGCTTCTCTACAGAGGTGTGTGTGTGTGTGTGTGTGTGTGTGTGTGTTGTGTCCTTACAACACTCCACAAATGTGATAACTGTCTGGGCTACCTTGTTCTTGGGTTGGTCTTGCAGGAGATGAGCCCAAATGGCAAGCTGTAGGTTTCAACGACCGGAAGGAAATGGATTTGAAGGGGTGATGTCAATGATCTACATTACATGAAGTCCTAATCTCTGGTGACAGATTTATTACAGACGCTTGGCTTTCAATATACGTTTTGTTGAAATGTTTCAGAGAGGTATTACTTAACAGGAGCCCTGTTCATCCCAACTGATCAGAACCACAATTTCGAGACCCAGACAAGCTCATACTCATGAGTGCCATTATCCCAGTGCAATTTACCTGTTTGTATTAGCCTGCTAAGCAGTAAGGAGACTCTGGCCACATTTAAGTGAAATTATTTGGTAAAATGTCTTTCATTTAAAATGCAAAAGCTCCAGTTGCATATAGATATGAAGCTATCTGTTAGGATCCAACACACATAGCCATGTGCTGCAGTTACAGGTTTTGTACATCTATGGATCCAGACATTTATACAGAACCTAAAATAATGGAGCAAGACTTTTTTGTGTCCACCAGCCCATACAACAGCACAGTTCTATATCTGTTCTAGGCAAAGGAATACTTCCATGTAACAAGGTGATTTGAACGTTCAGCTCAAGTCCTCTACTTCAGTCATTCAAGGAAGGGGAGTTGAGAGAGAGAGATTCAGGGAAATATTTCCCCAGACCAAACTAAATATAAGCATACATCACCTCATTGTCCTGGCTCAGAAGAAACTATTCCCATTCTCCTCCTCTTCCCTTATATGTCTTGCTTTTAAGTCTGTAACCTTGATGGCAGGATCTGTCTATGTTCCTTTGTATGGTGTGGAAAGCTAACCTAACTGCATGAAAGGTTAAGAATGCAGCAAACAAAACAAGAAGGCTCAAAATAATTACACATCAACCAACCACAGTATCCGAAAAAACCAAATAAATGCATTTTACTATTATTTGACAAAGTGCCCACAAAGGATGGTGACTTGCTAACAACGATGTTGGTTTCTGAAACTCCAAGGGGTTTAGTGTTTACATCTTGTTATAGACAGGCTTGTACTCTGTCTGATAGGCCTGTTTTGCAGCTTGAGGGTATCTGTGCACCTACTACCATTACTCCTACAAAAGCAGATGGATAATGTAACCAGGAGTATAGGTACTTAGGCAACAGCTGACCTCAACAGAGATAAAAGCTTCCCAGCACACTACATATATCAATTACTCGTGTTTTTTAAAAAATCATAACATGTTGAGAAAACTGCTATTTCCTTTATCAGATTCTGACCTCTGTCCCAATAACACATTTTTAATATTTTATGACAGCCAAGTCCACTTGACCTACAGTTATTGCCATGCCCACAAGTTTCTAAACAAGTACAGTAATTCACAACCTGATAGTCTTAATCCTATGCTAACGAAGCACTCACTTTACCTATTAGCTGTGTCCGTTACCTGGTCATGAATATATGCATCATCATCATCATCATCATCATCATCATCATCATCATCATCATCA
>JAHTLZ010000195.1:4543740-4560096 GCA_023846285.1 Phrynocephalus versicolor
AATAATAATAATAATAATAATAATAATAATAATAATAATAATAATAAAGACAAAAATATTGTGGCACTGTAAAGACTCACTGCTATATTTTAAAGAGATTTTTTTTTTTGTAGACAGATCTACCTCCTCTGACATCTGACTTGTCCATGAAAGCTCACATGAAAATATAACAGCTAGTCTGTAAGAACTGCTGAATAAATAGTTCAGTAGTTTAGGCATCTGGCTACCAAGTCAGAGACTGGGAGTTCAGTTGCCCACTGTGCCTCACTGACAGGAATTGGAATCGATGGCTTACTTATATACAAACAGAATGAGATCTACCATAACTCACGGAGTGCTGAATCACTGCTCCGTAATACTCTGGCTCCAACTGACTGCTTTTTTAAAACACTTGCCAACTAAATTGTAATACTCCAACTTTTCTGATAACAGCAATGTTTTCTTTAAACGTCTGGAATGCTGTGCAGGGCTATGTGCCATGTGCACATGGTTCTGGCCATAACCAGAAGCAAACAGGAGGAAACACTGCGTTCAGGTTCCACACATGCCTTATGTACATCAGTGGCTTAGAAGGAATATTGGATATGAGGTTTTTCTTGGTTTTGGCTGCTTCAACTAAGACTAAACAGAAGCGATGCGGTTCAATGGAAAGCAACAGTGAAGGCATGAA
Organism: Phrynocephalus versicolor; assembly: GCA_023846285.1. Lineage (NCBI taxonomy): Eukaryota > Metazoa > Chordata > Lepidosauria > Squamata > Agamidae > Phrynocephalus > Phrynocephalus versicolor. The sequence goes on from JAHTLZ010000195.1 coordinate 4,544,411, forward strand.
ATGCCCAGCAGATCTCTGTAAAGACACCCCTCACACCACAAAACCTGCTATTTTTTTGCCAGTTGTGTAAATTTTCATCCTACATTCTGGGATTCTGCACAATAGAAACAGATGTCTCAACATTTGAAGGAGCCCTGTGGCGCAGTGGTTAAATGCCTGTACTGCAGCTAAAAGTGCACTCATGACCACGGGTTCAATCCCAGCGGTAGCAGGCTCATGGTTGACTCAGCCTTCCAACCCTCTGAGATCAGTTGCCAATGTGTAGCCTGCATAATTAAACTGTAAACTGGCCAGAGAGTGCTTGAAGCGCTATGGGGCAGTATATAAGCAGAACACTTTGTCCAGGATATTTGGACTTTTTGCTCCTCCACCTGCACTGCAATCTCCAGTCCAAAGATGAGTTCTACGTGAATTGAAAACTTGCCTTTTCTGATATTTGATTAGATAGTTCAATGACTAAGGCATCTTGATTTCCTAACTGTGCCTCCTATGAGTAGAACCACTCTGTGTGGCCTTCGGCAAGCTGTAAAGTCCCAGTAAATCACTAGAAGAAAGGAAAGGTAAACCATTTCTAAGTATTCTCTCCCTGTAAAAACTTTAAAAAGGGGTCATGATAATTCAGAAATGTCAGTAATTTTCTTTAGACTTCTACATTTCTAATAAAATATTATCAAATGAATGATTGAAATGGTTTCATTTGTGAAAAAAACAAAAGTAATACAGTACGGAAATCACATTGGGGGGATAAGAAATGAGAAGGACCATAGTGGTGTCTGGTGGAGCGAAGGCGTATTTTTCAAAAATGAAAATATTTGAAAAATATTTGAATTTTTTTTCAAAAATGAAAAATTCCAATAAATTATTGTATTTTTATCTTTATTTCTATAATCAGCTTAAATTTTAAGCAGTGGAAATCTGCTTTGCCACTGTTGCGTGTGTTTTGAAAAGAGGCACCAGTTATAACTTTTCTCCCCATTGCAGTCATTGCTATGCTACATAAAATGGACAATACTAGTCTACTAATTTTGGTTGACAGTTGTGAGGGTTTCCAACAGTTTTCTGTGCATGTTTTTGTTACCCTTATTTTAATGAAAGCTGAGTTCTCAGCGTCTTACTAAATAGATATCTGGGGCTACGTGATCTAGTCACAGCCCTGCAGGATTTTTGTTACCCTTCTGTCCATTCTGTCATCTTGATGACGGAATATTATTGAAAGGTGATATGAAAAACAATTCTAAACATTATACCTCAGATCCCTCAGCCTACCACACCCTACCAATTTAGGCACCAGATTGGCCCAACATTGGGCAACACCAGGTTGTTGGTGGCATGTGTCATCAACTTGGACCCAACTTATGGTGACCCTCAAAGGGCTTCAAAGGTAAGTAAGATATTTAAGGAGTCAGATATTTAAGGTCCCGAGAACTCCCATGGCTAAGTGGGGATTCAAACCCAGGCCTTCCTGAATCCTAGTCTGTCACTCTATCAACTACACCACACTGGGTATCACAAAAACAGATAGTATTTGTTTATTTTCTACATTTATTCCCCACCTCCCCCACCTTTCCATTACAAAGTAGCCCTTGATGAATCTTACAGTAAAAATTAATAAACCTAAATTTCAACCATAATAACATTCAGAAATGTTGAAGAGACAGATAAAGTTTTTGCTCTCTTTAAAACCAACAAACCAATCCAGTCCACAGTGGAAATTTTGAAAAAAAAAGTTTAAATATATAAAACACACTTACTTTCAAATCAAATTCAAAACTTGCTTTTATTTTAAACTACTTTATGGTTTTACCAACATCAAATGCTCCATTCATAACACCGCATATAAAATTACGCTATTTAGCATATTTCAAACATTTAAAAATATGAAAAATTTGCAGTTATGCAAGCAAAACTGCAAATAATAATGATGTGCTGTCAAGTCAATTCTATCTTATGTTAATCTTTTTTCCCTTGGGTTTTCCAGGTAGAGAATACTCAGAAGTGATTTCCCTTTGCCTCCTTCTGAGTGTGCCTTGGGCCTGTGCCGCTTGCCCAAAACCATATAAGCTGGCTCTACTTCACAGGAGGCATGGGGGGAACTGAACTCTCAACCTCCGGCTCTGCACTGAGCTATCCAGCCAACATGTGCCTTTACTACAGTGGTACCTTGTATAAAGGAATTAATTTATTCCAAATGAAATTATGTTAAGCAAATTTTCCTTTATACAAATTTCCCATAGGAATGCATTGAAAACAGAGTAATCCCTAATCACAACCATTTTTATGTTGTATGGATTCGCCCCATTGGTGATTCTATTAAGCAAATTTCCCCTATTTCCAGATTTTTTTTATGTTGTACAGATTTTATGTTATACAAACCATTTGTTATATGAGGGTTCACTGTATATGGTAAGGATTTCTCTAAACATATATCTTATGCTACCTACACACATGCATCTTACTTTCTGCCATTTGAGAGATGAAGCAAAAATGAAGAGAGGACATTTTTGTAACAAGGATACAGACTGTAGTGGTCTCCTGTTCCAACAGTGTCTCTGCCCAATTAGAAAAAGGATACTTGAAGGAAAGCAATAATCAGTGTGCAATGAAGACACTAGTATACACTCGTGATGGTGGCACTATACACAGTACTAGGTGCAGATATGAATCTTGAGTGAGTGTTAGACCATGCACGTAAATTTTTATTTTCTAATTCTGCAGAATGAATTACATTCTAATTGTCATATGATACAACAAATGTTGTCATATATGGTGGAAGGAGATGCTTCGGTACTTTTGGCACCTAAATGTAAGGACATCAGTTCAGAGGGAGATACAGAAATCTTATGATCTCTGATCCTCCCAACATACGAGGGAAAAAGGAAATAATATGCCTAATTTCAGAACCTTAGTGTAAGTCAAATAACATGCCAACAGCATATTCTAATGTATGTTCCTTCCATCTGGAAAAACATCTGTCATCAAGATGTAATTAACTTGCTTGCTTGGGCTATCAAATTTCTGTCAAGTCACTAGTTTTAAGTAACTATCACAAACTGCAATCTTAAGGTCCATCTGGAACTTGTATATTAAAGCTGGCTTCGATTGCCAGTCTCTCAGCACAGCAATGATTCCTATCCTGTCTTTTTTTTAAAAAAGTCAGATCACTATCACTATGATGACAGTCCTCCCCCATCAAAATGCTGATTAATTTCACTTCTTGCAGTGCAGTTTGCACTGGAGGCATCATGAACATGTTAAGAAAGAGCCCTGCAGATCAGAGGAAGGGAACCATCTGGTCTAGTATCCTCCTGTTCCCAGCCTCCGCAACCCAGATGCCTCTAAGAAGGCCATAAACTGTAGACAGGAAGGCAAGTGCCCCTGCATCTGGTGTTCCACCTCTCTAACAGAAGTTCTATTCAGCCAACATGGCAATTATATATTTTGACATAGACCTGCCCTCCTGATTCTGACTTGACTTGCATCCCATCTCATCCCAACCATAAACATATAAAGGGGGTAGTTTAAGAAAAACAGCTTAACAAAATGCAAATATTACGATAAAGTCTTGATGAATAAACTGGGATTTATATAATTATATTTTTATGTTTTGCTACACAAAGAATACACATTCTTTATTCTTTACATTTATTTAGTATTTTCTACACCAAAGGCTTGTGAGCAAAATACAGAATGATAGACAAGATATAGGGAACAATTATTTGTTTAGCACAAAGTCAACTTAAAACATTCAGTCCTGGGATCTCCCCCACCTACTTTTAGCATCCATTTAAGTACTGCCAACATTATTTTAAGTTTATCACAAACGTTAAGAAAACAGAACATTTATTCATTTACCTTTCTGCAGCATTACAGAAGCTATATTTATCTCAGAACAACAAAGTGTCAATTTGAATAAGTGAGACTGAAAGAAGCTTATCGTATTCAATTCCATGAACCAAAAGAAGAATTTTTGGCCAGAAATGAGAGAAAGCTGGTACTGATTCAGTACTGATTCTATTGCTAGTGAATGGCTTTCTGATAATTTTGGTGTTGTGTCATTGATAAGCTTCAAACACTGTCATACTGCAACTATCACATGGGAGAGATTTCTAGCAGTTTTTTTTATAACAGTTACAATAAAAAGAAATAGTGCTTTATAGGCACATTTTCACATATGGCCAGCATCGGAGACAGATCACTTTTCTCCATTCATCATAATACAGAGTTCACAAAATCTGTATTTTGTGACTGGAGTAAATTACAAGGGTAAATTACAAGGGTGAGGTGCTTGGCTATATATTTGTCAACTTTGGTAAACCTCTCTATCTACAAGAAGTGGAGTTTTCCAACAAAGGAGGAAGGCTATACAAAATCAGAATCTAGCTACGACTGGCAGTGATGGCTTCGTCCTCACACGTGTTATAGGCAAGGATATTTTCCAGCTCTACCTATGAAATCTTCTTTTGACTGCATATGCTGCGGACTAAAGCAAAATAAAACAGGTATCTTGACAATCTATGCCCCTCCACCATAACACACACAAATATTCAGCAAAACAATTCAAGGAGCCATGTAGCCATCACAAAAGACAAATAGAAAAGTGGAACAGGTGATACCTTTAGGCTACTATAAATATAACAAAACATTGCTAATATTTCGAGGGCAAGCCCCCTTCCTCAAGAGCAGTACCAATAGGTAACAACACGGCAAAAGATGGACTTGCCAGGAATTATTTCTTAGGTGTTGAGTCCATGGCAAGATGGAAAAAAGCCAGGCAGTTTACTTCAGGCTTGGAGCTTTGATGTTCTCTGGGCTGCCTTCGAAGTGTGGGGAGGGAGGGAGATACCTTTATTGTCCCAGTCATTCCAAAGACATGTCACGGATCTCACGTAAATATTCAGCAAAGTAAGTGACATTCTCCTCTGCCTACCACTGTAATCCTATCCTGATTGCAAACTCTGATCAAGTATGGTGTGCATAACTGTATAAAGTAGTGTAGACAAGGACTTTTCCAAATGGTACTTTCTGAGCTCCTGAATATAGGAAGCTGCCTTCCGCTGTGTTAGTCACTGGTTGATCTTGCTTGGCATTATTAACTTGAACAATGGCTCTTTCAAGTTTCAGCAGGACTCTTCAAAATTTACTAGAATATCTCTGGAACAGCCTAGTGCCTTCTACCCAAATACTAACAGGCTTGACCCTGCTTAGTTTTAAAATTAGATGAGATCAGGTGTGTCTTCATATGTTAATGTTTTATTTTAGTGCTAAACAAGACCTCTTCCTGAAGACCAAATCATTGAAGAGTTCCTCAGCTGGGCATGTACTAAATTGGTCTGGATGTAATTCACCTTTTCATTCTCATACCTGACATGTTTGATAATGCAGGTGAAACTTTGCTGGTAAGTGTGAGTGTGAAAAAACGAATTTCATTTCATGCTGTTTTAACAGCAAACAGGGCACACATTTCTGTAGGTGGAAATCTCTTTTCTGCCCTCCACTCTTCCATTTGTAAATATTTATATCATTCTATTTTTTCTTCTACTTCTTTTCTATTATTTACACAAGAACTTTTTTTATTTAAATACCTTACTTGCTTCATTTGTATTTCCCTTTCCCAAAAAAGCTATAAGGAGGCTTGGCTTCCATAATGATGATACATCTGGTGAACTACATGTAATTGATGAACTATCCTAGTCCTTCATTTTCTTCTCGTTTTTATTATTGTAATGTAAGCGAGGCCTTACTGTTTGTGTAGGTGATCAGCATATATGAGAGACTTTCAGAAATATTTAAAAAAGAGGTTCACTTTATAGTGTCATCTTCTACTGGGCCATCAAGAAATGGGCTTGAACTCGGATCTCTGCAGCCATCTTGTTTTCTAACTACAGTGGAACCTTGACTTACATGCTGCTTGACTTGCAGCATATTTGACTTGCAGCAAGAAGGGGCCTGTTTGACTTGAGTCCCAGGCTTTGACTTACAGCTCGGAGCCCCGGTGCAAGGCACCGGAATCAGGTGGCAGCCACAACCCAGCATCGCGGCTGCCGCCTCCAATCTGCTCCTGCCTTCTTCCTCTCCTCCGGCAGCGGCAGCTTCGGCGAGGCCAGCTTCGAGCACCTGGAGCTGGTCCTCGGCCTCACCGAAGCCGCCGCCGCTGCTGGAGGAAAAGAAGGGCCGGGAGCTCGGGGCTGGCCTCGCTGGTTAGATAGTCAGCTCAGTCTTGTAAAAAATCTGGCTGCAGAAGTCTGGTCCACAGTGGAAGCATTTTAGTTGGGGAGCTGTACAGTTGTGGGACTCTAATGGTAAGCATAGAGTTGTTCAGAACTTGGAACATCAGGTTAAAAAATCAGTAAAACTTAAATGTTAGACATTCTTGCTATGGACATTAAAAAGTGGAGGCGTATAACTTGTGGACTATAATTCCACTGCCTCTCTTTGAAGAGACATTTCATTTACATCCCCAGAAGGAATCTCCTATCCCAGTCAAATTTGTGTTAAATTGCTGTTTTCGGGGGTCTTTTTCATCATCTGGAACGGATTAATCCACTTTCCCACTACTTTCTATGGGAAAAGTTCATTTGACTTAAGGCATGTTTGACTTATTTCTAGAGCTCCGGAACGGATTAATGACGTAAGTCAAGGTTCCACTGTACTGTTCTAAAAATACTGTACAATTTCAAGAATTGTCTCCTATCATAAGAATAAAAATTTACAGAGTAAGGTCTAGTCCTGTCTGACCCCATGAAATGCATAACATTAGGTAAGAATTGGAGCTACACAGAAATATTTTGAATTTTCTAAACCCACTGAGAAGTCCAGTGACTCTATTCCTTAATGGGACTATCTTGCTGACAATCAAAGTACAGGTGTACCTCAGTTGACAAAGTTAATGTGTTCTCCAGGATGTTTTATAATCCAGAAACTTCGTAAACCGGAAGTTGGGGGAGCAATGCATCCTTAGAACTTTTTTCACAATGCCTTACATAAATGGAGGTATTGCAAAATAAAATAAAATAAACGGAGGCATTATTTCCCATGGATTTTCTTTTGTCAACCAAAAATTACATAAGTTGAGGTGTTTGTCAGCCAAGTTATGCCTGCATGCAACTTCTGCTTGTTATCATCATAATTAAATGAAAAATGGGATGAGATGTTCCCCAGTGTCAAAATGTGATAGATCTGTTGGGACACTACTTATCCCAGCTGCTTTTTAAAACTTGTTCATTTTTTAAAAAAGCTCTGTATATTACAACTAGCTAGGGTAAATAAAAATCAATGCTTCCCTTATGAGACAAAGATTAAGAGAAATATATCACTGGGTAAAATCCGGTTGGTACAAGTTACACCATTAATCCCCAGTGCTGCTCCTAGGAATTTTCATTGTGCTCATCCTTAGACAGGACAGTGGTGGAGGCAAAATATTCTTCAAGCAGCCTCACAGAGGTTTATTTTAGGGGCTTTTCCCACACATCTGTGTTATTACCTCCAATAAATCTGTGAAGATTCTCAGTTATCCAGAAGTTGAATCATTGCAACTGGACTTCTTTTCTTGTGAAATCAAAACATTTTGCTACTTATCCAAGTAGAGACTGAAGCTACTTGGATACGTAGTGAAATGTTTTGATTTCATAAGAAAAGAAGTCCAGTTGCCATGATTTAACTTCTAGACCCCTCCAATAAGCCTCTTCCAGAATTGTCAATTTTCAGAGATGGTGAAGACAGCAGTCTAATGACAATTTGGGTCCAAGGTTTTCCTAGCAAGTCTTTAGAATAGAAAGACCTGCTGCTCTTCCAGATGCTTAGAGCTGCAACCCAGTTAAGCCCAGGCAATCAAAGCAAATTGTCAGGGATTATGGGTGTAATAGTCTAAAACATAGAGGGCACCTTACTTAATGACTTAAAACATCTGCTTCTGAGACAGAATATTTTGCAGAATATTCTGGCCTCACACGAAAGGATCACATGTGCAATGATGACATCAGAGCAAAATACGGCATTGCACCTACTGCCGACAAGATGTGCAAAGCCCAACTATGTTGGTTTGGTCATGCCATGTGTGCTGATGAGGAAACTCTGGCCAAAAAGGGTCTCACCCTCCAGATCAGCGGATCCCGCCCAAAAGGCTGTCCCAAATAGTGCTGGACGAACACCCTCGAAAATGATACAAAGTTGTCCTGGGTACACCTGGACCTAGCTCAAGACCGTGCTAAGTGGCGGGCCAAAACAAGGATAGCGGACCCCCACCACCACGTGGGACAAATGCTAAGAAAAAGAAGAAGACAGAATATTTTGCAAGTGCCACTACATACATTATTAAATACAATACTGTGAGCTTTAATTGATGGAACAGCTAAATCTTTACTAAGTTAACTGGCAAGGCTCATTTCTACCAATCAAGATTAATTTTAATTAGTGAGACTGCAACTCAGAGGTGAATATATTTATTTTAAGGTATTTTTGTTCTGCAATTAAACATGCAATAAAATAAAAAAAGTTATAGTAAACTTCCTTCTAATAATGAATGACAGCTACAATATATTAAATAGTAAACTATATTACTTGTCCTTTCTTATCTAAGAAAGGCACACATACAATGGTCTGGATAATATGAATTTAAATAAATTGATTACTTGGTTAAAATCAAAATCAAGGAGCAGTAAAGAGCCACGCCAAATAAACTTATTGAAAAGCCACTTCAGATGCATTATCCAAACAAAATACAAGCATGTGCTGTGGCATTTTAACTACATTAATAGAAGTGCCCAGTTGAGTGATCATAACATCAACAAGGAAATGATGACTTGACTTTATGACATCTTAAGCCATGTCATCACAAGAGGGACAATCTTAAAAACAGGTTATTTGGCAGAAACAACAGTAGGAAGCAGAAACTGGAGTTCCAGGACAAAAGACCTTGCCTGACAAACATAAAAGAATCCATAACAGCTTTCTTAAATCTATACTCTGTGAAACTATGTTGTCTTTTTGTTTTTGCTTAATTACTCTCTAGAGGAGACATATCAAGCTTATAAGCCATAACAGCATAAATTCATCCAACTGAGCAGCTTCTAAGAAGCAACCGACCACTAAAAGGGGCTGGTTAAAAGCTTGCTTGTGGCAACTGGTCCATGCAAATTTCATATTCAGCTGCAATTCAAGATGAGGATTTGTTAAACAAAACCCCAGAAAACCAAAGAGCAAAACATAGCTTAACATCTTTATAACTTAAAATTAATTTTAACAGGTATGTGTGTTTAAAGCGTATCCCTTCACGTAGAAATTTAACAGGTTTGCTTCACCTTTTAATTTGGCCTCACAGTAATTGTCACTTCAGCCAGATAACTTTGTTGCACACAGCCCTTGCCACCAATTCTAGGATGTTGTATTCCTAGACTAGAAAAGCAAGGCAGAGGATCAGTTTCAAAGAGGAGGAGGTGGGGTGAAAAGAAAACACCAGGCAACTGATCCTACTAAGAGCAGATGAGAGAAAAGACTGGTTGTTCATTCAGCAGTTTTATGTTGATATGGATTTTCAGAACATTTTATACTCTGCAACTGAAAGAGGCAGAGTTTTTTTTAAAATGTGACAAATCTAATTAAGCTGCTCTCAAAGAATACTTGTGCCTCATCTTTAATTCCATTCTGTCAAAAGTGGCTCTGTCCATGACTTGCTAAGAAGTAAGTTCTCTAAAACACCACTATCACAGAATTATGCCAGGCTCAAATTATGCCAGTCTCACATTCTGTTCTTTGGGGATTATTCTGCACTCATAATTATGGTGCTACAATCTTCAGCTAATACCACTCACTATTCACGGGTTACAGTGCACTTACTACATAGGTTTTGTCTTGGGAACTTACTTAAATGCAACAAAAAGGTATTTAGTCTTGCCTACAGCAAATTGCCACATAATTTCCAGAACCCTATTGCAATCACGTAACAATTGTGTCCAAACTTCGGCCCTCCAGATGTTTTGGACCACAATTCCTACAGTCCTTTGCCATTTGCATTACAGGTTTGGAATTCTGGGAGTTGTGGTCCAAAACATCTGGAGGGCTGAAGTTTGGACACTCTGGAGTCGTAGCATAAAACAGAAGATGCACAAGTGTTGTGTGCAATTGTTCCAGTTGTTTGTGTGCCTGGTATTCAGCTACTTGTATACTTGGACACAACAATAGAAAAATACTTGCACAATTCCCCTTACTTATGTGGTATTTTACAACAGGATTCTGGCGAATGTGCCATAAAATATAACAAGTGTTTCCATGAAAGAGCTCTCAAAAGGTTGTATTCTAACTCTAAAGGGCCATACCCACCCACTATGCTGAGATAAAGAGCCTAACTTATTACATAGTCACAAATCTGCATCTGAACCAGTAAATGACCAATGCCATGGATCACTACTACTTGCCCTTTCTTCAAAGAATTTAAAATGGTGTGAATGGAATTATTCCATAATTACTATCTCAATGAAGTTGAGCAGATCACTTGTCTATGGTTCAATAAGGTTTTGAACTCAGGTATCCCCAGTTCTAGTATACAGAATAGTAATGCCACAATAACCCTTTGTCTGGATGTGATCTCAAAAGACGCTACCAACTATAATACCTGGGAGTATGGGAGCTGTAGGCCGACACATGTTTGGGAAAGACTGTTCTATCAACTTTCTCTAGTGACTGAGGGCTCATCTGTACAGCAATGCTCTTTTACTAGTGTTCTGCCATTTTTGCAGTAGATGTGACTATGCAATATCAGTAATTTACATCCATACTTGGGGAGGGTTATTTGTTGCTTGATGTCCTGGATGCAGCAGGCTTCCCTTGTAATGCCGGTCTGCACACTTCCGGATTTGCTCCCTCATTTCCAAATGCAGAATCCTCTTTTGTCTAAGCTATTTCCTCTTTCCCTGCCAACTTCAGTCTCTTCTCCTTCCTTCCTTGTTTTGCCCATCTGGAGGACCAGGAGATGAGATAACAACCTTAAGGACGCACTATAAAATAACATATGGGCACAAAGTGCAAAGATCAATACACATTAACACTGTACTGAGATCCCTAAGACAAGATCCTGCACTGAAGGACATCAGAGTAAAGCCAATCAAATACATACTATTACCTGATGATGGTGTCAGAAGAAAAAAGGGCCCAGAAAGCAACGTGGTTTTTTTTTCTGTCTTGCTCTATTGGCAATAGGTTCAGCCCTGTGTTGTGTAGACACTGGGACACAGTACTAGTATAAGGGGTGCAAGGACAGTTGAGCATCAGTTGCCTGGTGCTGATGGGTTCCAAGTCAACTTACTGTCCCAACACAATGCTTTCCCCTTCAATAACAAATAAATAAATAAATAAATAAATAAATAAATAACTGTTTTTACTCAACTTCATGACAATTCCATCACAGAAACTGTTTCAGGGCTCACATTGTAGGACATTTTTCCTAACATCTGAATCAACTTAAATCACATCATACAAGCCCCCTTCACGTTCTGCAATAATGAGGTATCTCATGCGGTTCTGTATGTGGCAAATTAGTTTTGATTAGTTAATCATCTCCCTAAAAAATTCTTCCTAAAAAGTCTGGCTCAACTTTCTTCACCAGTACTCTCACCATGTCCATATACTGTTGCTGGTGCAAGTGACTGCTTGATGCTCTACATATTGTTGGTGCAGGTGACTGCTTGATGCTCTAAACATTGTTTCCAGAAATCTCCTTTTTAAGAAACAAAACACCTCACAAATCATTTGGCGGTCTATGCCACTTAAATATTATTCCCTGAGAAAGTTACTGAACCGACTCATTCACTCTGCTGAACATGCCCAGACCTGCTGCATTAACTATTTAACAGCCTGCCACCTTTTTCCCCATCACAGCAGAAGCAAAGTCCCTTATTGCCTCCCTTCTTTTGCAGGACACAAAGAACCAAGGCCCCTCCCATCTTTCACCACCTCCCCCAACTTCCCTCGCCATCCTTGTAAGCATCCCAGGCCGATCACCACCTTCACCCAAACGCCACTGTCTGAAGTACCTCCCTTTGACAACTTGGCATTTATCCTCCTCCAATCAAGTTCCTCTGCCCCATAATCCTAACAGATTCTTCATCATCATATCTTACCCGCCCTCTTTCTCAGGACACCATGGCAGAGAGATCTCTAGGGCAGGCTCCAGTTCCTCATTTTTCCAGACCTATAACCCCCACCCCCAAAATCTGGCCTTACATAGGCATCCCACCCCAGGAGACTCAGTGCCCCTCTCATTGCACACATATCCCTGGATCAGATTTCTAGGAGAATTGGCTTTTCCCCAAGCAAAATCTCACTGATTTCCTTGAGTGGACTCCACCGCCCTCCAGTTTGCATAGGCAAGCTGCCTCCTCTCCCTTTTCCCAGGCTGCTACTGGTGTTAAGGTTAAGATAAAGGTCCCCCCTCCCATGCATGCTACTCGTGTCCGACTCTAGGGACGGTGCTCATTTCCGCTTCTAAGCCGAAGAGCCAGTGTTGTGCAAGTCATGGGGCCGGCATGGCTGCACGGAAACACTGCTCCCCCCCCCCCCTTTTGCCGGGGGTTCCCTATCTGCCGCCCCCCGTTTTCCAACGGCTAGGTTAGCACGAGCTGGGGTTAACCATGGGAGCTCAACTCCGCAGCCTGGCACCCGGGATTCGAACCGCCGAGCTGCCGGCTTTGCAGCCGACCGTTTCCAGCGCTCTAGCCCGCTGATAAGAAGCTTATCCATTGGATCCTCGATGACAACCCAATTGACCTCCCCCCAAAAAACAACAACAACAACCCTCCCGCATCCTCTGGTCTCACAGCAGGCTTGCCTGGGTGCTGGTGGTGGTGGGCGTGGCGGCGAAGGCCGCGCCTGTTCCTTTTCCAGCCAACACACCCGGCCTGCCTTTGTGACACACACACACGCACACACACACACACACACACAAACCCACCAACCCACCCGGGAACCGAGTGGAGTGGCACGGGCTCACCTTGCCGGCCCACGATCTCGGCCACATGTTCGGAGCTGGGCACCGGGACGCATTCGGTGGTGTTGACGCTCTTCCTTCGCAGCAGCAGCGCCGCCGCCGCCGCCTGCTCGCCGTTCAGAACCGGGCCCGGGCCCATCATCACCCCGGGGTTGCTGATGATACTGCTGCTGCTGCTGGAGGCTGTGGCGGCCGCCGACACTCCTCCTCCTCCTGGGCTCCCGTGAGGCCCGTAAGCTTGGGAGAGCATCGCCGCCATCACCCCCGGGGGGACCTCGTCCCCGTCGGGCCCGTACAGCGCCGCGCCCCCGCCCAGCACCTCCGGGGCCTCGAAGGCCGAGGCATGAGGAGGAAGAGGAGGCGGTGGTGGTGGCGGCGGCAGCAAGACCGAAGCCAGGCCCGGGGGCAAGAGCGGCGGCGGCGGCGGCGAGGCCGGCGAGGGCAGCAGTAGCCAAGAGGGTGGCCCTCCGCCGCCTCCTTTTCCCTCCTCTTCGCTGCCGCCGGGTTGCCCTCCTCCTCCTCCTCCATCCTCCCCCGGCGGCTCTTCCAACTCGAGCTCCAGGTCGCCAGTGCTGCGGCTGCGGATCCCGCCCGGCGGCTCTCCTTCTTCGCCCTCTTCTTCTTCGTCATCATCCTCATCATCTCCTCCTCCTCCTTCCTCTTCTTCTTCCTCCTCCTCCGCCTCATGGAGCTCCCGGTGGCGCTCCCGCAGGCCCAAGCCGGCCAGCCGCTCCCTCAGCAGCACCGTCTCGGGCGCCAGCAGCAGCGTCGACGGCGACGACGAACACAAGGAGGAGGACGAGGAGAAGGAGGAGGAGGAGGAGGGGAAGAGGGCGGGGGGCGGCGGCGGCGGCGACCGGCGGGGATGATGGTGGTGGTGGTGGTGCTGGTGGTGGTAGTGAAGCAGCAGGCCCGGCGGAGGCGGCGGCGGCCTGGACGGCAGCAGCACCACCAGCTCGGGCGGCTCCTCCTGAGGCGACGGCGAGGCGCTGCCGCTCGGCATGGCCGGCGGCGGAGGCGGGAGGCCGGCTAGGCCGGGAGGAAGAGGAGGAGGAGACGGCGGCGGCGAAGAAAAGGAGGAGGAGGGCGGCGACCCGCTCCAGCTACTCGGTCCTGGGCGGCATGTTGCTGCCGGCTTCCCCTCAGCAGCAGCAGCGGAGGCGGCCTCGGTTCTTTCTTCTTCTTCTTCTTCCTCCTCCTCCTCCTCTTCCTCCTCTCCTTGCCAGGCCTGGGCGGCCGGTGGGAGAGGAGCGATGGTGGGAGACCTGCTGCTGCTCCTCCTCCTCCTCCTCCTGCCGCCGCCGCCTCCGCGGCCCCCGCTCGGCTCAGGGCTTCTTTTGTTCCATGGCGGCTTCCCCGCTCCTCCTCCTCCTCCTCCGCCGGCTCCTCCAGCAGCGGCGGCGGCGGCAGCGGCCGCAGGAGGCGGTGGTGGTGGAGGCGGCGGCGGCCCAGGCAGCTCCAGCCCCGCCCCGAGCCGGGCGATTGGGTGGCGGCGGCCGTGTGGGAGCAGCCACCGCCGGCGCTGGGGAAGGAGGGCTCGGCCGCGGCGGCGGCGGCGGCGGCGGCGGCTGAGGAGAAAGGAGGAGGCGGGAATGGAGTCGAGGGCAGCCGCCACGCCTGGGAGGGGAAAGAGGACGGAAGGGAGGGCGGCGCCAAGCGAGGAGGAGCGGCCCCGGCAGCGGCGGCGGCCCCCTCAGCAACAGAGCGGTTTCCTGGCGGCGCCGGCGCCTGGGCTTTGTAGTCCTCCGGGCGCCCCTCAGGCAGCATCCACACGCGCACCCGTCCTCCCTTTTCTTCAGTCCAGTCTCGGCCGCGGGGAAGGGAAGGAGGCCGGCTTTCCCGCCTGCTGGCCCGCCGGCCCTCCCTCCCCGCCCGCCGGCCTCGGGATTGTTGAGTTGGCCCGCCGGGTATTGTGACGGGGCGCAAGACAAAACACACACATACACACCACACACACCACACACTGAGGGGGAGAGGAGACGGCGGTGTGAGGGAGGCCAATGGCGCCCCCCCCGCCTTTGCTCGCCCCTGCTTTGGGGCGGGTGGGTCTTAGGGTGGGCGTGAGGGGGAGCGAAGGGTGCTTGAAAGCTGAGGTAAAAAAAAATGGGGAAAAAGAGAGGGAGCTGAGGGAGAAAGGAGAGAAAGGATTGTTTTTAAAAAGCAAGAAAGGAGGAGGAGGAGGCGAAGTTAGGACAAAGAGGAGCGAAGACAAAGAAAGGGAAAAAAGGCCGCTTGAAGGGAGCCTGGGAGGGGCGTGTATGAAAGGTGCTTAGGGAAAATAAAAAAGCATAAGAGAGAAAAGGTTAGCCAAAAGTGCCCTCCACAGATTATTTAGAGAGACGGCTGAAACCCAGCGTTTATTTATCCGCCCCCCAACACATGCTCCAAGTCAACCATGAAGACGATGGCTTTTGGGGTGGGAAAAAGGACGAAAAAGAAATCGCTTCGGAGGCTCTGCTAACGGTGTGTTTCCTTTGAGTCTCCAGTTCTGCAAGGGGTACCTCGATCACCGCTTTGGGAAAGAAGAGCTTGCAGATGGAAAGTCAGATTTCAGCCAGATCTAAAAAGCCATTTAAAAAAAACGCTAGGTCCCCATATAAGCCTAGAAAGAATTGCCGTCATCACTTTCCCCATCTCAGAACTGCTTGGAGTTAAAATGCGGCATCTATCTATCTATCTATCTATCTATCTATCTATCTATCTATCTATC
>JAHTLZ010000195.1:4560106-4570267 GCA_023846285.1 Phrynocephalus versicolor
ATCTATCTATCTATCTATCTATCTATCTATCTATCTATCTATCTATCTATCTATCTATCTATCTATCTATCTATCTATCTATCAGTCATTGAAGATGAGTAGTAAATTTTCCAAATGTTACTAGCTTGCAACCATTTCTTGTTCTGTGGAGAAGAGACAGGTCAGACTTCTGATTTAACATGCATCCTACAAAAGTTTCAGAGATTTTGGTTGTCATCACATTGGCATATAGCTTGCATTTTGGACCTCTTGCCAGACGGTCCAGTGTAAGCTATTTCCTGACAATCTCATTATGTATGAGGCATATCAGTACTACCAAAACTGATAACAGTAGGGCTACTATTTTGTGGGCTAAGTTGGAGTGATTCCCTGATTGCTCCCAGCAAAGCAACCCTTTCAGTGCAGACACGCCTTGCTTTCTTGCTATTTAATTGCATCTAATTTACTACTTACAGACTGGAATTTAGTGCCCCTTGACACTTCTCTGTCCCCACAATTAAGGTTGCAAAAATGTGACTGATGATTAGAATCCAGCTAAAATATCCCATCAGCCCACCCAGCAATGCAAACTGCTGCTAGTTAAATTATTGTAGGGATTTGCTGTCACATGCTGAGTGACACAACAGATGTGTGACAGTAAATGCCAACAACTTGCAGCAGTTCAGAGCTGAAATAGATGCCAGTTGAGTTGCAAGAATAGTAAGGAATAACAAATAATCTGGTTGATGGTGCATATGAAGAAGGTTATTGTCAGAGCAATCAAAGGCCAAAATCCTACTAAATGTGCCTGTATGTTGCATAACTTACTGTTGCTAATTGCAGCTAAGTGAAATGTGGAGGCAGATTTTGGTGCCTGGTTGCATATCTGGCCGTGCAGGCAGGGTGTGCCCTGGTCTATCACTATCACCAGTTAGATGCAACAAAATAGGCAAAATGTAAGTGAACATCCCAGGATTCTACCCAGTGATTGACAATTTGTGTTTTTATGTAGGGATAAGTATGACCTTGAGCATGAAGTTAAAATAAAACCTTGAACTCAAAGGCTCCATATACTTCTTTAGAAAAAAGGAAGCAAGCTTTGAGGCTTATCAAAAGTATAGGAGGAATTACTTGAGAGTGGCAGGCTACCTTCCTTAGAAGAACTTACTCAAGTTTCTTGATCTTCCTCAAGTGATGTAGGTTTTCATTGATTTTTTTGCTTCCGTTCTTTTTGAAAAAATGCTATCTTTTGAAAAGTGCTACAAAAATGAATAAAAAGAAGCTGGGATTGTCACCTGCACTGTATTCTGAGTCTACAGTTATATACAGCGAAGTTTCATGACATATATGTACAGTATAGTTCCTCAGCTGAAAGGTCTGCGTGGAAAGTTACTTGAAAACCTCTAATCTAGAATAAAGGCTGTCTTATGGATATATAAGGACCAGTGAAAGTTTGATTTCTCACTCTGTGCCTAAGCAGTAATTACACTAGCCATTCTCAATTTTTGTTCTGGTTGCACCAATTAAAACAATATGAGAGAAATAGAGGTGAAATCAGGATTGTGCAACTCACATAACAAACTTTGTAGAGTGGTATGTGAAGAATCATTTCCAGTCTGTGGGCTTCTTCAAATGTGCCAGAACCTCCAGGGGACCATATGGCCACTCTTTGAATCAGATCATCATAGTTATGTTCTTACAAGTACAGTGGACCCTCGTATAACAAACGGTTTGTAAAACATAAAATCTGTACAACATAAAACATTTTGGAGAGAGGAGAAATTTGCTTAACATAATCGCCTATGAGGCGAATCCGTACAACATAAAAATGGTCGCTATTAGGGATTACTCTGTTTACAATGCATCCCTGTGGGAAATTTTTATAAAGGAAAATTTGCTTAACATAATTTCATTTGGAATGAATTAATTCCTTTATACAAGGTACCACTGTACTATGATTTAGAGTACTGCTGGATATACTGTATAGGTTTGAGTTTTATTCACATGAAGATATGCATAGCAGTTTTTTAAACCATGTATTTTTTCTATTCACTGTATTTTGTTCCTAGTGTTATGTTTGTGTAACACAGAAAATCCTACTTCACTTTGTTTAGTTCAGGCTTTCACCATAGCAGGGTTTAACAAACTGATTTTCAGAAGCCATTTGGTGACATGTTAGCCCACACTTAAAATGATGCCGGAACACATTGTAAAATCACCATATAAATGTTCCACTTTGTACCAACATTTTCAGTTAATGTTTCTTTTTAATTTCAGGATCATGCAAATTAGCTTTGTAAAGATTCTTTAAAGGGCTGTTGAGGTTATTGGTATGAGTATGTGGTCTTGAGCCACCAGTAGTTTCCCTAACACCATTAAGTCCAATATGAATCAACCATGATAGTTTATGGGGAATGTGGTGTTTCCCCAACAGGGGATCTGGGTAGATAAAAAAACAGCTACCCATTTCCAATATTCAGTGCTTATACTGGCAGTTTCAGATTTGCAAGATATTTAAATGAGCACCTTGTCAGAGGAATGTGCAAGCTTGCCTTCAACCATTACACTAAATGTACAAATATCAAGAGGATAGAAGTCACCGGAAAAATATCAGCAAATGGGTCTAAATCACCTTCAGTTTGGTGGTGGTGGTGGTGGTGGTGGTGGTGGTGGTGGTGGTAGTGGGTAGAGTTGACATTGAGAGGTGAAGGGAAATATTTATGTTGTTTGATTCTGCTGCAAAACTTGATGTGAAACTCAACAATTTGCAAAGCTTCCAGTATTGGAACACACCCATGTATCTCATTTGGATTTCACATTGGAACCACTTGTCTGTTTTTAACATATTAGTTGGGTGAAAGGACTACACCTTTGCTCGGAAGATATCCAGTTTAGCTTTTAAAAGGTTTCTAGTAATAGGTTTCCCACAACTTCCCTTGTTTACTTGTGCTAATCACTATTTATTGCTTCAGTTGTTGCATGTGTAATAATTTTAAAGAGGAGAAATAGCTTGTAGAAGCCTGGTCCTTCCTTCATCCTTTCTGTACATATATGTTTTATAGAAGAATCTGTAAAATATCAGCATACTGTAATCTGGAAATAAAGTATTTGTCAGGATCTATTTCAACCATGCCATCATTATTTTTCCCTTGGGAGAAAAGTATTCAGACTCTATGTGATATAAAACAGTTATGATGACACATATATTGCCATTGCTATGTTTCCCACATGCCCGAGGCTCTGGAAATATGCCTTTGAGTCATCCTGGCTGACACCCACAAACCACTTTAAAAGGGTTTAGTCCCACTGACATCAGTGGGACCTATGGCCTGATTCCAAGCATTTCTGTGTTCCAAATCAGTGATCTAGGAATTGGGTGTAGTGATCATTTTGGCAGTACATCTTAATGTGTGATATACAGTATTATGATATTCCAGCTGGAAAGTACAGCAAACCAAACATTTAGGACTGATTTGTATGTTTGAGAATACATCATGTTCTCACGTTTCTTTATGACAGTGCCATAGAGTGGAGATTTCTATATAAATAACAATGTTATTTATTCATGTTAAGATAGATTACAGACACCAGAAACGATTTTAAATTCTGAACGAGAGGTGTGTGCATGCCTCATGTGGCTGCACTTCAGATAGTTCTTCCTGTGTTGAAATGCATAGGCTTCTCCTTAATACAGTTTCGGACATGTGTTAAGTACAGTGCCTCTCAACTTTGGGTCCTCAGATCTTCATAGATTACAACTCCCAGATGTCCTGACCAGCATAGCTAGTGGTAAAGGCTTTGGGGAGTTTTAAGAATATCTGAGGAACCAAGGGTAGGAACCTCTGTCTAGTACAATGTGGCAGTGTGCAAGGTATACTAAGAGAAAAATAGCAATTGGCTGCTGTACTGTACATGGATAGTTGGTTGGAGAGATTGGTGGTTTCATGTGTTTGCTTGTAGAGCTGGAGGTTAGGGGTTTAATCCCCCCTTGGGCAAACTGCACAGTTCTAGGATACCCTTAGAAGAAAGGAATGGTAAACTACCATATTTCTAGAATTCTCTACCTGGAAAACCTTGAAAAGGGGCACCACAAGTTAGGGTTTATTTGATGACACATTATAATTATTCTGGATTGAAAATATGAGCTGGTGGTGAACACTATCACCCAGGGAATGCCTGTCTTTGATATGGTTGGGATTTTCCTGCCCTGGCTGCTCACATTTTCAGCTGGGAAAGCCAGAAGTATGTGGTGGAATCCCAACTGTTCTCTCTGATCTTAGACTGGAGATAACAGTAGACATTTCTCCCCACCATTTCTCTTCCAGGTGTGATTCCACTGGAAGGTTGAGGCTCACAAGAAACAAGTGTCTGCTGCAGAGTTTTCCTGCAGCCTACCTTTGAGCAACCATGCTAGCTTCCCCAGTCTACATCCTCGGTTCCTCAGCTGGGAATCATGAGCACCAGCTGTACTCATGTCTGGTCTTGGGGCTTTCCGTAAGCAACCTGTTGGCCATTGCTAGACTAGAACATTATCTTATATAACTCCTTGGTTTGATCCAGCAGGGCTTAATTTCTGTTCCCGCCAGGGACCCAGTGTCATCAGACAATGTTGTCAAACCGATGACATCACAGGTCTATCTTTGTTTCCTGTTGTGATCTGTCTTGTGCAGGATCAGGGGGAAAAGCTGGTTCCCACTACTACTGAATAAAGGGTATAAATGGCTTCTAGATAATCTGAGAAGTAACGACACCAACATTTTGTTGCCAAATCTATTTGTACTAATCTTACTACTATTATAAGAGTAAAATAAACCTGGAAGAATGACATGCTCTTAAAGTGATACCCTTTCTCAGGAAAAAAAAATCTTCTCCTTTCCCCCCGGAAATGTCCAGCCTATACAATTCATAAACCTTGTATAATGTATGTCAACCTTGTCTGTTTTAATACAAGTTTTATTAATCTATTTAAATTATAAAGCAGTAAAGTTGGTTTCTCTGGTTTCCTCTGAGCTTATATTTGACCTGTCGTTTTTATAATTCAAAGCCTGGTGCTAGGCCATAAAACCTCTGCCTCCCATCTAGAGTTGCCAACCAGTAGGAAAAAGTCAGACCCTTGGTTTGACTAGGGCTTTTCTCTGTGTGTCATTCACCTGCCCAAACAGCAAGGAATAAGGTTCTGTTTCTTCTCCTTTTTTTATTTTTGCCTCAAGACTGCTATTATTTTGTGGTCCAGCTCTGTCTCTTTTGACCCACTAAGGGCCTAACCTCTTAAATTATGGATGTGCAAAGTGTTACGTCCAGGCTGCAGGCAGCCTGTTGTAAAAATTCATCAGGAGACCTAAAACAACACAAGCCAAATCACTGCATGTAAAGGTACCTTAGTTATGCCTAGATGCCCTAAGCACACCCGATCTTGCCTGATTTCGAAAGCTAAGCAGGGTTGGCCCTGGCTAGTACTTGGATGGGAACCATCAGGGAATACCAGGTGCTGTAGGTGCCTGGAGTAAAACTGGCAAACCACTCCAGTATTCCTGCCAAGAAAACTCCATGGACATGGGGTCACGAAGAGTCGGTCACGACTGTAACAACGCAACACACACAAAGGTACCTTACAACCAAGAGCCTATTAATATTTTGTTTGAAATTCTTATTTCATCCAGCATTTCATTCTGGTGCCATATATCTGACAATGTGGACACGTCCATGAAACTTAGATTAAAATGTAATAGTCCCTTAGGCGCACTTGCTTTTGTTTTTTTCTGTTTCTTTGGATTTTGCCCGAGGTGCTTTCACAAACTAACACGGCTACCTCTTCCAAAACTACAATTGCAATCAAAATAACATTATTAAGAACATTATACAAATATTTTGGAGTGTTAGTGGGCATGGCAGTGGAGGGAAGGAGTTTTCAATAATTTAGCGTAATAGGAAAAAACAAAAACATAAAAAATACAGAAGACAATAACATTTTAACCCCTTCAAAAAGTGTGCTGCTTATATACCGCCCCATAGTTCTTAAAGTGCTGTCTTAAATAATAATTGCTATATGTGAGCTTTTGTGAACCAAGTCAACTTCCTCAGGTCTGTTCATCTTTAAGGTGCCATGGCATTTACTTACTTACTTACTTACTTACTTACTTACTTACTTACTTACTTACTTACTTACTTACTGTTCTTGCCTGATGTGCTAGAACAGACCAACGCAGTTACTAAAACTACAAGTCCATAATAAAAGAGTTCCTGACCCATGGCTTGTATGACTCAAGCACTTCTACACAAGCTGCAACAGCTGTGAGATGGAAACAGGGACTCTTTCAATTCCCGCTTCATTCCCTGACACTGACATCTTCCTCCTCACACTGGCATAATTTACAGAACAGGGATTTGTCCAGAATGAGCATAATAACTTTGAACGATTAAGAGCCATTGAGAATTGTGTAGTTTCCGCTGGTTGAGGGCTTCCATACCACATCATGTTACTGGGTAGAAAACTCTTATAGTGGTAGCAGGGGTGTACAATTGCTGTCTGGGAATGTTTTTATGAAGCTTCTCTTCCTACTGGTGGCAGGCATATAAGGCCTGTCTATCTGAACAAAGCATCATGAGAAGTATTTCCTCTCAGAAGAAGCTTATTTGAAAGATGACAGAAGGAATATGTGCGTACTGAGGTGTCCAAAATATACACAAGTGTTAAATTTACAGCAACGAAAGGGGCTTTTTGGGAGCATGGGGAGATCATGTGATTCAGCCTGGTCTTTTCTGAGTAGTGATTTAAGCTGCAATTTTAACTCATTCACTTTCAATCAAATCTATGTTACAAATCTATGTTACATGTTAGTCTTAGGTTTCCTTCCGGAAACAGGCAAAGACCTTTCTCTTCAGGCAAACTTTCCCTGAATGATGGACTACCATGTATTTTATATGAATTATAGGTTCATATAGACTTTGTGTTTATGACTACTTATAACCGTGTTGCTTTAATGTAATGTTGTCTATTAATGCTGTAAGATATCCCTCAATTCCTTGTTCTCAAATACTTACTTATTATTTATTTATTAATAGAGCTTCTATACCGCCTGTCTTCCCGATACAACAATATAAAATAGAACACATGTCAAAACAAATAAATACACAAACAATTAAAGAAAGAAACTACTAAGTAAGAGATAAAAAGCAATGGGCAGATGGCGGAAAAAAAATTCAACCTAAGTCACCAAAACGCCTCACGGAATAGCATGGTCTTTAATGCCTTCCTAAAGGCTGGCAGGGACTGTGCAAGGCGCACTTTGCTAGGCAGGTGATTCCATAAGGTGGGGCCAGCCACAGAGAAGGCTCGGTTTCAGGTGGATGTTTTACGAGCCTCCCTGGGCGTGGCCACCCATAGTGAGTGTGCCCGCGACATCCTGGTAGGTCGGGCCGAAGTTGACCTCTGGGTGATCCGCTCTTGAACATGTCTTAATTGTACTGGACTGTATATTATCCCTCGTTACTGTAAGCCACCTTGCCTTTTTCAAGGAGAAAGGCAGGGTAAAAATACTCTAAAATAAAATAAAAAATAAACAAGGCCTTAACTGTTTCATTGCAACAGACCAACTTACCTACTTCCTTGGAAATATGAGCAGGTGGAAACGTATTGCCTAGATGTTATTATTTGAGATTACTGAGGGGTGCATTTTTGGTGCTTCCCTTCAACATAACCTGCCTTTCATGTAGAAAGCTAAGGTGTCAGGAAAAATTCCTAGCTTAATCCTCTCTTTGATAATTGATGTACAATTGCTGTTGTTCTATTCCCGGTTTAAGGACAAAACACTAACAAAACATGACAAGTGACACAGACCAAACGAAATGGAGAAAGATAAGAACATAAGAACACAAGAAAAGCCATGATGGATCAGGCCAAAGGCCCATCTAGTCCAGCTTCCTGTATCTCACAGTGGCCCCACCAGATGTGTCTGGGATAGCCCAGATCTGTCCCCTTCTTGTCTTTTGCTGTTTTCCATGTACATTGTCTTTGTATTTTCAAAGGCGTTACTCATACCCCAGAGCACAGAGAGAACTCCTAGCTCCCTGAGCTCCTTGCCCTCTGAAGATGCCAGCCAGAGACTCTGGCGAAACATCAGGAAGAAATACTTCCAAAACACGGCCAAACAGCCCAAAAAACTCACAACAGCTAA
The DNA here is from genome assembly GCA_023846285.1 of Phrynocephalus versicolor. Classification (NCBI taxonomy): domain Eukaryota; kingdom Metazoa; phylum Chordata; class Lepidosauria; order Squamata; family Agamidae; genus Phrynocephalus; species Phrynocephalus versicolor. Next base: position 4,568,260 of record JAHTLZ010000195.1, read on the forward strand.
ATTTTCTTTCTTTCTTTCTTTCTTTCTTTCTTTCTTTCTTTCTTTCTTTCTTTCTTTCTTTCTTTCTTTCTTTCATTTATTTATACAACATATGCTGCCCACTACCCAAAGGTCTCTGGGCAGCTTACAATTAAAATGAACACTTTCTTTCTTTCTTTCTTTCTCTCTCTCTCTCTCTCTCTCTCTCTTTCTTTCTTTCTATCACATCCTGTTTCTTACTTCTTCATTTTACACAGGCATACAGATCTGCATATATGGAGAAGCCATACGTAGGGCCTTCTGCAAGTTTAGTGACCACTTTTTTTCCCTGCACTGTCTTTACATGCATCCGCCATTCAAAAGAAAGTCTGTTTTCTTTTCTTTTTTTGCCTAATTCACCATCTTCAGTTATCATTTTCCCCTCAATAATCAGCTCAGCAGTCGCTTGTCCACTCTATCAATAAATACCAAGTAATCCTAACACAAAACCCTGAAAGTGTTCAGCTTCCCTGCACCCCACATATACACTGAAGTACTATAAAAAAAATTTTTTTGTGGGGGGGGATTTATAACTTGGTTGTGTAGATCATGTAAACTGGACTGAGTCATTACTCACCTCAGTTGCCCTCTTCTTCTTCTTTCTGTGAACCATGCCTCTTATACATCCAAAAGGGTGTGTGTCCTTACATCACCCTTCCCTGTCCTTTGAAAATCAAGGGATCTATCAGTAAATCAGAAGCAGGGAATTTGTGTCTAAATAAAATAGTGACTATTCTTTTTGTTTATCATGAGGAACGTTTACAAATAGTGCTAGGAAATCCCCTACTCATTATATCATATGGCTACCTCAGTCAGACTGTAAGTACCGTATTTTCTTGGCTAGGATTATGTGGTTTGCATCTCCAACTAGCCTTAGATGACCTGTGCTCCCTCATTTAGAAATCATTTCCGGCTATTAACATTTTAAATAATATTTGGCAGAGTGTGCCGGACTTGAATTGGTTCATGTGCATGGTTAATCAATTAAAAATTAATTGCTGATTTTGAAAGCATGGCGGTTAATCAGGAATGTTATTAGCTCCATCTAAAAGATTCTTCCATTCTCATCCTTTTTGACTGCAAGTGAGATATTGATTTTGATGAGATTTATTTTTAAGTAATATTATATTGGCATCACAGCTTAAAATAAACATTCGAGCTGCCTCAGATCTGTGAAAAGCAGTTAGCGCTAAATGAGAAAGGTTTAATTTTGGTTGGGGTTCTTTCTATTTCATGATGGGAAGAATCCTAAACATCCATTTGACTGAAGAGTTTTGAATGATTCAGATGGTTGTCGTCAGCATTGTTAAAATTGTATGCCTTTTTTATGCCGTTGGCTTATGGCTTCCAGAAGGTTCTGTCTGTAACAGCCCTGTTTAAATCTTGCACTGAAATCGCAATAAATCTTGCACTGAAATCGCAATGATCAAAGCTGTTAGAAACAGCAATGAATAACTTGGTGTCAAATAAGAGCTGTGGTTAAGGTTTTTAGCAGGCAAAACTGTGTGAAGAAAAGTTACTTTACCCAGTATAGTCCCTATCTGGTTTAGCTCTATCCCCCATCACCAATTGGTTATTTTTAAAATTAGGGAATCCCAAGCATGGAATTAAATGCAACATATATGTTCACTTCAATTTACTTTATTTCTGCTGGAATGTGCTCAGTGTAATCACAATGAAGGGGCCAAACTGATTGTTTAAAATTTATCAAGAAGAGTTACCAATTTACTTTCCTCTCCTTAATATATATCCACCATTTCAGGCTTACCTCCCTTGTTCAATGCATCCTTTTTTCTTTTTGACTTCCTGATAGATTTTGTATAGCCCATCTTGAGTCCCTTCTTCCACTCTTCAAGCCAACTGTCAACTGCCACAGAGTATTTCAGAACTTTCCAGGTCCAACATTCAGTAGATTGGTTCTAGATTTCAGAACTTGAAAAAAAAGGAGGGAGTGTGTGTGTGTGTGTGTGTGTGTGTGTGTGTGTGTGTG
>JAHTLZ010000195.1:4583603-4606660 GCA_023846285.1 Phrynocephalus versicolor
TATAGATCATTCACATAATCACATTTCGAATGTCAGTACTGCACACTGGTTGCTTTTTGCACTTTTGCCAACAAGTGTGCTAAATTTATTTATTTATTTTAGAGCATTTTTACCCTGCCTTTCTCCTTGGAAAAGGACCCAAGGCAGCTTACAGTAATGAGAGATAATATAGATTCCAGTACAATGAAGACATGTTCAAGTAACTGAGAACAAGCATTCATAGACAACAATACATTAAAGCTACAAGGTTATAAGTAGTTATAAACACAGAGGCTATGTGAACCTATGATGGTAGTCCATCATTCAGGGGAAGTTTGCCTGAAGAGAAACGTCTCTACCTGTTTCCGGAAGGACAACAAAGATGAGGCAGTCCTGGCCTCTAGAGTGAGGGAGTTCCAGAGTCTGGGCACAGCAGTCAAGAAGGCCCTTTCATGGGTTCCCATGAGACCCATGCTAAGAAAATTGACATTGAAATGGCCTAGAGTAGATCCCTCAAAAGGAGGGGGTGGAACAAGCAGCAATAAAATAAAATAAAAATATAAAAAAGAGTAAAACTGAATTTGAGAATGCACATTGTTGTGTGCAACCTATTATTGATTCTACTTTATAGCATGAGACTGAGGGTCTTAAAAGAGGCGAGGCATCTATAAAAAGGAGATAGATGCCGTTTAAATATGGTTTTATTATCAATTGCTAAGAATTTCTTGGAAGAAGAGGGTGACCAGTGAGGAAGTACTATAACAAAATAGTGAAGACCAAGAAATAATGAATAATAAAACATGCAGAAAAATAGAATGGGAGAAACACCAGGACAGGATTCCAAAATCAGGGCTAGGTAATACCTTTTATTTGACCTCTAAAATATTAAGAAATTAGGATAGAGAGGCTAATGACAATATATGCACAAGTCTAATTCTCCAATTCTTTCCCATTTAAAAATGGGTGGAAATCACATCAGAAATAGAGTTGTAGCTAGCAATTTTAGTAGCAAGGCAACTGGTACTGTTCTACTCATTTTGTGTAGGCTGAATAACATCTCCCCAAAGAGAAGAAGAATGAGATACAAGTATGGTCCAGAAGAAAGCAATAAAAATGTATGCTTTAAAGAAAAGGAGAGGGAATACAACCAGGAGGTGTTGCTGTTTATTTTCCAGCAATTTTTGGAAAATTATGTATAGATTGTGGCGTGCACTAAATTTTGGTGCATTGGGGCGAATACTCAGTTGCTCCAAACCAGATATGTGACCCTGAAATGTGATAAAGGGCTCGTGTAATGGGCCTCGGCATGTAAAATTTACTTGGAACCCTCATATCCTGATAGAATCATAGACTCCTAGAGTTGGAAGAGACTTCAAGGGCCATCCAATCCAACCCCTTGCCATGCAGGAACCCTCATCACAGTATTTCCAACAGATGGTCATCCAGCCTCTGCTTAAAAATCTCCAAAGAAGGAAACACCACCACCATTTGTGACAGCATATTCCACTGCAAAACAGCTCTAACCGCCATGTTCTTCCTAATGTTCAAATGGAATCGCTTTTGTTGTAGTTTGAAACCATTGCCCCGAGTGTTAGTCTCTGAAGCCATGGAAAACAAACAAACCTGTTCCCTCTTCAATATGAGATCCTTTCAAATATTTAAACATAGCTATCATATCCATTCTAAAACTTCTTTTTGAAAGGCTAAACATTCCCAGCTCCCTAAGCCGTTCGTCGTAAGAAATTTCTTCCAGACCGTCAACCATCCTGGTCGCCCTCCTCTGTACCCGCTTGAGGTTGTCAACATCCTTTTTAAACTGAGGTGCACAGAACTGGACACAGTACTCCAGGTGGGGTCTGACCAGAGCAGAATCGAGTAGTACTAACACTTCCCTTGATCTAGACACAATGCTTCTCTTGATGCAACCAAGAAATGCATTGGCTTTTCTGGCCGCCGCATCACACTGCTGACTCATGTTCAGTTTGTGGTTCACCAAGACTCCCAGATCCCTTTCACAGGTACTATTTTCCAGCCAGGTATTTCCCACCCTATATCTGTGCAATTCATTCTTTTTACCTAGATGCACCACCCTACATTTCCTTCTGTTGAAGTCCATTCTGTTAGCTTTGGCCTAGCACTCTAATCTGTCAAGGTCATTTTGCATTTTCATCCTGATAGGATACAGGGTATTGTAGACCTTGAATTTAGCAGCTCTAAACAACTCATTTTTTTAAAAAAAATCTGGTTTATGAGTTCAATATATTATGCTTCTGTATCCATGGTTCGAAATGCCAGGAAATGGCTCTATATTGCTGCATAATGTCATGCTCATATTGCCAGCATGAAAAAGATGCCCAACTCAACATAGCAAAGGGCAGCCAGAATACTGACAACGCCAACAGAAACAGTCAAGATGGCCTGCACCACTGGTTTCCAAACTTGGGTTCTAAGAAATACATAAAGAAATATTTTACCTCCCAAGGGAGCAAAGAGGAGCTAGTGCAGGGCCATACAAAACTGAGATTGTGCCAAAAATTACACCAGCATAAGGGTGATGATGCTATTAGCAGGGGGAGATTTAAATTAAAGAGTAATGAAAAAGTTCCTGTTTCTGTCCATCTGACTCACCTGGTAGGGGAGAATTGCTAGTACTGTGTTTAAAGAAATTCCTCCTCCTGTTCTGAAGCTCACATGGCTCAGATGTAACCAGATAAATTATGTGAGAGTTGGTAAAGTCGGAATCTCCCCTGCTGATGACGTCATCACTTGTATGCAGACCCCTAAGCACAACGAATCTCGCCTGGTTTTAGAAGCTAAGCAGGGTCGGCCTTGGTTAGTACCTGGATGGGAGATCACCAGGGAATACCAGGTGCGGTAGGCACCTGGAGTAGGAACTGGCAAACCACTCCAGTATTCCTGCCAAGAAAAGCAAAGCAAAAGCAAAGTGTTCTGCTTATATACCGCCCCATACCACTACAAGTAGTCTCTGGGCGGTTTACAATTTTAATTACAGTGTGCAGGCTACACATTGCCCCCCCCGGCAAGCTGGGTACTCATTTTACCGACCTCGCAAGGATGGAAGGCTGAGTGAACCTTGAGCCTGCTACCAGGGACTGAACCCAGGTCGTGAGCACAGTTTTACCTGCAGTACAGGCATTTAACCACTGCGCCACGAGGCTCTAAAAAACTCCATGGAGTTGGCAGGGATCAGGTTTTAGCTCTGAGGCACATGTCAGATGGCTTTAGATTGCAACTCGAAGAGAATGGAATGCTGCCTGCCTGGCACCTCTGTAATTTGGGGTTCATTCTCATGGTTTTGGCACACACTGTGTACACTTGATCGGAATCAGTCTTGTCTTTTTCGTTCTGACCTGGTAGTCAGTGTTGCTGCTATAATTCATGCACTGGCTTTGAAAGGGTCCTCCCTTAGATCTCAGAAGTCACATTTTGGATCACAGCTCCCTTCATGGGCATTCTGGGAGCGGTAGCAGAAAACATAACTTTTGCAGGCAACAGACTTCCTTTCCCTAGGCCAGGGATGGCGAACCTATGGCACACGTGCCAAAGGTGGCACGGAAAGAGCTATTGCCTGGCACGCAACATGCTCCTTGCCCCCCCACTTCCCCCTCCGCTGGACCAGCCATGAGGAATTTGTGGAGGGGGAAGTAGGGGGGCAGGGAGCATGTTGGGTGCCAGGTAGCCAACCCTACCGTCACCATTGCCATCGCCGCCCTTGCGGCCGCCCCCTGCCGCCCCTGACCCCGCCTCTGCCAACCCCGCCACCAAGACCAACGCCATCCCTGCCCCTCCCGGTGCCGCTAACCCTGACCCCGTCGCTCTTGTTGCCCTCGACCTCGCCCCAACCCTGACCCCCCACTGCCGCCGATCCCAACCCCCCACCCCCATCCCCATCGCCATCGCCCTTGCCGCCCCTGCCGCCGCTGCCCTGACCCCGCCTCCGCTGCTATTACTGCTGCCATCCCTGCCCCTCCCACCGCCGCAGACAATTACCCTGACCCCGCCCCCTCCATCACTCTTGCTGCCTTCGCCCCCTTCCCCCCTGCGCTGCTGCTGATCTTGACTGCCGCCGCCACCGCCGCCACCGAGTTGGCAAAAAGGTTCGCTATCCCTGCCCTAGGTTATATGTTACACATGCAGCCCAGGTTTCTATCTCTCAAATGTAATATAATTGATTTTCTACAGAAGTAATATAGAATGTGTTTGCCTCATTTTAAAAAAAATCTTAGTTTTGAGTAACTACACGCCAGTTTTGCAATAAATCAGAATGAGATCAGATTAAAAAAAGCACTTGACCTTTCTCTCCTCATTGCCTGTACAACTTCTCAAGGCTGCCCCCCCCCCAAATCAAATTGTACAAAAATGCATTTCAGGGAGTTTTTCCTTTTGCTTCCCTCGACACCAGTAATGATTGAATTGTAGCTATGCTGTTCAGGCACAGGTTTCGGTAGCATGCTCCTAAAATATGCATTAGAAATAACACGAGGCAAGATTATTTACATTTAATTCAGAGAAACCTGGAAGACCCAAGAACTGAGAAACTCAAATATTTGAGTGAACAATTTGCCTCCTATTGCACTAGTGTTGCAGTTTATTCGCAATAAAAAAATTCAGATCAACAGGCAGAATCAGACCCTGGAACAGCCTAATCCACAGTGGGGAAAGTGCCGCCTTTTGGAAGTTGTTGGACTTATAGCTGCCAGCATTTCTCATTGTTGTCTATTCTAGTTAGGGCTGATGGGAGTTGTATTCCACCAACATCTGGGTGGGTGGATTCTGCTCACCACCACTTTATTGTCTATGTGGGCCCAGTAGCATAGCTTGGGTGGGGGACGGGGGGGGGGCAAGATCTCCACAACACAGAGGTCTGAGGGCACTGGAGAAGCTTGTGCCTCCCGCTGCCACTGATGGCGTGGTGGGCGAGGCTGGACTGTGCAGTTTCGCTGTTGGGGAAGCCGTGGGCCCTTCTACTGTCGGAGGCTTCCCTGGCAGCACCTGGAGTGGTGGTGCTCCTGCCCCAGCGAAGCAGCTCACAGGCGGCCAGTAGGGGGCATGACATTTGTGCCCCAGCACAGCTGGTGGTAGGGAGTCAGATTTTATTTATTTATTTATTTATTTGTTAGGCTTATATCCCGCCCATCTTCCCAGGAGGGAACTCTGGGCGGCTTACAGTAAAAGCAATAAAATAAACAAAACAATAAGAGAACACGAAGGTAGCATAGTACAAGCAGAGATGGCAACAGGCAAAACAAACAAACAAACAAACAAACCTAAATAGAAAGGTCGCCAAACGCCTCCCTGAACAGGTGGGTCTTCAGGGCCTTTTTAAAGGCGGGCAGGGACTCTGCTAGGCGCAGCTCACTGGGGAGATGGTTCCAAAGCATGGGGCCCACCACAGAGAAGGTGTGGTCACGCGTACGCGATTTCTGCGCCTCTCTAGGTGTGGCCACCCTCAGTGAGCACGCCTGCGCCAATCATGTGGGTCTGGCCCCAGTTGATCTCTGAGAGATACGCTCCACCAGATACTCTGGTCCCAGGCCGTGGAGGGCTTTGAAAGTCAAAACCAGGACCTTGAACCTAATCCGGAGGACAACGGGTAACCAGTGCAAGCGAGCCAGGACTGGGGTGATGTGCTCGAATCTACGAGAACCCACCACCAGCCTGGCCGCCACATTCTGCACCCGCTGTAGCCTCCGGACCAGGGTCAAGGGCAACCCCACGTAGAGGGCATTGCAATAGTCGATCCTCGATATCACCAGGGCCTGCATGACTGTCCTCAGGGAGGACTCATCAAGGTACTGGCGGATCAGGGTGATCCTGTGGAGGTGGATAAAAGCGGCCCTGGAAGCAGCCATCACCAGAGCTTCCAGGGAGAGGGCTGAGTCCAGGACTACGCCCAGATTCCTGGCCCTGTCCAGTTTAGGGAGGGGGCCATTGTACCCAGACGAGGGCGCCCCGAAGAACAGAACCTCCATCTTCTCCAGATTCAGCTTGAGCCAGTTATCTCTGGTCCATTCCAGGACCGCCTCCAGGCACAGATCGAGGGAGCGAATTGCCTCCTCTGCAGACGACGAAAAGGAGAGATAGAGCTGCGTGTCATCAGCGTACTGATGACAGCGAACTCCAAATCTCCTGATGACCTCTGCCAGCGGCCTCATGTAAACATTGAACAACATGGGTGAGATTGCCGACCCCTGGGGCACCCCACATGGGAGGGTCCAAGAACCCGACAAGTCATCACCCAGCTGAACCCGCTGAGTCTGGCCACCAAGGAAGGAACGAAGCCAGGCCAAAGCCTGACCCCCAATTCCCGCCTCTGCCAGCTGGACCAACAGGTTACCGTGGTCGACGGTATCAAAGGCAGCTGGCAGATCAAGGAGAACCAGCAGGGAGGAACACCCCCTGTCGGCCTCCCTGAGGAGGTCATCCTGCAGAGTGACCAGGGTAGTCTCGGTCCCGCGAAGAGGTCTGAAACCAGACTGGAAGGGATCCAGGATACGATTTTCCTCCAGATACGACTGGAGCTTGACAGCGGCCACCCTCTCGACAACCTTGCCCAGGAAGGGAACAATGGCAATCGGACGATAGTTAGATAAATCGTCCGAAGTCATGCCAGGTTTTTTCAGAGTGAGTTTCACCACAGTCTCCTTTAAACGGGCAGGGAAACATCCCTCCCGGAAAGAGGCCGTGGCAATAGCAGAAACCCACTCAGGCATGTTCCCTTCGGCAGATTTAATAAGCCAAGCCGGGCAAGGGTCAAAGGGAGTGGCCTCCGGCCGGCAACAAGCCATAGCTCTGGAGGCCTCCGCTGGAGACACTGGCCCAAACTCATCCAGGAGGGGAGAACGGAGGGGTGAGGCCCCAGGGACATGAGGGGATGGACTAGGGCAACCGGGGGGCAAGTCGGAATGGATGGCCTCTATTTTAGATCTAAAATGGGCTGCAAATTGCTCACTAGTGAAATCACTAGGAGGAGGCCTCAGCTGACTGGGGTTGGAGAGGTCTGGAACCACCCGGAACAACTCTGCCTGGCGGTTCGAGGCCTTGCCAATTCTCAGGGAGACAAAGGATGTTCTAGCGTCCCTGATCGTGTGAAGATAGCGACCAGTCAGCTGCTTGAGTGCAGCCCTATTCTCTGCTGTCCGACTGGCCCTCCATACGACCTCTAGCCTCCTGCGTTCTTGTTTCATCGACTGCAGCTCCGCCGTATACCACGGAGAGGAGCGGTCTCCACAGCGCAGGAGGCACTTGGGGGTGATCTGGTCAACCGCCCCGGTGGTCCCCTCATACCACCTATCCACCAGGGCATCGACCGGATCGTCTGCCAGGCCGCCAGAAAGCTCCCCAAAGGCTTCCATGAACTTAGCAGGGTCCAGGAGTCTGTGGGGGCGGGCCCAAATATGGGCCCGATTCTCCCTGCGGGGTGGGGGGGGCGATCGATAGGGAAAATTTTAGCAAGTGGTGGTCCGACCATGACATGGGCAGAGGCGATATACTCCTGACCCTCAAACCAGAATCTGACGACATGGAGGAAAACACCAGGTCCAGGGTATGGCCAGCTCTATGAGTGGGACACACAACATGCTGAGATAGATTCATGGAGGTCATGGATTCCATGAATTCCAGAGCTGCACCAAAGAGTTCCTCCTCGGCATGCACGTTAAAGTCCCCAACCACCAAGTAACTGTCATTGTTTTTTTTTTCTTCCAGTGGCCTTGTGTATTGAGCCCATGACTACTTTTTCATCCATTGAGTTGTCTTAAACAATTCTGCTGAGTGGTGAGTCCCACATTCTTCTCTAAGGCACTCTTAGTAACACATCTCCACCACTCGGCTGGGTGCCATTCCGTTCCTGTCTGTGGCTCCTAATGTTGCATTGTGATCTATAAATGTCTTCAGAGAATCGCTTCTGCATATTGGAGTGCCAAAAATAAATCTTCCACCAGTAATTACATTTTGGGCCCAGTGAGAAGGATTCCGTCCTTCACTAAGAATTTACCACCCATACAAACGAGGTAAGCCGGAAGCCCTCCATGTAGGTATCAATTGATTTTTCAGTTCAAAATGTCTTCCTCAAATTGCATTGCTTGACAATGAGATGGAATGTTATTAAGGAGAATTTTTTTAAAAAAAAGGTTTCCTTGAAATCATTCACCAAAATATTCAGCCAGGCAGAGCATAGAAAAGGTCCTCTTTCTAATTACCCCTCACCCCAAAAGTAATTTTTCTAAGGTCCCGCAGAAAAGAAAAGCTGAGCATGGTGCCAACTCCATTCACTAAACTGTAATACAAACGTTCAGAATCAAAGATTCACACGTAAGCTTTCTTGTTCTAGTTAAAAAGCTAGAGATGGGTGTTTCATTTCGGAAGGGGACTGGTTCTGAAACGAAACATGGCAGCACAGCTGCTGCTCAGAATCCAGTCCCACCCTCCGGAACAAAAATCAACCCTTGTGTTACCTTGCTGTCCTTCGCACTGGGCGAAATTCCAACCAGGAAGCAGCCTCTGATGCGTCATCTTTCCCTCTCCCCGGTGCTGGCCAATCAGACAGGGAAACGGGATAATGCGTGTCCTTGCACAGCTTCTGATTGGCCAGCACCAAGGAGAGGGAAAGATGACTCATCGGAAGCTGCTTCCTGGTTGGAATTTCGCCCGGCATGAACTAGAGCAAGGTAAGACAGTGGTTGATTTGGTTCCAAGAGTCCAGGGTGAGACTGGGCTCTGAGCGCCAGCTGTACTGGCATGTTTCGTTTTGGAACCAGGCCCCTTCCGAAACGAAACACCCATCTCTAGCTGTAACATGTTTAGGACCCACTGAAAACAATGGATCTGGGACATAATTAATTTCTCTCATGGGTTTCAAAGCCGTCCAGAGACCTTTGGGTGCTGCCCAGAGACCTTTGGGTAGTGGGCAGCATATAAGTTGTAAAAAAAAAAAATGAGACTTGCCCATGACTATGAGGCCAGATACATGGGAGTTCAACTTGCTTGGTTGCCCCCTGCTGGAATGGTTGGGAGTACTCTTAAAATTGTCAACTACACAATCTTCTTGTTATAGCTTTCCAGCCCATCCATAATGGGGGCTAATTGGTCTCAGGTGGGTCTAGGGTTGAAGCTACTGTTTATTTGGCATGATTAGGACTGGTTCCAAACCCTGATGGATTTCCTTCTGTGTGAACACCTAAATCACTAAAGTTTATGGTTGAGAGTGTTCTTCCTATGCATGAAATAACCTCGCTCTTCTGCTTTTCCCTCACCCTGGTCTGCTTTCTGCACTTATAGTGTCTCTCTCTCTCTCTCTCTCTCTCTCTCTCTCTCTCTCTCTCTCTCTGTGTGCGCGCTGCCACCGCCAGCCAGGTAACTTGAGCCAGTTTGTTTGTTTTGGGTCGCATGAATTTTTGTTTTAAAAAATTGTACAAAACGAAACAAACCGAACTGGGGGGGGGGGGCAGAACGAACAGAGACATGTGGGGTTTGGCCACTAGGGACAGAGTGTATTTTTAAGAGCAACAAAGCTACTTGGATGAGTAGCAAAAAAAGAAGTCCAGTTGTCATTACTCAACTCCCAGATAACCTCACCTGGATGACTGAGAATCTTCAGAGATATCATTTTAAAGCTTTTCTGGAGGGAATAGGGTGAGGGAGCAGATAAGTATTTTCATGCAAATGTGTGTATGCATATATTTGTGTGTTTCCATATTATCCTCACACCAACCTGGCGAGGTAAAGAGACAGGTGACTGGACCAAGATTGATGGCCAAGTGAGAAATTTGAGATCTGCTCTCCCAAGGTGTAACCCAGTGCTATAACCACTCTATCATACTACTGGATACAGTAAACACTTTTGATTTAGCATGCCAAGACCACAGGTCGGGTAGAGCTGAGGTGACATCTGTGTGCCACATGTAGACATTCCAAGATAATGTTTTATGTCTGGAAGTGCTGGGAGCTGGTTTTCATCCTGGGAAGATTAAGACTGAGTCCAAAGTGCTCATCATCGCTGAGTTCAACTAATGAGTAAGACTTTCAGGAAAAGGCATAGTCTGAGGTAATGATTCCCAGAGATAATAAAACTGCCAGGGCTGAAGCTTTTGAGAAACGACTGTCATTCTGATTGATTAGAAAAAAAAATTAATGGGCTGTTTTGGAAAGCAATTTAAGGACTCTAAGGAGAAGGTGGTATAGCTGGAGCTTTTAAACACAGCTGTAGTCTTTGCCTATGCAAAACTTGGAACAAGAGGCAAAAGGAGAAAGTGCCATAGAAACCAACTTTTCTTGCCATTGGGCAACTCATAGCAACAAAATAGCTGTACTCAAAATGGCTGCTTCTGTAGGTTTCTCTTCCATCTTGTTATCTTGGAACTCACTGGGTCTGCAGTTGGAGACTTTGGGCCTTTTGAGTTGGTCAGGGGTGTTCTCTGTTTCTGGTCTGACCAGGGCAATCTCTTCTCTGACCATTAAGTTAGTTCTCGTAGAGCAGAGGTGACCTCCTGGTTGCTACTCGTCTGCCACTCTCATCACTGCCCCGTGGAGCAGTGGTGAAACTGCAATACTGTAGTTAAGCCTCTGCTCATGACCTGAGTTCAGTCCTTATTATGAGTTAAGGTAGCTGGCTGAAGGTTGACTCAGCCTTCCGTCCAACTGAGGTCAGTAAAATGAATACCTAGCTTTCTGGAGGGCAATGTGTTGTGGACTGCCCAGAGAGTGCTCTAGCACTTTTGGGTGGTAACTGGGGAATAGCTCAATGAGTTAGGCATGGAAGGTATAAGAACATAAGAACATAAGAAGATCCATGCTGGATCAGGCCAAAGGCCCATCTAGTCCAGCTTCCTGTATCGCACAGTGGCCCCACCAGATGTGTTTGGGAGCACATGAGACTAGATATCTGTCTCCTGATACCACTCCCCTGCATCTGGCCCTTGAAGTACCCCGGTTTTAAGCCTGGCAATTACACATCTCCATCATGGTTTGTAACCTGTGATGGACTTTTCCTCCAAGAATATGCTGAGAGTTGCCCACCCCGTCCTAGACCCTGTTTTTCCCCTTAGCAAGGCACATTAGGGAAATTGAAGAGGCAGCTCGGGCACAAAAAGGCCACTAGGAGGCATACGATTTTCCTCCCGTATTCAAGATAAATACAGTGGACCCTTGTATAACAAACAGCTTGTATAACATAAAATTTGTACAACATAAAAATTCCAGAGATAGGGGAAATTTGCTTAACATAATCGCCTATGGGGAGAATCCGTACAACATAAAATGGGATCACTCCATTTTCAATGCATTCCTATGGGATTTTGTATAAAGGAAAATTTGCTTAACATATTTTCATTTGGAATGAATTAATTTCTTTATACAAGGTACCACTGTAGTACTGTGTGCAGCTGCCTATTTGGCTTGGGTTGCAATGGTCTTTCTAGCTCTGGCGGGTTTCTCTTTGGGTTTTTTTTTTTTTTCCAGAATTCATTTGATTCTGTGAGATTGGGACATTTTCCTGGTTGAACTCCAGTTCCCAGAATCTCCCTGCTAACATGGCTTGAAGGATTTTGGGAGCCAGAGGCAAGAAATGGTTGCTAACTGCATTGTGGGTCTCACAGTCTCACTACCTATTATGCTCCATATAGTGTGTCTCTCAGGAAACGACTGGGCCCATAACCCCTTGCAGTTCCAAGACACCTTGACCTTGTCTAAGTACCTCCTCCAGCTTCATCATGTCTGAAAGTGACCACAGACACTTTAAATGACTTGAAGTTATTTTGGGGTGGGGATAAGCTCCTGGAAGTCTGTCTAGAGCAGTGGTTTCCTGTCTTGCATCCACAGATGTTCCTGGATTGCAGCTCCCAGAAGCCTTTGCCACTAGCTGTGCTGGCCAGGATTTCTAGGCAAAGGCTTCTGGGAGCTTGCAGTCCAATGTTGGGAACCAGCAATCTAGGGGAAATTCTGTAGACTTCTGTAGTTCATGGTTTACAAGAAAAGAAAGGATACTCTTTTCTTTGGGGACATCAAATGGTAGATTTGAGAGCCCCATGGCGCAGTGGTTAAGTGCCTGTACTGCAGGTAAAACTCTGCTCACAATCTGGGGTTCAGTCCCAGGTAGCAGGCTTATGGTTGACTCAGCCTTCCATCCTTCTGAGGTTGGTAAAATGAGCACCCAGCTTGCTGGGGGTGGGGGAGCAATGTGTAGCCTGCATACTGTAATTAAAAAACTGTAGACCGTCCAAAGACTACTTGAAGTGGTATGGTGCGGTATATAAGCAGAACACTTTCAAATGCCAAGATGATCCTTGGAGTCCTATGCAGAATAAATATATTATTTCATATTCCGTCCCTCACTCTATGCGTTCTTGACTATTGTAAGTGATTATGGGAAATTGTTTAGCCTGCTGTGTTTATATCTATCTATCTATCTATATTTAAAGTTCTCCTAAATGTTATTTTCCAAAGTAAATCCGAAAAACATACACATTTTTTTATTCAGAGATAAATTAAAGAAAATCAATCACCGCTGTGAAGGAGATTCATCCACAGGTTATTTTGCTTGGCCTCTTTTCGCAATTTTTTCATTTATTTCTCATATTAGTACCACTAAATCTCTTCTGAGTTCACAGCATGTGCAAATAACTCAAGCACCCTGTCACTGCTGAGAGCAAACACTGTGCCTTGCAGGTGGCAAAGGATGTATTAATTCTAGAGTTGCAACAAAGAGAAATTGACTGGAATTAAGAGTATGAGAAAATAACTAGATTTTTCACATTAGTTTACAGTGTGTGAGAAAGGAAACATGCAGAAGTGAGACAATCATATTTTAGTTAAATATTATCTCATGTCCACCCGCAGACCTTTGACATGTGCTTGACAGAGCTCCATCATCCTGGAATTTAAGTTGGAGCCCTGTTTCATTCTACAATTGAAAAAAACAACACTGCAACATATACAAAAGGTATTTTTTCTCCATCACCTACTTGGAAAACGGAGAAGCAAGCTCCATGGATGAAATACTTGATATTCTCTGTGGGTGACTCACTTTACATAAGAACATAAGAACATAAAAACAGCCTTGCTGGAACAGGCCACAGCCCATCCAGTCCAGCATTCAGTCTCACACAGTAGCTCAACATTTGCTTCAGAGTATTCCCAAACAGCTGTCTTCACCTGCTTATGATTCCCCGCAAATGGCATTGAGAGATATCCTGCCTATCTCTCCAACCCAGAGGTTGTCTTTAGGAATACAGAATGATAGCCACTGATACCCTTGTTCTCCACAAACTTGTTCAATCCTTTCTTAAAGCTGTCAAGGCTGACAGCTGTCACCACTTCTTCTGGCAGGGAGTTCCAGAGGCCAATGATCCTCTGGGTGAAAAAGTACTTTCTCTTACTTGTTTGAGATGTAGCACCCAAAAGTTTCACGGAGTGCCCCTAGTTCTAGTGTTGTGCGATAGGGAAAACAGTTTTTCCTTATCTACTTTTGTCCACACCGTGTAAGATTTTATAAACTTCAATTAGTCACCTCTTAGGCGATATTGTTCAAGAATGACCTGATGCATCCCTCCATCAAAGCACGTGAAAGAGGCCATACCTGCTGGGCAATGACAGTGCTCTTGGAACCCACCTTGGCCTGACAGATATGGCGTGAGTTGAATGCGTGAACCTGTGGAGGTGATGCCTCCTCCTTCTCTCAACACAGTCACCACCAGTCCGTCATTGTGTGTAACAGGAGGAGGAGCCCAAACCCTCCTCTATGGGTCTTTTCACACGACCCCTAAGATCTGCTGGCCACTTAAATTCGGACCAGAGATCTTGGGGGTTCGTTGCTCTTCCTGCGTCCCCACCCCTCTGCACTTCCTTGCTCCTGCCTGTGTGAGGGGAGGGAGAAAAAAAGAGAGGAAAAAATGCAGCCTTACCTCCGAAGCCACCTGGAGGTCATCGTCCTGATTCCTTCTCTTAAAGGGGCGGAAGGTAAAAAAAAAAAACAGAAGCAAGGAGAGCCCAGCACTCACCAGATTACATCCGGATCTGGGGATTTTCACCCTCCGAGAGCAGGTACATGAAAAGTGCGCTGGGACGCGCTTAGGTGGGCGTGGTCGCACTTAATTTCCTGCAAACTCCGGAGCTGGTGGGGAAACAATTGTAAGCTCCGGAGCTGGCAGTCATTTGTGGCGGAGTTTAGGGGTCGTGTACAAATACCCTATGTCAATGCAGTCAATGTGGTGGTTAAAGGAAATGTGTACTGTTCCTTTCACAGTGACATGTCCTCTGAGAGGCATGCTGCAGCAACCAGAATTGCAAATGAGGTCCACGTTCACCTGTTATGTGTCATCAAATTGTTAACGTCCTGTCTAGGCGACAGCAATGCATTTTACATGGAGCCGTCCTTAAAGATGACATAGAGGCTGCAGCTAGTGTGATGCACCTCAGTTAGACTGCTATCAGGAACATCACGGAGAAACTAGAGGGCATTGGTTTCGAAGGAACTGTACTGGCTATCAATATTCTTCTAGTATGATTTTTTGATAATGATTTTCAAAGGCCTTAAATAGCCCCATGGTGCAATGGTTAAATGCTTGCACTGCAGCCGTAACTGTGCTCACAATCAGGGGTTCAATCCCAGGTAGCAGGATCATGGTTGAATCAGCCTTCCATCCTTCCGAGCTCAGTAAAATGAGTACCCAGCTTGCTGGGGCGGGAAATGTGCAGTCTGCATACGGTAATTAAAACTGTAAACCGTCCAGAGACTACTTAAGAACATAAGAACATAAGAAGAGGCATGCTGGATCAGGCCAACGGCCCATCTAGTCCAGCTTCCTGTATCTCACAGTGGCCCCACCAGATGCGTCTGGGAGCGCACAAGACTAGATATCTGTCTCCTGATACCACTCCCCTGCATTGAAGTACCCCAGTTTTAAGCCTGGCGATTACACATCTCCATCATGGTTTGTAACCTGTGATCGACTTTTCCTCCAGGAATCTGTCCAATCCCCTGCTGAAGGCATCCAGGCCAGATGCCATCACCACATCCTGTGGCAGGGAGTTCCACAGAATAACAACACGCTGGGTGAAAAAAATATTTTCTTTTGTCTGTTCTTACTCTCCCAGCCTTCAATTTGAGTGGATGTCCCCTAGTTCTGGTATTTTGTGAGAGGGAGAAGAGCTTCCCTCTATGCACTTTACCCATGCCCTGCATAATTTTGTACGTCTCAATCATATCCCCCCCTCAGGCACCTTTTTTCCAGACTAAAGAGCCCCAAATGTTTTAGCCTTTCCTCATACTTGAAGTATGGGGCGGTCTATAAGCAGACCACTTTGCTTGGCTTTATGTTAATGTTATTTGAGGGATTGTCTCTCTCCATATGTACTGGTCTAAGACTACAGGCCTATGTGATGTCCCAACAGTAGTAGAGGCAAATATTGCAAGAGGAGAGCCCTTCTCCCATTGTTGTGCACTGCCGCTCCCTAGGCTTTTTCATCAAGAAGTCTCATGGGTCACAAACCTGGCGCTCTACTCATTGCCTTGTCCTAAATCTCACAATGGGTCCAACAAGTGGTACTCATGAGGGGGAAAAGGACTTGGCAAACAACAGGAGGGTGCAGGTACTTGGGCTTATCCTGCTGTTTGGAGCAACACACCCATATGCAAAAACCTTCATGCCGAATCCACGAGAGCCAGTGCCTTAATGGGGGGGGGGGAATCACTTTCTTCACCACTACCTGCCCTGAGTGTTTTCTTCCTACTTGGAGATCCAAACAAGCTTAATAAATCCCTGAGACCTCATCCCGCACACCCTGGGAGGCAGCAGCTCCACTTTTTGTTAATGTCTGCTGCAGGGGTGGAATGCTGGTTTTTGTCGCTGGGAGCATGCGAAGGTCCAAGATAACATTTTCTTGGCTGTAGAACATTTTCTTGGCTTCCTCTGAAAGCCCATATGGAACTTCATTTTTCTTATTCTAACATCAAGCTAGAACTCATCTTTTAATCCAGGACTTGGAGTCTAGTGAGATCATGGTTTCCATTCTGTTATTTTCCAGGTTTTGTTTGAATCATAGAATCATAGAGTTGGAAGAGACCTCAAGGGCCATCTTGTCCAACCCCCTGCCATGCAGGAACCCCCATCACAATATTTCCGACAGAGGGCCATCCAGCCTCTCTCTGCTTAAAAACCTCCAAAGGAGGAGACTCATCCACCCTCCATGGCAGCATATTCCACTGCCAAACAGCTCTAACTGTCATGAAGTTCTTCCTAATGTTCAAATGGAATCTCTTTTCCTGTAGTTTGAAACCATTGCCCCGGGTTCTAGTCTCTGAAGCCATGGAAAACAAACCTGTTCCCTCTTCAATATGACATCCTTTCAAATATTTAAACATAGCTATCATATCCCCACTCAGCCTTCTTTTTGAAAGGCTAACCATTCCCAGTTCCCTAAGCCGTTCCTCCTAAGACATTTCTTCCAGACCTTCAACCATCCTGGTCACCCTCCTCTGTACCCCGCTCGACGTTGTCAACATCTTTTTTAAATTGAAGCGCACAGAACTGGACAAATTTAAATATGAAGGATGAATAAGGAAAGACACATGCCGGACAGCTCTCCATCCTGCTGTAATTGACACTTTTGCCCAGTCCCAGAACTAAAATCTAATTCCTGATTTATCTACACAAAGACGGGAGTTTATTTCCTATGGATACAAATGCCTCCCACAAACTTTAATCGTAATAGGCAGTTCTTCTTTAAGTTAAGTCTTAAAAAACTTTTGAAATGTGCTTTGCTTTTAGTTGCTTTCTAGGAATGTCACTTGATACCTTGCCTCTATATAGTTCTGTCTGCCTTAGCAATAATGCTTTCTATTGTTAGCAAATCTAATTAACACAGATAGCTTGAGGTAACTTGTCTGAACTGTTTCATTGATCCTAAGATGATAAAAGCGGGAGGAACTGTCAAGCAAACTGCACAAACAACAGCACCAAAGGAAAAAGAAAAATCCACACTGGTTCTTCGTCATCTTTGCAAGAGTTATCCTAAGTCTCCCTGCTTGTCCTTGTCCTAATTGAAAAGGAGATGTCAGAGCTGTGTTGCTTCTAAGAATGGCTCCAGGGCAACCATAAACCTTGGAAAGATCAATGCTCAGAAAAGTTACATTATTGTCCTACACCTTCCAGAATGCCCTTGGCATGGCTTGGATGAAGGTGTATAACAGATGTTCATCAAATGTGTAGATCACACCAAACTCAGAAGGGTAGAGGACAGATGGTAGAGAACTGTCCAAAACAAATGAGTTTCAAGAGAGAAAAACATGAAGTTCTACAATGAGGCAGTAAAAACCATGTCCACAAATATAAGATGGGTGATAGCTAGTTTGGCATTAGGACTTGTGAAAAGCAGCTATAGTCTTACTAGACCACAAGCTAAGCCTGTGTGGACAGTATGATGCAGTGGGAAAAATCCTACGTTGTTCTGGACTGCATTATTAGAACTACAGTATCCAGACTATGACAGGTAATAGCACCACTCCATTCATCACTGGTCAGACCTCACTTGGATTATGATGCCCCGTAGTGGCTACCAAAGTTTAAGTTTGATATAGATAAGCTACAGTGTTGTCCAGTGAGTTTGGGGCTCTATCACACATCCTTTAAAATGCTGATTAAATTTCAAGATAAAGTGTTTCCAAAAATCTTGTCCTGACGGCCACTGGACCTTAAAAAAATGGTTTTGCCCCCTTTAGTGAGTTTTCCAAGACCTACCAGAGAAGTTAGGAATTTTTTGCTCTGGTAAAAAATGCGAGCCAGTAGTCCGCGGGAGCTCGCATATGATCCGGTTTTCTGCTCCCCCCCACCCCAGCACTGACCAGCTTGCCCTGGGGCTGGTCGGTGCTTTTATTTAATTTTTGTTTTTAACCCCCTCCCTTCCCCAATGCTGAGCAGCTGGCCTTTGGGCTGTCAGCAGTGGGTTTTTTTATTAGTTTTTCCCCAGTGCCACCTGCTGGCCCTGGGGCTGGTCGGCACTTTTTAAAAAATCCTTGCACATGGGAATAGATATCCCACATCTTCAGTCATGTGACCAAGAAAGAAGAAAAGCCAGACTTTCACAACATCCGGATCTTCCCCCAGGCGAGACAACAGCCTAAGATGCTGAAGAGTCAGGAAACCAAGATGTATACAGTCAAAGGATGGCCAGGCGGGTAAAGGGTAAATAGGGTAAATAGTGGTCCAACAGGGGTCAAGGGCCTTGTTCACTTCTGTTTGCATCACAGGTTGGAAGTCCATAAGACCAGCTGGGCAAGGTGCAGAGATGTCCAGTGCATCATCTCACCTTGATCTATTGCCAGTAAATGGTCAAGATCCTGGCAGATAGCCTCTACTTTTGATTTAAAAAATGCCTCAGTGGTCACAGGAAGTACTAGAGGGAGACCTATTGCTGTGACCAGCCCAGACAGATGTGTACTATGTGGAAAAAAATTGACATGATGGTATTTCAGATTTTTCATTTTCATTTCAGAAAGACAGAGGGAGCTAGGAAAGCAAAAAAGTTTCTATTGCCTTGGAGTAGGAATTTGATCTATGTCACCTTGATTAAGAGCTTGACTACACACACACACACACACACACACACACACACACACACCAGAAAACCTTCTACTTTTAAAACACTTGAATCCTTTCACACTGATTCGAGCATTTGATTGCTTGAACTGATACAAAAATGGAGGGTGAGGTGCATGCGTGCGCCAGTACTCTGGATTCCGCCCCCCCTTAACAGCTTCTCAGTATGCATAGCTCCTGCTCTTTTATTTATCTGTTTATTTATTACAGCTTATGGAGGCCCACTGGTGAGTAAGATAAGACGAGGAAGATGTTTGTCTTTTTTATGTAATTTGTATATGTTTTTAAAATAATAATAAAAAGAAAAAAAAAAAGAAGGTAGAATCAAGGATAATTGCTGTCCCTCAACATATGCCAACCGGAGGCAGTTGCCACATAGTGCTAAGGGTAGGCACTGCTGCTTAGGTCATGCCGAGGGGGTGGTATACAGAAAAATCTGAGCATTCAAAGACAAGTTTCTCTTCCAATCCCTTGCAAATTTATGCAGGCAAATGGACTGACAACACGAGGCTTGGTTTTCTGTCTAATAAAAGCTTTCAATAACCCAAACGGCACAAGTAGAACCGGAATAAGGTGTTCCTTTTCCCTTTTCTGTTTAAAGCTGTAATGAATGTTCTGACAGAGCGCGAGCAAGCAAAAATTACATTGATTGCTGTTAACCATCAAATTGCAAAGCCTACTTATTACAGCAAGGAGGGCTGTAATTATGCATTTAAGCATTGTCTCCTTGCTCACTCAGCAGTTACTAATGTAGCTGTTCTCTCCTCTCTCTCTCTCTCTCTCTCTCTCTCTCTCTCTCTCCCCACCCCCCTTTATTCCTACATTGAATTTATTACTGCCAAGCTGGAGAGAACCATTTCCCCTTGAGCAAGCTAGCTTAATAGTGCAAGAATTTTTATTTTTTAGATAGGGCTGCTAAAGCTTGACTCCCCATTAATACCTCCTTCCTTCAAAACAACCAGAGTGAAGTAGAACACTGGAGAGGGTGAAACTGCACACTCTCACACACAGACATTCAAGCACACCCACACACACTTCATATTGCTGTGAAGAATGAAAAGCACATAATAACAACTCAGTTTGCAGGCAGGCTTGCGGCTGGTGGTAGGTATGTACATTTTCTTTTGGAACCAAACCCATTGACAATTCCTGTACCAAAAATCCGACTAGGTGATTTTGCACAGTTGCCAACCCTTGGCTGCAGACAAGATATCCTGGGTATCTCTCCAGGTCTCAAGGTGTCAGCTGGAATTGCAAAGGAATTCTCTGCTTCCCCGGTAAGTGAATAAATTTTAGGGTGGGCAGCCTTGAAGGAGGATATTGTGTTATCATTGCACGTGAAGTTTCTTTAAAGTCTAGGCAGGTCTTGTTCACTTGTTCACAGCTGGCACTGGGGTTCATATGCTCAGCATAAAGCTCAAGACATGAAAAAGCAAAGCAAAGTGTTCTGCTGATATACTGCCCCATAGTGCTTAAATTTAATTATGTATTGCCCCCCCTGCAAGCTGGGTACTCATTTTACCAACCCTGGAAGGATGGAAGGTTGAGTCAACCAGGAGCCATCTCCCTGGGATTGAATCCCAGGTCATGAGCACAGCTACAGCTGCAGTACATCAGTTCCACCACTGCACTGCAAGGTTCTGCAAAATTCCTTCTGCCTGCCTGCTCTCCTTCTGTGACATCACAGAGGCCCCTCCCCTGTAATATCACAATGACCTCCCTCACTGCTCTCAAGTTTTGGCCCTGAAATCTCAGGACTGGGATGCAGCTGACCTGGAGACTTTATTCCTGGCACTTTAAAACTGGCATGGCAGTTTATGGCAATGCATCCCCCCGCCCCCCTATACCATAAGAAGATGTGGCAAAAGAAACTCACTGAGCATTTTTCTGTCACTCAACAGTCAAAAATGCATGGTAGTCCTATCTTCATGACAGCTGCTGTGATGTAGACATGGATCAAAATAGTGCTTCCTTAGTTCAGATACACCCTAATACTCACACTCTCTAAGTGGCAAGGCCTCACCAACTTCTGTAAGTATCAGTGCTTGGAAACATGTGGCCTTCCAGATTATTCCTTGGCCTACAATGTCCATCATCCCTAGATGGCATAGCCAGCAGTGAGCAATGATGGGAGTTGTAGCTCAACAATATTTTGTTGCAGCTGGAAATCTCTTCAGAGGCAATGTGGGGTGGGGTGGGGTGAGGAAGCAACCTTAAAGTTGGTTTCATAAGCCCTGGTTGGGCATCCCATTCCATTACACAGGCCAGAAGTATTTTCAAAGCTAAAGGGAAAAGAAGGGCTTCGTCTGAATTGTGCTGGAAGGGTGAGTCCTCACTTCTGGTGCCTCGACACAATGTAGAGGGCAAGAGCTTCCTTAGCTTAACCCTGCCCATGAAACTGGGAATGCTTAGCCTTTCAAAAAGAAGGCTGAGGAGGGATATGATAGCTATGTTTAAATATATGAAAGGATGCCATATTGAAGAGGGAACAGGTTTGTTTTCCATGGCTTCAGAGACTAGGATTCAGGGCAATTGTTTCAAACTACAGGAAAAGAGATTCCATTTGAACATTAGGAAGAACTTCATGACAGTTAGAGCTGTTCGGCAGTGGAATATGCTGCCACAATGGGTGGTGGAGTCTCCTTCTTTGGAGGTTTTTAAGCAGAGGTTGGAAGGCCATCTGTCTGGAGTCCTGTGATGGGGGTTACTGCATGGCAGGGGGTTGGACTGGATGGCCCTTGAGGTCTCTTCTATGATTCTATGATTCTGCATGTCAGCGTGATAGGTAATGGAATGCTTTCTGCATGGGGGATATATTTTACAGTATTTTTCTGTGTAAAAGACTATATTTTTGTCCAAAATAGTTAGACTAAAATTGAGGGTTGTCTGATACATGGAAGTAAGCAGGAGAGAACTGTGCTCTTGCAAAACTGTAATTTTGGGTTGGAAAGGTGGGGTGTGTTATACATGGGGGCATCTTATAGACAGAAAAATACGGTAAATGTGTGATTCTCACAAGTTGCAAATGATACAGCCCCCCATGGTTGGGCGTGCAACATGATTCTACGGATTGTGTGATTAGTTTCTAACTGGGGAAGTGGCCATCTGTATGCACAAACTCATCTCTTCATTGATGGGTCTTTGGCCTGAAGCTACTTAGGCCAGAAAGAACATTGCTGTATTATGTTTCCAACTCATTTCTTCATGTAGTTCTTTAAGCAGGTCAAATAAAAGCCATTCAGTTTTATTATTTCCAATTACACGTTGTTGTATAGGGTAGGAGGGCAAATGAAACGGAAGACAGAACATTGAACTGTGCTGATCTGAACCATATAATAGGTCAATAAAACATTTTCTGAAATCTGCCATTAAAAATCCGCAGCATAGCTTCAGACACAAACTATCTATGCTTTAATATCCTTTAGGGCAAATGGATGTGTAAAAAGAGCATCCATTAATCATATATTCTGGTAATGCAATTACATGATGCATAAAGACATCCACAAGACTTGCTTACGGGGTGACAGCCTTCATACAGGTCACAATAATTTCTGCTCCATTATCACTAAATACAAACAATGCAAAAATGTACTCCTTGTTTGGCAATAGTAACTGTGATGTGATAAAGAATTTAACTCAAGATCAATCTTTCTGCTCCTTCAGAGGTAGTTTTTATGGTTTACAGTTTCATGTGTTCTTCATTTCACGAACACACCTTCGCTGTGCCATTTGGGAATGATAGCTGTTGCTGACTAGTTTTACAGAATATGGTTAGATAATCTGCTGTGGGTTTTAGTCCAAACATTGCAGGAGCTTTCCATTGAGCTAGACCTGTTTTCTTGGGGGTCAGGAGAGATATCTAGGGATGGACCTCTTCTCTTTTAATAGCCCCTTTTATCAGCCACCTTCATCTCTATTTTCACCTTTTTTTTGTTCTGCTTCTCCCGTGGTCTGCTAGAGAGCCTCCCTGCTCTGGTCTGCCTGCAAGGAGGGCAACCTCTACCCACCACCAGAAATCTGCCTTCAGCTCCACACTTAACAAACAATTCATTTAATGACCTAGTTGTAGGCATGGAACTCCATGTTGTTCTATAATGTCCTTAAATGATGCAAATCCACACTAAAGCTGTAGTTTGTGGGGGGTTTTCCGGGTAGAGAATACTCACCATGTCACAGATGATACTACCTGACAGCAACTAGATGTGGGATCAATAACACAGAAGGTGAGAGAAGGATGGCTTCACTGGTATGGACTTGTCCTAAGAGCGGAACCTTCTACTGTCACCCAGACTGCTGGCCAGCTGACGTCTGATGGCCAGTGGCCACATGGGCAACCAAAAGAGAGCTGGCAGGACACTGTCAAGAACATGGAAATTGTTGGCCTGAGCCCTGAAGATGCAGTTCATTGGGCAAAGTGGCATTTAGTGATCTGAAAAGTGGACTCTGCACCTGTGGGGGGGGGGGGGG
>JAHTLZ010000195.1:4606670-4639634 GCA_023846285.1 Phrynocephalus versicolor
AAGAAGAAGAAGAAGAAGGAGGAGGAGGAGGAGGAGGAGGAGGAGGAGGAGGAGGAGGTAGAAAATACTTAGAAGTGGTTGACCATTCATTTCTTCTAGGGGCACCTGGGACTGTGCGGTTTGCCCAAAACCACACAGGCTGGCTGTTTTCCCTGGAGGCACAGTAGGGAATTGAACTTCCAAACTTTGCCTGAAGCCTTATACACTGAGCTATCCAGTCAGTAACCATTAGTGGCAGGAGCTAAAATGTTCTATCCTGGTGTATAAGGATAAAGGCTAGAGAAAGGGATAAGTCAGGGGTTTATAATCAAAGACTGGGAAGAGATCAAACACAGGCTTTACCCTTTTGGATTTGAGGATGGTTTTTATATCAGTTATGCTGATGCCTGAACCCTCCTTTGAAGACCTAAAACCATTACAGATCTCCATGAAAAATCAGAAGTGTGTGCTCATCACAACTGGCATTGTTCCCTCAAAAGGAGTTAATTCCAGAATGAAACCAACCAATCGTTGACAATCATATCAAAATTCATGTGACTCTGCAGGTACAAGTCCTTTCACTGCTGCAGTAATTGCAGACAACATCAGCTTGTCTAATTCTATGAGGGTTCTTTAGCTACATTGCGTCTACAGTATGCTCCCCCAAATACTTCAGAGGTGTAAAAACCTTTACAGCTGCAGAAAGATGTAGGCACATATCCATGACCATAAGTTGCCATCCAAGTCTCCTAACTATGAGAAGTTGCAAATATGAAACACTCAAGATACACAACATTTCAAAGAGTGATAATAAGCGTACCTTGTGGTCCGTGTCACAAAGCTGGATTCTTATACCAGTGTGTAGGCTATGTGTTGGCAGCTCCTAATATCTGTCCTTTCTATATATGCTCAGGATGCTGGTCCCAAGGAGAACATTTGCTGTTTTGCCAAGTGCCACAGTTTTGAGTAGGAATGATGTACCAAACCAATGCCAACAGGAATCTGCATGAAAGACAGATATATGCCAAGAATGGCATGGACTCTAATTCATTGGAAAGCATTGGGATGGAGCTGCCTTGCCATGAGCATCACAATGAAACCATGTCCGGCCTTCAGAATCCAATTACCCATCACTTACTGAGGCATTGGAAATATTTTTAACCCACCCTTTCCCTTAACGGGGTGCGGGAGGAAGGCGCCGGCTGCCAACCTGCAGCCCAGGACCGGCTAATCAGGCCGCACTGCCGCACCCGCGACGGGATCACCCCAGATGGAATCCCTCCAGCCAAGGCCAGGGGGGCGGGGGAAGACGCCGGCGGCCGACCTGCCGCCCAAGTCAAATTGGCAGCCTCACCGCGGGGGTCACCAAGATGGTAACCCCCCGGCCGGGCCGGGGGGGAGAGAAGAAAAGCGCCTGCGGCCAACCTGCCACTTGAGATCGCGGCAGGGCCCCCCAGGTGAAAAGCCATCCAGCCCTTCTTTGCTGGGGGGCGGGGGAAGGGGCTTAACAGGCCCCGCTGCCGTGCCCGCGGCAGGATCACCCAGATGGAATCCCCTACCAGCCAAGGCCGGGGGGGGGGGTCGGGGAAGACGCCGGCGGCTGCCCTGCCGCCCGAATCAATTGGCGGCCTCGGTACGGGGTTCCCCCAGATGGCAGCCCCCCCCCCAGCCGAGCACTTGAAGAAGAAGAAACAGGTATCAGTGGGTAGTTCACGTGTTCTCTAGGTAATAGCTGGACAGGAAAACTGTGATTACTGTATAGCAGGCCTGCTCAACAGGTAGACCGTGGTCTACTGGTAACCCGTGAAGGGTTCAAAGGTAGCCCACCGGCCATCAATAAAAAAAAGTGAGTTGATAAGTTCTCCACCCCTCCCTCCCCCATCCCAAGGACCACCACTGCCCTAGTAAAATTCTGGGTCTGCCAGCCCACTGTCTTAGCCGAGCGGGGCAGTTCAAGGGCCATGGCACATTGAAATCTGTTTCCTCCAGAACACATAAATTGGTTTTCAATGCATTCCTATGGGAAACCACTGCTCTAACTTACAAAAGTTTTTACTTATGAGCATGTGCATGGAATGGATAAAATTAGTAAGTAGACGTTTTAGTGCAGTAGCCCTCAGGCACTTTGGGCCAGAAAAAGTAGACCTTGGCCTGTTCAAAGTTGAACAGCCCTGCTGTATAGTATCAAATGACCTAGATCAGTGTTGGCGAAACTATGGCATGGGTACCAAAGATGGCACTCGGAGCCCTTTCTGTGGGTACCCGACATCGCCCCTTCACAGCCACCTGTATTCAGGAACATGGGAGATGAACAGGAACATGGGAGATCCAGATTCAATATCCAACTATGGCAGAAAACTCATTGGGTTACTCAACAGATTAGCCACTCTCAGCCCAACCTACTGTATATCAAAGGATCATTGTGATAAAAACATGGAGAAGAGGAGAATCATGTAAAACAGCCTCAAACTTAATGTACAAAAGCTGTAATACAGAATCATTAGACCCGGTGCCATATAGAGCCATTGGGTCCACACCACCCAAATCCATATAGGAATCTAAATAAAAATATATCTAACAGATGATTGTCTAACTTTCTTTTGAATGCTTCTAGTTTTGGACTGCTCATCTGCTTCCAACGTAATTAGTTTTATTGTTGTACTATTCTAACAGTCAAGTTTTTCCAGATATTCAGTCAATATTGGGCTTCCCGTAACTTGCACACATTATCATGTGTCCTGTACTCTGGGATGATCAAGAATAGATTCTGCCCTTCTTATGTAGGACAACCGTTCAAGTGTTTGAAGAGTGCAAACATATCTCCTCTCAGTCTTCTTTTCTCAAGGGTAAACATGCCCCAGTTCTTTCGATCTTTCATCCTAGTCTTGATCTTAAATTCCCTTATTCTTGCTCTTCTGAACTGGTTCTAACTTGCTGGCATCCTTTTAAAAGTGCCATGTCCAGCACTGGATGCAGTACTCAAGAGGAGGCCTAATCAGTGCCAAGTAGAGGGTGACTAGAGCTTTACAGGATTTGGAGACGATGCTTCTGTTAATGCACCTATAATAATATTGGCTTCTTCTTCTTCTTCTTCTTCTTCTTCTTCTTCTTCTTCTTTTTTTGCAAATAAGGCTGCTATCTCACCTGGGGGAAGATCTGGATATTGTGAAATTCCAGCTTTTCTTCTTTCTTGGTCACATGACTGAAGATGTGGGATCTCCATTCCCATGTACAAGGATTTTTTTTTAAAGTGCCGATCAGCCCCAGGGCCAGCAGGTGGTGCTAGAAAAATAAATAAATAAATAAACAGTGCTGGCAGCCCGAAGGCCAGCTGATCAGGGGGGGGGGGGGGAGGGAAAATAAAAAAATATTAAAAATAAGCGCCGATGAGCCCCAGGACAAGCTGGTTGGCACTAGAAAAAACAATAAAAAAGTGCTGACAGCCCGAAGGCCAGCTGATCAGTGCTGGGGGAGGGGAAACTAAAATTTTTTTTTTTAAAGCGCAGATGAGCTGGTCGGGGCTGGGGGGGGCGGAGAGGAGAAAAACGGATCATAAGCGAGCTCCCAAGGACTTCTGGCTTGCATTTTTTACCGGAGCAAAACAATCCCAACTTCTCCGGTAGGTCTTGGAAAACTCGCTAAAGGGGGCATAAGCTTTTTGTTTTGTTTTTAAAGCCCAGTGGCCATGGGGACAACATTTTTGGAAACGCTTTATCTTGAAATTTAATCAGCATTTTAAAGGATGTGTGATAGAACCCTATGTTACACAATTGGCTCACACAGTAATCAATTTGTGATCTATAATAATTCCAACATCTTTCTGACATGTAGTATCCTATGTGTTACCTTCTACCAGCTTGAGAAGGAGTGATTGATAAGCACTATTGGAGTACAATTTTGTAATCAGTTGTATCTACTGGACAGTTCTTCTATCCAGTCCCCACTTACATTAGTTAGCTTGCTAGCCAAAATTTCATAGGGGACTTTGTCAAATGTTTTCCTGAAGTCAAGATATATTATGTCTACAGCATACCCACCATCTACTACGGTGGTTGCCTGCTCAAAATTGAGATAAAATTAGTTTGTCAGATTCTTGATAAATCCATGTTGGCTACTAATTATAACATCATTGTTTTCAAGGTTGTTTGCAGAGTGACTGCTTTATAGGTTGCTCCATAATTTTCCTTGAGATTGAGATCAGGCTGACTGGTTTGTAGTTCCCAGATTCCCCCTTTTTGGCCTTTCCCCCCCAAGACACAGGTAATGTTAGCCCTCCTCCAATCATTCAGTGCTTCACACATCCTCCATGATTTCGAGATAATAAACAGTGGTTTTGAGAGTTTTTCAGCCAGTTCTTTCAGTACACTTGGATGCAGTCTATCCTGGAGATCTGAACTCTTTCAAAGTAATAAGTTATTTGTTTTTCAGTCTCAAGCTGTGACCCTGTCCCGTTCACTTCATATTTGCCTTGAAGTCCATAGCCTGATCAATCAACTGACCTTTTTATTTGTTACTCTCCTACTGGAGGTTTGATGTTACGGTTATTTTGGCTCTCAATATATGTTATGTTGTATGTCCCCTAAGTTCTTCAGCCAATATGTTCTTTTTTTCTGTGCTTCTTTTCCATTTATTTTATCTGCAATGATCTGCAATAATAAGCTGTATATTCCCCCATGTCAACCAATGCACTCACCCACCCACCAATCATTTGTTAAGCCTATATGTCAGCCATATATAACCTAAATGCTCCAGACTTCTGCATTTTAGATGTTTTATGATTTCTTGGTCTTTATTCATTTATTTTAATACTTTGTTAATCAGCATCTTGCTCCAGGAGATCCTTAGTATCCTGCAATAAATCTTCTTACGTTTTAAAATTAATCCAGACTACTCGAGTCTTTAGAAATGGTAAAAAATGTTTGTTAGGAGTTGTGTCCACAAGGGAGCAGCAAGAGTATGTATTAAATTAGATGTGCTGTCTCAGGCTAATTCTTAGAGGAAAGATTCTCTGCCCCCCTCTGTGTTTTCAAGGAGGGGTTGAATGTGCAAAGAAAGATCAATGAAGCATATGTTGATTGGTATTATCTAATACACTTTGATTGTCTGGGGATCACTGTAAGAGAAATGCATGGATGTTTTTTCTCCTGAAGAAGATGTGAATATACTGCCTCTTAGGGCGCTTTTACATGACCCCTAAAATCCGAGGCAAAGGGCTCCCAGATCCAGCGCTTAAAATTGTTTTCCCACCAGCTCCGGAATTTTTTAAAAAATTTAGTACGACCACGTCCACCTAAGCGCGTCCCAGCGCATTTTCCAAGTACCTGGTGTCCGAAGGTGAAAAATTTCTGATGTGGATGTAAACCAGTGAGTGCCGAGCTCTCCTCACCTTGTCTTTGTTTTTTGTTTTTTTGCCCCCCGCCCCTTTAAGAGACTGAACGAGACTTGAATGCTTCCCGGGCAGCGGAGGTGAGCCTGCATTTTTTTCTCCCTTCTTTTCTCCCTCCCCTCACGCAGCCAGGAGCAAGGAAGTGCGGAGAGGTGGGAACACAGGAAGAGCGACAAACCCCCAAGATCTCTGGTCCGAATTTAAGTTGCCAGCGGATCTTAGGGGTTGTGTAAAAGTGCCCTAGTTATTTACCCCCCAACATCTATGTTCCCATAACTTCATTTTGCTGCAAGTTGGATGGGCAGGATGAGTATTAATATCAGTAGAGTTTGAATATGTCAGCCTTTGGGGATTTATCAATGATAATAAAAAGCACTCCCCGCTCTGCCAGATCAGGGAAGCATATGCCACATTCGCTCCAGATGTGCTCAGTGACTGACTTTGCATGTGGCTTCCGTTCCCAGCATCAACTGCACCAAACACAACATGACCCCCATATGAAAAAAAGAGAATTTCCACTTAAAAAGGGGAGTGATAAATATGTAACTATTTTTGAAAGGCATCAGACACTTCATGTATATTTCATAATGAGCTAGTTGCTGTGTCTTTGCTCTTCCGTCTGAAATCACCCAAATTACATTTCAACGCAATTTGCACTAATAGTCTCATTTTCATTTAATTACAAGGCTCTTGTAAATAGCTAGGATGAAAGGAGTTTTCCAAGGCATAACTGGAGAACACCGCCCTCCAAAGAATTTAAATGTAGCTCGTCCACACTGTGCATTTCCCATGGAATGAAGGAAAATGCATCATTTATTTAATTTATTTAAAATATGGTTACCTCACCTTTATTCTACACTATCTCTGGAATTCCCTCCCATAAGGAAGGTAGTATGTCCTTCAGCAGGCAGGCTAAGACATTTATTTTCCTTAATGACTGGTGGTTTGAGAGGAGTTTTTAATGGATCATTGTGCTCCATGGTTATGCTTGTTTTAATATCGATTTTACTATTTTTAAACTACTAGTTGTTTAATTCTTTTAAAATGTTTGCATAGTTTGACTTTTTTTTTTTTTAGCTTTTAAATACTGTTTTCTGTTCTGAGCCACCTTAGGTCCTTTTGGGGGAGAAAAGTGGGATAGAAATCTTTGTTCACTAGAGAGGAGACTGAAAAATACTGTTACAATCCCAGAAGGCCACTATGAAAATTCAAAATTCCAAAATCTGCTCTGTTTGCAACAGCCAAACAGTTCACTTCCAGAAGCCAACAATTTACACATGGCAGACTTCAGAGCTGGCAATTTAATAAGCAATACAATAAATACGCCCTGAAGCATTAAAATGATAAATAATAAAGCCAGAAAGCTTTTCCAAACAAAAGTTGCCTGCATCCTTTAAAATGCTATGCTATAAACACATACACAGATGCATACAGATAGACATTTTTTTAAAATTTGGCATATGAAAATTGCTACTGCAGTGCAGAAATCTTTAATGGGTATGCATGTGACAAACAAAATTATTTACTATTTTACTTTAAAACAATCTATGCTGTGCAGAAATCTCTTAATGGAAGTGCTCTGCATAGCCAGCCATTTACTTGTTCTGATAAAAATGCTCAATTTCTCTGCTCTCTGCTTTGCTAATCCAGGACTCTTAAATACACTATTTTTATACATTACAGTCCAGGGAATTTGCTGCTTCTTGCATCCATCCATAAAAATATAATAAAACAAATCCTGGTAGGAAAAACCAAATGGAAGGGAACTGTAAGATTTAAGCAGAAGACTGAAATGAATTTACAGATGGGGGAATTTAAATGTATAAACATTGATCACGCCAAAAATTGTACAGTCCCCTAGCAATTTAATAGCCCAAATCCTGTCACTTAGTGTAGTAAATCACACTACAGCAGGTACATTGAATTAATGGGAATTTAGTGAGTCCACTCCTCCATACGTTTCATTGATTCAAAATGGGCCTACTCAAATTGTAACATGTTATACTAAAGGAAGCTGCAGTTAGAGAGCAGGTCCACTGAATTAATGAGTCAATTTATGGAGAGGTTGTCTCATCAAATCCTTATGGATTCTGTTGTGTTCTTAGTGTAACCGGTGAACTGCCTGAGTTTGGAGTATATTAATAAATAGAAAGGAAGGCCCCAAACTTACCTTAGCTCCAGCCATGCTCTAGCAGGGCCCCAGCCAGGCGGGGCCTGATCCAGCTCCCAAGCATAGGCAATGGGAGACAGGTGTGGGATGTGGGAGCTGGAGAATGACTGAAGAGCAGGATTCTGGCTTGTCCAATCGGGGGCCAGTAGGCTGTTTAAACCATCCAATGGCCTGCCACGGGGTGTATATATAAACTGGCCCTCGGGGCCTTTTTAGCAGTGCTTTTTATCCCTTTGCAATGTGTGCCTTTGCTATGAATAAAGAGCTGAATTTCACTTGGGCGTCGCCTGGTTTCATCTGACCCACTATATAACAGATTCAATAGCCCTATTCTAGTGTGATTTACTATACTAAGCCACAGGATTTTGGCTGTTATGTATTTAATATAATACCATCTACAGAGGGGCCACCCGTTAAGTAATTAATCCGTTCTCTGTGATGTTACGTCCAGTGGAAATTACTTAAAGCAGATCTGGATGTGGCACAAAGTGGCACAATGCATCCTGGGAAATGAAGTCCTTCAGAAAAAATGCGTAAAGTTGGTTTTTTACATTAAAAAGTGCATTATTTCTGAAGGACTCCCTTATGTCTGCGGAAATTATGTAAAATTGGATGTTTGTGATGCAAGGTCCCACTCTATTTACAATTCTCCATTTGCAGATGCAAATTTCCCTTAATTTTTCTTCTTCCAAACATTTCATTCAAAATGTGGCATTGGAGGACAGCATTACAGCTACCACGGATCTCAAGATAGAGAAACGAAGAGTGGGTTCTGAGCCAAATCAAACCTTAGCTCCCACTAGAAACTATAATGACTAGAGCCTTGTGACACAGTAGTTAAATTGCTGCACGGCAGCCATAACTGTGCTCATGACCTGGGGTTCAATTCCAGGTGGTAGCCTCAAGGTTCACTCCACCTTCCATTCTTCTGAGGTCAGTAAAATGAGTACCCAGATCGCGGGGGGGGGGGGCCTGGCAGGAGACAATGTATAGCATGCATAATTACTTGTAAACTGCCCAGAGAGTTGCTGCACATTTTGCTTTGCTTTGCTATGAGGCTGTGGTATCTTGGACATATTATGACAAAACACACTGGAAAATACAATAATGCTAGGAAAAGTGGAAGGCAGTGAAGAGTCACAGCTAACCTGTTACTTTTTGTGGCTTTGCAATTACTTGTAATAATCCAATTAAGCAATAGCAAAGGTAGACCCAGTAAATAATTCTGTTTATTTTCAGCTGAAAAAACAAAACCAATGACTGGCAGTTCCAAAAAGGTTAGGAAAGAGCCAGGTCCCAGCAACGTAGGGAAATGCAGTGTGCATTGGTACCTTGTATAAAGGAATTAATTCGTTCCAAATGAAATTATGTTAAGCAAATTTTCCTTTATACAAATTCCCATAGGAATGCATTGAAAACAGAGTGATCCCATTTTTACGTTGTACGGATTTTCCCCATAGGCGATTATGTTAAGCAAATTTCCCCTATCTCCTGAATTTTTTATGTTGTACAAATTTTATGTTATACAAGCTGTTTGTTATACAAGGGTCCACTGTATAGTTACATGTCAGTTTCGGTTTAGTTACAAGGAATACATCAGTTTAGTCAGAGTTCAATTGATCCAATAAGTTCTTGTTAGAGATGGGCACGAAATGAAATTTTCATTTGTTTCCTTATTCATTATTCATTTCATTGCGAAACAGAACAAATACTGAGCAGATCCATCAAAGAAAAATGAAACAAAAAGAAGTGGAAATTTCCATTTAGCTCGCTTCATTTTTTGTTTTCCCATAAAAATGCATTGAAGCAATGCATTCCTATGGGAAAAACTGGCGATCCCCCCCCCAACGCACCCAGGTGGGGAAACTGCATGCTCCCCTCCCGCAGAAGCCACTGCTGATCAGCTGTAGCATGGGGCTTCAGTGGGAAAAAAAGTTTTAAAAGCCCACCCTTCCCCACCGATCGGGCGCCATCGAGTGGGTGATAAAAGAAATAAAAAATAAATTAAAAAAACCCACACCAACCCAGCCCGTAGGCCCATGCTACAGCTGACCTGCGGGCCAGCTGGTAGGTGTGAGTTAAAAGAAATAAAATATTAAAAAACATGCCGACCTTGCCCATGGGCCAGCTGGTCAACATGAGTTAAAAACACACACGCTGACCTGGCCCGCAGACAGCTGGTGGGTGCGCAATAAAAGAAATAAAATAAAATAAAATAAAATAAGTGCTGACCTGGCCAGCTGGTTGGCGCAAATTAAAAGAAATTAAAAATTAAAACTTAAAAAACACGCCGACCTGTCCCATGGGCCAGCTGGTCAGCGAGAGTTAAAAAAATAATAAAAAAGAAAAATGAAGCAAACAAAGAACAAATTTTTTTAAAAACATCTGTTTCGTTCTAAACAAAATGAAACAATAAAAAAGAAACAAAAATGAAACAAAATGTCATTTTGCCATTCTAGTTCTTGTCTTTTCCATCTTCAAAGGAAATTCACTTCGCCCTTGTCCAACCCCTGCCCTACTTCAAAGTTATACACTAGATTAGAATGTGGGGAGAGGTGGCAAGCATTAACTTATGGCTGTTTACTCCTTTTTACTTCCCAGGTTCTTATCTATCCAGAAGTAGCAGTTAAAACAGAAATAATTGGGCCGGTGCAAGGAACTAGTTCTATCCGGCTCTGTGCCATTGCTGTTGAAGGTCAGGTCATAGATATGGCAATATATACAGATTCCACACATCCTGGACATAATCTGTTTCAATTGTTACCCTCAGGGCGACGTTTTAGGGCATTGCATACTAGGACAACTAGATATAAAGATAGTTTCTTTCCAAGTGCTATCAAACTGTTGAATAATTAATTTTTACTTCTTTTCTTCCTTTTTAAATAATAGGTTATATTGTATTGTACTGTGTTTTTATTGTTGAATATATGATTCTTATATTTCCTCTTATATATGGAGAGCATTTTTTACCCAAACAAATTCTGGGTGTGTCCAACCACACTTGGCCAATAAAAAGGATTCTGATTCTCATTTTGATTCTAATGAGAGCATTACATCATGGCTGGGTAGGTGTGGGCCTTTAGCTTAGGGTGAACCAAATATACAGTTATACAGTAGTACCCCACCACAACACCGCTCCCAGTATAACACTGTGCACTTGATATTCAACCAGTGTCAAAGGAAATGTGTACAAGAGATAGGGTACATTGAGGTTCATCTAGAGCAGTGGTTCTCAATCTGTGGGTCCCCAGATGTTCCTGGACAGCAACTCCCAGAAGTCTTCATCACTAGCTGACCTGACCAGGTTTTCTGGGAGTTGCAGTCCAGGAACAACTGGGGACCCACAGGTTGAGAACCACTGATCTAGAGCACCTCCATTTGAGCTCAGTAACTTTGTAGACACCCCAGTGGGTTGTACTTACTCCACTATACCAGCACAAACATGGCAGAGGCCCTCCACATCAGGCCTCAGAGAGATCAGTATTGGAAACTGATGCTGACATAGCTTGGGGAAGTTTTAGTTCAGCCTGTGGACCTGCTGGGCCTTTTTTTTTTTTGAGAGAGAGAGAATGAAAGAGGATAATTGAAGCTGCTAGAAACCTCCAGAAGAGGCCGTTTGGCTTTTAAATAGCTCACAAGGGACCCTTTGCTGTTTAAGATCTCAACATAGCAATTTTTCAAAATGTGAAGCAGACTTCTAACGATTTCCAGACAGTTGTTGTGAGTTTTTCAGGCTGTTTGGCCGTGTTCTGGAAGTTTTTCTTCCTAACATTTCACCAGACTCTGTGGCCGGCATCTTCAGAGGGCAGGGAGCTCAGGGAACGAGGAGTCATCCCAGAGCATAGAGAAAAACTCCTTGTTCCCTCAGCTCCTTGCCCTCTGAAGATGCCCGCCACAGACTCTGGCAAAACGTCAGGAAGAAAAACTTCCAGAACACGGCCAAAGAGCCTGAAAAACTCACAACACCTATCAGATCCCAGCTGATAAAGGCTTCAAGAATACATTTCCAGACAGCTTAGTAGTTTAGGGACCTGGCTGTGGAACCAGAAGTTGGGAGTTTGACTCTCCATCCCAGGAGAGAGCCAGCCTGTGTGGCCTTGGGCAAGTTGCATAGCGTCACAGTTCTCCCAGAAGAAAGGGATGGTACACCACTTCTGAATAGTCTCTGCATAGAAAACCCTGAAAAGGCAGTGGCGTAGCAAGGTTTTGGGGTGCCTGGGGACAAAGTTGTTTTTGTGCCTCTCCGGCCCTCCCCAACCCCATCACATCTACCTAGCAAAGGAGGGGGGAGCAATCCTGTGGACGTGGGGTGCACGGGCATGCAGGTGCTTGAGTGTTAGCGCATGCACCTTACCTCTCCCGCAGTGGTGACGAAGAGTTGGAGGAGGAGGAGGAGGGCGCCACAACCACCATGCTGGCACACCTGCCTGCCTGCTTGCTTTGCCGCTCGCCTGGTGCATGGTGGCGGGAGGGCGCAGGGCTTCCTCCCCCTCCTCCCCCTCCAGGTGCCCCCAGATTTCTGTGCCTGGGGCAGATGCACCCTTCTCCCCCCCTAGATACACCCCTGTGAAAAGGGCCCTTATGAGTCAGCACTGACTTGATGGGGTGTGTGCACACACATGGAGCCACGCTTGCAAGGAAGAGTCTCAATGGTAGAAAATTGATTCTACTCTGGTAGACCTACAGCCTTTTCACATGACCCCTAAGATCCGCTGGCCACTTAAATTCGGACCAGAGATCTTGGGGGTTTGTCGCTGTTTCTGTGTTCCCACCCCCTCCGCACTCCTGGCTGCTGGCTGCATGAGGGGAGGGAGAAAAAAAAGAAAGAAAAGAATGCCGGCTTACCTCCGTTCTGCCCGTCTCGCTCTGTTCCCAGCAGCATTCAGATCTCTTAAAGGGGCGGGGGGCAAAACAACAACAAACAGAAGCGAGGAGAGCCCGGCACTCTCTACGTTAGATCTGCATCAGGGATTTTTCACCTCCGGAGAGCAGGTACCTGAAAAGTGCGCTGGGACGCGCTTAGGTGGGCGTGGTCGCACTCAATTTTCTGTAAACTCCGGAGCTGGTGGGGAAACAATTTTAAGCTCCGGAGCTGGGAGCCATTTGCCGTGGAGTTTAGGGGCCGTGTGAAAAGGCTCTTAGAGAACTGGATGCACACTTTTTTTGTTTAATAGACAGCATTTTGGATTTGGAGTTGGGGTATTCAGGTTCAACATTCCTCTGAACCATGGAACCCACTGGATGTTGGGCCAGACAGATCTGTCTTTCATGTTCTAACCTACCTTACAAGGTTGATGTGAGGATAAAATGTGTCAGAGGAGAGCTATGAAGGAAATGTGGGTATCAACTAATCAATAATATATATAATTGAATAATATATATGAATGAATAATATATATAATTGCTTAAAAGCAGTTTTTTTTCAAGACCAAGAAGCCTGATCAATAGATATATTGGCAGAAATAGTTCAAGGTATTGCAAACCAAGGGGAAAAAGGGTAACATCTTGGGAAGAAATATAAAGATGTTCAACACATAAAATGAAAAGCAGAATACTTTGGGACAGCTGAGCCTCCAGGCATTGAAGTCTAAATTACAGCCCAAAGAGCTATTCAGTTGCTGATGGAATAAGTATTCCCTTTGCTTATTTTATTCCCTTAAAATATTTTATAGATATTCAATAAAATGAACAAGCACAAAAGAAAAAAATCAAGTGGGGTAGAAGGAAGATAACGAAGGAAAGCCCAGGATGTGCAAAGTCAAGCAAAATTCTGACTAAATTTTTGAAAAGAGGAAAAGATTCTGAACCATCGACATCAAAATCAGTAGAGGATGTAATGAGGCACACATCACATGACTCTACTAAAAAAACCTGAACAAGAAGACTAAGGGCTCTATCACACATCCTTTAAAATGCTGATTAAATTTCAAGATAAAGCATTTCCAAAAATATTGTTCCCGTGGCCACTGGGCTTTTAAAAATAAAACTGGTTATGCCCCCTTTAGTGAGCTTTCCATGACCTACTGGAGAAATTGGGAATTTTTTGCTCCAATAAAAAATGTGAGCCAGAAGTCCGTGGGACCTTGCATACAATTCGGTTTTCTGTTCCCCCCCCCCCCAGCCCCGACCAGTTCATCCTGGGGCTGGTCGGTGCTTTTTAATTTTTTTAAAAAAATTCTCCTCCCCCCAGCACTGATCAGCTGGCCTTTGGGCTGTCAGTGCTGGTTTTTGTTTGTTTGTTTCTTTTCATTTTTCCCAGCCCCAACCAGCTCATCCTGGGTCGGGTCAGCTGGCCTTCGGGCTGTCAATGCTGTTTTTTAATTATTATTCTTTTTCCCCCTGTCGCCACCTGCTGGCTGTGGGACTGAACAGCACTTTTTTTTGAAAAAAATCTTTGTACATGGGAACAGAGATCCCACATCTTAAATCATGTGACCAAGAAAGAAGAAAAGTCGGACGTATATCCAGATCTTCCCCCAGGTGAGGTAGCGGCCTTAGAAGAGAATGCCTGTACTGCAGGTAAAACTGTGCTCACGACCTGGGGTTCAATCCCAGGTAGCAGGCTCAAGGTTCACTCAGCCTTCCATCCTTCCGAGGTCGGTAAAATGAGTACCCAGCTTGCTGGGGGGGCAATGTGTAGCCTGCACACTGTAATTAAAATTGTAAACCGCCCAGAGACTACTAAAAGTGGTATGGGGCGGTATATAAGCAGAACACTTTGCTTTGCTTTTGCTTTAAAGTAGATTCAAGATAGCCAGATTTAGATAAAAGAGAATAGTACAGTTCATCAAATGCCAAAGATTTGGATGATGGTTTACCTGATCCAGTTCAACAAGCCAAACCAAAATATACTAAAATTGTAGCTGATGCAATCCATCATCAAGACTTTGGATATATGAAGTTTGACCAGGCATCAGGAAAAGTAATTGTGTCAGGTGCACTTCGTATAGAAATAGTGGAGAGAGGGTCGATTTATTTTCAAAATAGTGCTGGGCCTTTTGCACAAACAAATAATAGATCAATGACTTCATCATGGTTTGCAAAACAGTTAGGAAATGGAAAAGGAGGTACAGTGAATCGATCTTGGTTGGTGTATTCCCCCGTGATGGGTGCAGCGTTTTGTTTTTCGAGTCTGCTTTTCCCATCAAAAGATGCAGCCAGTAACTGTTTTTCTCTGGAAACTGAAAATGGTTTTACTAATTGGAGAAAACCCGAAAAAATTACTGCACATGAGAATTCCCAAAGGCATCGGGATTCTTTCACAACATGGAAAAAAATGGAAAGGAGACTGATTTTTGAAAAAGTTTTAATAGATGCACAGCTTCAAGATCAAATTTCCAAGGAGACTGGAAAATGGCGACAAGTAATTAAGAGGATGTTATACTGCATAAAATATTTAGCCAAACAAAATTTGGCCCTAAGAATCCTGAAAATTTTATAGAACGTGTGAAGCTTGTTGCAGAGTTTGATCCAGCCATGAACGGCGGCTACCTTTTGTATATGCAACAAAATCCAGGATCAACTACGTACCTTTCACCAGAAATATAACATGAGTTCATCCAGCTTTTAGCATCTACGGTTAGAGAAAAACTTGTGTAGGACATTAAGAGAGCCAAATACTATGGAATAATGTTTGATTCAACTCCTGATGTTTCTCACCAAGAACAAATGCCGGAGCCATTAGATATGTAGATATAAAATTTGAGGAAAAAACTGTAGTTGTGAAGGAGTCTTTCTTAGGATTCATTCAAACCCATAAAAAAGATGCAGTAAGTATTGCAGACATAATATTGCAACAACTGGAGAAGAATTAATTGTCTTTGGAAGACTGTCGATCACAGTGTTACGACAATGCATCTGTAATGTCTGGCTACAAATCAGGAGTGCAAGGAAGACTTGTTGCACGTAACTCAAAAGCTATATTTGTTAACTGATAAACACACACTTAATTTAGTTGGGGTTCATGAGCACCGGCCCTAGAGTCAGACACGACTAATACACATGTGCGGGGGGAACCTTTTCCTTTACCTTTACTGTTTTATGATGTAAGCCCCCTTTTAGGGAGAAAAGTGGGATAAATATATTTTAACTAACGAACTAACTGAATAATAAACATCAATCGGCTTAATAATGTAAGCCACAGTTTGCAGCTTGCAAGATCTCAGCAGGGCGTTCAATGATGGGAGCTTTCTGGAGGTTATTCAGCCAGTACTAAATTGGAAGCAACTTGATGGCACATGGCAAGAAAAATGCTGTATGTTTCCAGATAGAGATGGGCACGAAACGAACAATTTTTCGTTTTCGTTTTCATTTTTTCATTTCGTTAGCTAACGAAACAACAAACGAATTTTGTCTTTAAAATGAAACGAAATGAACAGAAACACCGGAAATTTTGTCGTGTGTTTCGTTTCCGTTACCGCAATATGAGTGAATGGCTTAAAATCCTAAAAAAATCACAAAAATTGAAAGAAATGGTAACGAAATAGTAACGAAACAAACGAAAACGAAAATGAATTTTTGCAAAAATTCACGAAAAACGGAAACAAACCGAAAGGGACCCTCCAAACGACAAACGACAAACGAAATGCCATTTTTTTTAATTCGTGCCCATCTCTATTTCCAGAAGTCCCTCACATTCTACTGCCTTCTTGTGGTCGTTGTAGGACATAACTTTCAAATCCTTTATTTTGGCCCAACCCTCATAATCCCACAGCAAGCCAGGACACAATGTGATGGGACTGCTTAAGAATAAACAGAAGGCATCCCA
The DNA here is from genome assembly GCA_023846285.1 of Phrynocephalus versicolor. Taxonomy (NCBI): domain Eukaryota; kingdom Metazoa; phylum Chordata; class Lepidosauria; order Squamata; family Agamidae; genus Phrynocephalus; species Phrynocephalus versicolor. The sequence goes on from JAHTLZ010000195.1 coordinate 4,622,973, forward strand.
GCATGATCCAGAAATAGAAGCCTCCCTCCACAAGGCAGAAATCTGTAGCCGTTTTGTTATTTTGACAGTCAGATTTCCATTCAGCGGCTAATCTCTTTAACAAGTATTTCAAATCCAGGGGCAAAAATCCAAATTTGGGAGGGCCCCTGAGGCTACATCCCGGGTAAGGTCATGGGGTAGTGGCAGAGCAATCCTTTAAAAGGAAGAATAATACAAAGATTTTTAAACCCCTCTTAGCTACTAACTAACGGAAACAACAGAGCACAATCTGGAAGTTGAATGATAGCAACTGGACTTCTTTTCTTGTGAGACTCAAATGTTTCATTGCTCATCCAAGCAGCTTCGTCAGTCTTGGATAAGGCTTGGATGAGTAGTGAAACACTTTGATTTCACAAGAAAAGAAGTCGAGTTGCCATCACTCAACTTCCAGATAACGTCACTTGGATGACTGAGAATCTTCACAGAAATAGAGCACAATAGTCCATTTAAAACCCTGTTCAGACCCATAATCATTGAGGAAAAGCCTGCCACTGGTTGTTTAAGTTTTTTTTTAGATTATGTTTTTGGGGCTTTAGATTCTATTTACTGTTTATTGTTCTGTGTACAGTACTTGATTCTAACTGTAAACTTCTCAGAATAGTGCTTCAGCACTGATGGGGCTGTATACAAATAAGAATAATAAATAAATAAGAGAGAGAAAGGAAAGAAAATTAAGAGTGGAAGAACAATGAAAAGCCTGGTAGCATCTTTAAGATTGCACTTTTGTTTGGCATAAGTTTTTATTTCATGTAGGCTATTCTAAAGTCAATGAAAGCTTACTGTATGTGAAATAAAGTGTATTCGTTTCTAAAGTGGCACAAAACGTTTGTTTGTCTTTACTGCAACGGACTATGGACGGTCCCTGAGAAATGACATGGGAGAGAATCAAAAGCCTGCATGTGTTATGAGGTAGGTTTTCTTCTTCCTTCTGTTGGCATCACTTACTCTGTAGAAATACACAGCAGTTATAAGTGCCACTATCTTCTGCTTTCAAGAGAAGAGCCGTGCAGCAGGAGGGCTGTGGAAGACAGAACTGTGCTTTGATATTTACAGAACGAGACACTGTGACATTCTGTGCCACAGCTGAAAAGGAGACAAATTCTGACATTTTCCACAGTGGTTTTAATACTTTTAGGGGAACAGAATATTCTTATTAAGGCAGGTCATGTTCCCTTCATGAGCTTTGAAGCAAGCAAATATATCTGGAAGAACTTGAGAACAGTGTTTAGAGAAAAGCACTTAGGGATGGACAGAGATTTTTTAATCTTTCTTCTTAAGGTCTTCAGCTAATAATTATGAATAAAACCAAACCAAACAACAACAACAACAACAATGACGACGACGACAATGACGACAATGACGACGACGACGACGACGACGACGACGACGACGACGACGACGACGACGACGACGACAACAACAACAACAACAACAACAACAACAACAACAACAACAACAACAACAACAACAGACTTCTGCGGCGAGACAACTTGATAAGTGCTCCAGCTTATCAAGTTGAATTTCTCCAGATAAGGGTAATCCTCCTAATAAGGGTAAAGGTTCCCTGGAGGGGAAAGGAAGAAGAGGCAGCAACTGTGGTCCATGAAGGAAACGGCAGCGAACTTTGTGGAAGCAGAAAAATGCTCGTGGCGCAGTGGTTAAATGCCTGTACTGCAGGTAAAACTGTGCTCACGACCTGGATTCAATCCCTGGTAGCAGGCTCAAGGTTCACTCAGCCTTCCATCCTTCCGAGGTCAGTAAAATGAATACCCAGCTTGCTGGGGGAGCAATGTGTAGCCTGCACACTGTAATTAAAATTGTAAACCACCCAGAGACTACTTGTAGTGGTATGGGGCGGTATATAAGCAGAACACTTTGCTTTTTTTGCTTTGCTTTATCTCCTACTGGGGGAAGATCTTTGCTATTGTGAAGGTGGAGCTGTCAGTGCCAGACATTAAAAGCTGTAAATATTTGGTGTGTCTTGAGTAGAATGCTTCTATCTCCTTTTACGAGAAGCTTCTCCTTGGTATCTGGAAAATCTTTGCTTCAGACAAGCACTAAACCACTGGTTCTCAACCTGTGGGTCTCCAGATGTTCCTGGTCTGCAACTCCCAGAAGTCTTCACCACTAGCTGAGCTGGCCAGGATTTCTGGGAGTTGCAGTCCAGGAACATATGGGGACTCACCGGTTAAGAACCACTGCACTAAACCCTCCTTCTGAGGAAGCGGCTTTTAGCAAAGAAGGGGTGAAAGTTTTTGAAAGTTAAGCACAGAAGAAATGATTGTTTTCACCTTATTTCATGAACTTGTTTTTCTGCCTCTTGTTCTCTTTTTGTGGAAAAATATTTTATGCCTTTGCTTCTCTTTATAAGTGGTGGATTTAAAGACAAAATTTAAAGGAAACTACCTTGTGCCTCTGTGATTCTATATGTTGAATTTAAAGACACAATTGTAAGAGCAGCGTTGGGAAAGTTGTTTTTTCAAAAAACATCATCTGACCTTGGAGTAACTGCATGTTTTAAAAACAATGCTTGAAGGCTGTTCCTTGCTGTTTTGGCTGCAATGTAGTCTAGTTATTCTCCTCTGTTTTTGGAAACTAAGTGGCAGAAAGTATTACAAGCAATATTAACCCTTTCTTGTGAGCTATAAAACACAATGGATTGGGAGAACATCTCAGAAGATGATTTTGACAACATAATTCTATCCAGTTTGCAAAAAGTTATAGATATCTAGATAGACTCAATCTCTGGAGATACAGAGATTTTCAATTCTGATAAAGTCACAGAGGCAAAACAGATCATCCAAGATGGAGTGGTGGATAACACTGGGTCTCTAGGAAAAACTGACATTAGTTCTTATCGGGAGATTGCACTAAGACAGACAGCTGATCTTAATGTTCAGACAAACGCAAGATTGATGCAGGATAAATCTTTGGATATGCCAAATTCACAAAATATGATAAATACATCTTCTGAAATCAGTTCGAATCAAAAGATTAAACCAGAACAAAGGGCGGATCTCAGCATGAAGACAAACATGACAAGAATGGTGCAGGCTATACCCTTAGATATGCCAAATCCACGGAATAGGATAAGCACATCTGTCTTACTTAATATGGGTGCCAAAAAGAGGAAAATTTGAGACGTTTACCAGTAGCAGAGCGGCCATCAAGATAATACAACAACCCATGAAGATAAAGGATTTGACAAGGTGGGGAAACAACCTGTAAACATAAGGGGCATGGCAGGAAAAGGGAACATTGAAAAAAATTATGGCTTAGTGAATCTCTTCTGTGTCATTGTTTTCTGTATTCTGATTGTCTAAGGCCACTAGTTAATTGGTATGATATGGGAAACGGCTATATTGCTTGTATTAAAAATAGATGTAAGTAAAGATAGTTAGAATAGGGATGAGATAATAAGGAAACTAAATATGAAAGTATGCTCATTTAAGCTGGGAAGGGAGATATGAATTATATTGGGTTCAAATGTTAGGAACAACTATGACTGAAGCAATATATTTGTTTCATGTAATGTAGTGTAGAAAATAAATAAAAATGTAAACAACAACAACTACACTTGTCAGATATTAGATAGTGAAACTATGTATTAGACAGGTGTATAAATAAATAGTTTGTATGTATTTAATTGATTTCTAAAATGGAGTCTGCAAATGTGCAAAGTCACAGTGATTCAGTCTAAAGGTTTTTTCTATTAGACTGCAGGTGAAAAGAATGGGCTTAAATGGGTTTAGCTGATGCAAGGTGCTCCAATTGCCATGATGCAATGCGTTACCTGATTGGACAGACAAATGTATATAAGTGCTCTGTTAATTAGTGTTCAATGGGCCTTTTATGAATAAGGCACCCATTCTTGTCTCTCTATGTAATTATGTATGCCATGTATGATGCAACAATGTTATGCTGTTGATTTGTCTCCATGTAACTTATCTGTGTATATATATGTAACTTAGCTGTTTTGTTTTAAGTAAGCTCTGACTTTTGTCTGTTTCTGCTTCTGTCTATGTAATTGTTCAACAAGTCTTTGCTTCCGCTGACAGAACAAATTGCAAAATACTTTGGAGAATACCATGGCGAATTGCTGGAACAATCCTGTATTCCCTGTTTTAAGAAGCTGGTGGAAAGAGCAAGAAGAAAGGAGAGATCTTGTTTGGGATGAAATGGCTTTTGTCTGTACCCATAAGCCAAAGGACTGTTTATTAGAATCATGCTTCACTGGTAGAGTGTGCCCCGTGGATAGCTCAGTGGTTTAGACCACAGGCTGTGGAGCCAGAGGTTGGGAGTTCAATCCCCCCATGCCTCTTTGAGAGGGGCAGGACTCTACAATCCATCGGGAAGTTCTAGGAGGATGATGGAGCAGCGGATATAAAGCGTTTAGGGAAGATGTATGTAATTTGCGGGCAGGGGAGAAAAGCAAACACCATATTCAAAATAACATTTGATTCATAATTCTTGCCCACTAGGCTTATTTCCTCCCCACCCCGGGCCATCTAAAGATATTTTGCTGCCTGAGGAGGGGAAACCATTACCCACTAAAATCAAGGTCAAGAAATCCCAAGCCAGGGTTGGGATGATTTTTGGCAGAGTGAGCACATCAGGTGCCTTCCTCCCCCTCACTAACAATAAAAATATGGTTAGTGGACATTGAATACCTGGCAATGTGCTGTCCTTTTGCAATGTTCTAAGTCAGTTATTTATTATTTATTTATTTTTATATTTTTATACCGTGCCGATTTCCCGAAAGGGAACTCTGGGCGGTTCCCATAAAAAAACATAAGAAATGCAAGAAGAAGGAGGAGGAGGAGGAGGAGGAGGAGGAAGAGGAAGAGGGAAAAAATACACAACAAGAAACAAGTAATTGGCAAGAGGCATAAAACAACTGATAACATGCACAAACCTCAAGACAGGGAAGAACAATACACACCCTAGCGATTGTCGAAGGCATCCCTAAACAGCCAGGTTTTAACAGCTTTTTTGAATGATGCCAGCAGGGAAGGAGCCTGGTGTACATCTCTTGGCAGTTGTGTGAAGCAGCTGTCTCAGTCTTCCTAATGGCTGGTTTTGACCATTTAAAATATACCATGCATTCTTCCCCTGGCTAGACAAATTGTGCTCTTGCCAAGGAAACAAGATGTATGTGATGGTGAACCTGACACTACAGATTGGTTTACCTCCAGAAACAGGCATGCTTACCACACCTTATCAGAATGCAATCTGAAGTAACTGCACCACTTGTTATGTGCCATCAAGTCTCCTCTGACTTATGGCGGCCCTGAATGACTGACCTCCTTGATGTCCTGTAATGAATGGCCCTGCTCAACTCTTGCAAACTTTATTGAAGCAATCCATCTCCTCTTTGGTCTTCCTCTCGCCCCCACCCCAATGCCTTCAACTATTCCAGTAAGTCTTGTCTTCTTATGTTGTGCCCAAAGTATGGCTGCCTCAGTTTCCTCATTTTAGCTTCTTATCTAGAGAGAGTTTAATCTTGATTTAATCTAGCACCCACTTATTTGTCTTTCTGGTAGTTTGCAGTATCTGCAAAACTCTCTAGCTCAATATTTTCCTCTAGCTCAATATTTTGAATGGTTCAGTCTTTTACTTGTCAGCTTTCTTCACTAACTTTCAGATTCATGCATGGAGATACAGTTCTTCTTATTCGAGTGCCATGTCCTCAAAGAACATTGGCGATCAGTAGCCTGAATTGGTTTCTTCTATCTAAAGCTATTCTAAACAGAGCAGTTGTGTTTACTATAGACCATTGGCTTTAGTTCGTAAGCCAGAATGTTCTTTTATGCTCTGGGGCATGTTTCCCATCTATTTTTCCTTGAAGGATAACTTGCTGCAGAATGGTATTTCTTATTGAGCATTATGTGTCCAAAATATTGCAGTTTTCTTCTCTTTACGGTATTGAGGATTTCTAGCTTTTTGTTCATGTGCTGTAATACAGCCACATTAGTGACTCTGGCTGTCCAAGGTATCTTCAGGATGTCTGTGAAGATTCTCAGTCATCCAGGTGAGTTTATCTGGAAGTTGAGTCATGGCTACTAGACTTCTTTTTTGAGAGATAGAAACGTTTCGCTGTTTGGATGAACAGCGAAACGTTTCTATCTCTCAAAAAAGAAGTCCAGTAGCCATGACTCAACTTCCAGAGTATCTTCAGGATGTGTCTGTACATCCACATTTTGAATGCTTCCAACTTCCTGCATAACGTGTCTCCAAGTTTCAACAACATAGGATCGAAGTACAGTGGTGCCTCTACTTACGAGCAGCTCTACATATGAGCAATTTGACTTAAGAGTGGAAAACTGTTGGCATTTTAGATGTGGTCTGCTCTACTTACATTTTTTATTATTTATTTATTTATTTTGATTTTTTTTTAGATGCAGCTCCTCTGCTTAGAGTTGTTTGACTTATGAGCATGCATTTGGAACAAATTAAACTCGTAAGTAGAGGTACCACCGTATTCGAGTACAAAGTCTGATAGATAAGTCCCGGTTTGTTAAGACTTTCCTCATGTTCTGGAAGGAATTTCTAGCTTGTTCAATTCTACAATGAATTTCACATGAAGGATCCCAGTTATCTTTGACAAAGCATCCCAAGTATTTATAAGACAATGCTTTCTCAATTATATTACTGCCAATCTTGAGAAGGTTCTGTGAACCATTTTGCTTGGGTGAGTAATTTGACGCTTGTCCTCCAGTGACGCATCCTTCCATTTGAGGAACTTCTCTACTTCCTTCATATCTGCTTTTCCGACTCTCCCAGCTTTAGCACTGTAGGTAGTAAGATACAATATGATTTAAAGGTATTTTCAGAGAAGCGTGAGTGTTAGGGATTGGTAATATATCGACTACGTCACGTTTCTTGTTAATGTAAATGACACTATAGACTTCTTCAGTGCTGGCTAGGCGCTAGCAGTTCTAATGGGGTGATTTTGGCCTCCTCCCAAAAATAGCATTAAGTGCATCATGTAACCATTGTGGGAATATGAGAATAACAGAATCGCTAATTTAAAAATCCGATGGTATAAAGGGCAATGAAAATGTATATGTGGACATTTTGCCGGGATTTTTGAAGATATTGTTTATGCTTCTGCAGAAAATATCAATAAATTTGGCTCAAATTTACAGTCATTTATACAGACACAAGGGAGACAAGTATGAAATATGAAATACAGTATTGTGGAAATGCTGAAGATCTGTGCTTGGTTAGAATCATAGAATCATAGAGTTGGAAGAGACCTCAAGGGCCATTTAGTCCAACCCCCTGTCATACAGGAACCCCCATCACAGGACTCCCGACTAGAGATGGGCTCATTTCGTTAGCTAACGAAACAAATTATGAACCAACCCATCAAAGAAAAATGAAATTAAATGACACAGAAATTTCCATTTTGTTTCATTTCATTTTTCATTCCCAGTGTCTCTCTCCTACCTTGTCTCAGTCACCACCCTTTTCCTCCGCTCCTGGAACTCTGGCAGCCAAAATAATAATAATAATAATAATAATAATAATAATAATAATAATAATAATAATAATAATAATAATAATAATAATAATAATAAAAGAAAGAAAGAAAGAAAGAAAGAGTAATAATAATAATAATAAAAAATGCCAGCCTGCACTACAGTGGGGAGGAAAGCCTGGGCATGGGGGGGACTTTTAAAAATAAAAAAAATAAATAAATTAATTAAAAAGTGCCAGCCTGTGCCTGGGGGCCATGTGGTTGGCAGTTGGCACTATAAAGTAAGAATTAAAATAGAATGTTTTAAAAAAAGCGCCGACCCATCCCAAGTGCCACATGGTCAGTGCTGTAAATTTTTTTAAAAAAATAAAACATTTACATTGGTCAGCAATGTAAAATTAAAATAATAATAATAATTTAAAAATGATGCCGGCCCTGGCTGGGACTTAAAATAAATAAATAAATAAAAATTGGTCCAGCCCACAGGCCAGCATGCCGGGGGTAAAAAAAATGCCAGCCTGCTCTACAGCTGAGAGTGGGGGGGGGGATGCCAGGCATTGGAGGACTTTTAAAAATAATAAAAATAAAAATAAAAAGGGCTGACCATGCTAAAAATAAAATAAAAAAGAGAAAAAGTAAAAAGTAAAAAATGAAATGAAACAAACAAAATACGAAATGATTTTTTAAAAAAATTGTTTCATATTAAATGAAACAAAATGGGGTGGAGAAACAAATAACAAAACAAAACACCATTTTGGCATTTTGTGCCCATCTCTACTTCCGACAGATGGCCATCCAGCCTCTGCTTAAAAACCTCCAAAGAAGGAGACTCCACCACCCTCCATGGCAGCATATTCCACTGTTGAACAGCTCCAACTGTCATGTAGTTCTTCCTAACCTCTTTTCCCGTAGTTCGAGACCATTGCCCCACGTTCTAGTCTCTGAAGCCATGGAAAACAAACCAGTCCCCTCTTCAATGTGACACAGCTATCATATCCCCTCTCAACCTTCTTTTTGTAAGGTTAAACATTCCCATCTCTCTAAGCCTCTCCTCGTAAGAAATTTCTCCAGACCCTCAATCATCTTGGTTGTCCTCCTCTGGATCCATTCAAAGTTGTCAACATCCTTTTAAACCTGAGGTACACAGGACTGGACACAGTACTCCAGGTGGAGTCTTACCAGAGCAGAATAGAGTGGTACTATCACTTCCCTTGACCTAGACAGAAAGCATCATCCCACTCCTTCAGCTAACTTGGGGGTCTATAATATACCCCACAGTGACTTCTCTCCCATTTTTTTCACTATTAATTCTCACCCAAATACTCTCAACCTGCTTTCCCTGTTGTATATCTTGTATTTCTTCAGCAGTATAAACATCCTTAACATATAAAGATATACCTCCTCCTTTCTTACTAGGTCTGTTCCTTTGAAACAGGTTATACTCTCCAATAACTATATTCCAATCATAAGTCTCATCCCACCAGGTTTCAGTGATGCCAATTATGTCATATTTATTTTGTTGTATTAGGAGTTCCAGCTCCTCTTGTTTGTTTCCTACGCTCTGTGCATTGGTATAAAGACATTTGAGGCTGTGTATCAAATCATGGTCCAAGAATCCAAATCGTTCCTCCTGGCACCACCTCCGAAGCGAGTTGTTCACCTCCACTATTGTTCTTTCCCTTCGTAAGAGAAGGGAAATTACCACCCGGCCACTGAGGTCCTTCAGCCTCCTACCCATCTCTTCATATGCCTTTGTGATATCCTGAAAGCTGCCTTTTGAAGTATCATTAGTTTCTACATGGACCAAAAGAAAGGTGTTAGAATCAGTGGGCTTGATGAGTCTTGTCAGTCTCTCTGTTATATCCTGAAACTTGGCTCCAGGGAGACAGCAGACCTCTCAATTCATTTTGTCAGGCCTGCAGATGACCGCTTCTGTTCCTGTACTTTCCACCCACCAGACACTGTCTTCATTATTACCAAGATCTTTACCTGCCATCCCCAAAGACAGTTTATAAGCGCAAATAAATCACTATTTACGCAATCACCTTTCAAAAATGTATTTTTCTCTCAAACTCGAAGTGTTTCCTAAATGTTACATTTTATGTCCTGCCAGGGTAATTCAGATGTATTGTGACCCTGATAGGGTTTTCAAGACATGTATATATTTGAGGAGTTGCTTTACCATTGCCCCCCCCATGACTTTCCAGTGTCCAAGCTGGGATTTGAACCCAAGTCTCCTGAGTCATAATCTGACACCCAGTCCACGATATTGCCAGAATTCAGTTTGAGAATTATGCTAGTGTTTTCAGTCCACTATTGTAAACCATGGTGAACTGACATTACTTTAAAAAGTCAGTGTTTGCATTTCTTGTCATGGGCCAAGTAACTGACTGGTGTGCAACACCAAATACCTACACTGATTAGTGGCCATTAGCAAATGGGATTTATGCTACTGGGCTTTTGTTGTTGGGTGCATTTCATTGGATTCTTTTCTCTTTATATTAACATATGTTTTGCAATTTTTTCCATCTAAGAAACACTTCATAAAAATTACAAAACCATGAAATCTTTACGATAAATACATTTTGATTATAATTTGCACTTCAGTCTGGTAGGTGAAGATCAGATAAATTTGCAGGCCAACTTACAAAGGTGATGATTTCTCAATTATTTCAGAAATGTTTCTTTTCCTCTTTGAAATATAAAAGCCAAGCAATACCGTGTCACGTTCATATTATCCAAGTAATATTTAGTCTCCAAGTCACAAACTATTGAAGTACCAAAAGCGTCAGAGGCATTGTAATGGAAATGATTATGCAACTTTATCTACACCTGCATAAATGTGCCACCAGAATATGAGATACCAGCTGAATGAAGTGTCAGGTCATGATGTCACGTTACATTCAGTCTGTCTCTGAGAGGAGAAAATGGAAGGTGGATAATCAGATCAATTTTTAACAAGACTGACCTGTGCTCTAGACTCAACAGCTTCCTGTCCCCTCCAAGATTTTCTTCAGTGCTATAGCTGACAGTACGTAACACCTCCTTTCGTGTCATGTGGAGTCCTTCTATTGAAAATCTAGGCAGGAGATGGTCTGGTAGAATGACCCAAGTGATTAGTTCCATGATATCAAAAGGACCAGAAGAGTTACAGATTGCCATCAATCCAGTAGAGGCTGTGGACTAATTTCATGGTGGAAAAAGAAGGAGCTGTCTGAGGTCCTGAACTTGTTATGGAAATGGTGTTCAACACTTGGCTAGCTCTTGTAGAGTTTGGACTGTAACCCAGAACAATTCACCTCAATGATAGCTCTAGAGCAGTGGTTCTCAAACTTTTTTTTGTTGTGGCACCCTTGTTGGGCTAAAAAAATTTCGCGGCACAGCTACCCTTCAAGCGGTTTGAATACATAATAAAAGAAGAAAAAATAGTGCAAGTTTAACGCTCAGTTATCTTTAATGTGATGATGAAACTGTTTGGATGAATTTTTCCTTTATGTTTATGGGAAGCTTAGTTAATTTGACCATCAAATCACTTGACTGCTGCGGTACCACTGGCATACGCTCATGGCACCCCAGGTTGCCACAGTACCCAGTTTGAGAACCGCTGTTCTAGAGGCCAACAGGAGCCTTGGTTAACCCTGGAAGTTACAGTCCAAACAAAAAAGTTTCCCAAAATTCCATGCATAAGAAGTGGCCTGTCTCAGTGTATGGTCATAAGAACATAAGAAGAGCCATGCTGGATCAGGCCAAAGGCCCATCTAGTCCAGCTTCCTGTATCTCACAATGGCCCCGCCAGATGCATCTGGGAGCACATGAGACTAGATATCTGTCTCCTGATACCACTCCCCTGCATCTGGCCCTTGAAGTACCCTGGTTTTAAGCCTGGAGATTACACATCTCCATCATGGTTTGTAACCTGTGATGGACTTTTCCTCCAGGAATCTGTCCAATCCCCTTTTGAAGGCATCCAGGCCAGATGCCATCACCACATCCTGTGGCAGGGAATTCCACAGACTAACAACGCGCTGGGTGAAAAAATATTTTCTTTTGTCTGTTCTTACTCTCCCAACCCTCAATTTGAGTGGATGTCCCCTGGTGACTTCCAGTCTTATGAATAGGTGACATATGTTACAAATGTATGGAAAATGTGTGGTTCTCTGCCATTTGACAGGAGAAGAAAAGCCAAACAGACTGTCATTCTAGGTTACCCATGAGCAGCTTAGGAGGTGGGTGGATTTCCATCACTCAACTGGGATTTTTGGCTTCAGGAGCCAGCTGAATCAGGCTCTGTAACATAAACGGGCACGAACCAGTTTGTCCCAGTCCATCTCAGTTTACAAAGTTGCCAGCACATGGGCTGCTGCTTCCCTCCCTGGCCTCCTCAGGCTCAGTCAGCCACTCACCAAGCTTGCTTGCTTCCTCAACCTCCTCGACTAATCGTCCAGTCCTGACAACAGTTCAGACTCTTCTGCCCTGCCCTTTTGGCTGATCTCCCACTCAGACAAAAGGGCGGAGCAGAGAGGGCTGTGCTGTTGCTTGTGACTGGGAGATTAGCCAAGGAGGTGGAAAAAGCTAGCTGATCCTGGTGAGTGGGCTGATCAGCTGAGGGGTTGGGGGTTGGGAGCAGCCGCACCTGTGCGAACCAGCAGGGACTGGGGTGAACTTGCTTGTGCCAGTCTTTGGTAGGGAATATGTGGTCCTCCAGAACTCTGCTGGACTGTGAGCCTCTCTTCCCCTAGCTAGCACAGCCTACAGTAGAGGATAATGGGAATTGTAGTTCAGCAATAGCTAGAAGGTCAACATCTGGAGGCTTCCCTTCTTTGCTGTACATTAAGATATTAGTTTTTTCCCTTTAGGACGCTCAGTTAACATACTTCAGTGCACCTTGATACCTTTTAATTACGTACCTGCTCTTTGTGTTGCTTGAAACCTTTTTAGCGGTCACGACATTATGCAGGCAGGTTTAAAAGCTGAGCCAAGTCTTTGACACTGTGACCTCCAGTGGCATTTCCTCTCACTCCTAATGGAGCAATTCCTGACAGCGTCAGGCCAGAGCTTAAACTCTTCTTGTCAGAACAGACATGTTGGAAATGTTTTATTTATAGCAGAGAATGGCAGCAAATTAAACATGCTGTTCAGTGGGACATGCCTGGTTCTTACTCCAGGAATGTAGGCCACCGTCTGGGAAAATCTGGAGGTATATAAATATAAAAATAAAGAAATAATAATAAATAAATCCAGAGGGTTAGAATGACATAAATGTTCCTGTGCCCTCCACCTCTACATGTTAAAAAATTCTACATACCAAACAATAGTAAATGAAAAATGTACAGTAATCCCCAGCCTATTGCGGGGGTTAGGGACCTGACCCGACCCACGATAATGGAAAATCCATGACATGCAAATGGTGGGTCGGGTCGGGACTGGGGGGCCTATCTGGGGCCTGCGACGGACTTCCCAGGCTTGTTGCTGCCCCAGAAGTGGTTTCTGGTGATCCGGAAGTGACTTCCGGTTCACTAGAAACCACTTCTGGGGCCTCTGACAGGACCGGAAAGTCCTTCGGAGCCCCCAGAAGTGGTTTTGAGCAATCTGTAAAGCACTTCCGGTTTTCCAGAATTGACTTCTGGTTCGCTTGAAACCGCTTCTGGGGCCTCCGACTGGCCTGGGAAGCCTGTTGGAGTCCTTTTCAGGGCAGCGCCAAGCCTGGAGTAATTGCAGGAGGGCTCAAGCGGGCCCATGCAGGTTGCCCCAGGAACCCTTTGTTTCATATACTGTGGTCCTGTGATATACTCGGACCTCAGTATATGATACACGAAATGGCGGGGGATGACTGTATCGCTATTGTTGTTGATGGTTGTCAACAAGTCACTTGAAAGTCTGCTTCTACAACACATTGGCCACATACAGCCACTCCTCATTTAACAACCTACCTGTTTAATGGCCTCTCAGACTTAAAACCAGAAGCAATGACCACCGCCACCACTACCACCCGAATGCTGCCTTAGGGAGAACCTGCTGTTCCAGATATCAGCCTGCCTTGTCCTCCATTTTATATTTACCTTTGACCTCTTTGTCACCCTGGTCTGAAATGGGCTCATAAGATGAACAATGTTCTGAATAGGCTCATTAGGTGGACAATAGTCTCAATAGGCTCATTAGTGAACTATAAAATGGAGGATTCGCAACTAGCTTTCCTCAGATGGACAAAGCTGTTTGGATGAGCAGCGGAACGTTTCAGTCTCTCAAGAAAAGAAGTCCAGTTGCCATGACTCAACTTCCAGATAAGCTCTACTGGATGAATAAGAATCTTCACAGACATTTTCCACAAGGAGAGTAATAGAAATGGACAAATGGGTAGGTAACATTACTCATTTGTTCTCCTCCTGTGTGTACTATGTCTGGTTTCACAGAGCATAAACAGCAGTTTTATCTCCTTGGCAACAAGTCATGAAAGATAATATGCATGTTACACAACAGTGTCAAACTTAATTCATTCCCCTTAAAGGTTGACAAGCTGGAGTGGGTTGTGGGTGAACTGTTGGTGGCCTCATGACTTGTGTTGCTTTTTGCTGGCAGGCATCACCATCAGCCACTTCACTTTTCCCTAACATCTAGCTTGAATCTGATTAGAGGTTCATTTAGGGTTGTGATCGTTGTTGTTTATTTTTAATTTATTTTAAAACCGAATCTCACCTTTCTGGCCCAGTGGATCTCCTGAGACGGTGAGCTCTCAGATAAAATAACCAACCACAAAATCATAGTTTCCTGCATTATGCAAGATGTTGGACTAGATTAGCTATGGGCAGCAGCATGCAGCCTCTATGAGCATCAATGCGGTAGAACATCTAGGTGTCCTACAAGAATAAGTACAGAAGACAAAACCTGTGTCACTAGATGGCACTGCTTCCCAGGTTTCCCCACAAGGAATTTTTTTGGCCTTACTTTCAGCAGATGGCTCTTGGAACGGAATTAACAATTATTCAATTAATGCCCACTGTATTGGCCAAAGCCAGCAGAAAACATGCTCCATTCCAGAAACTGGAGACAGATGGAATGGCTCCAAGCACTGAGTAGCCAAGCCCAATCTTTCTAGCCAATAATATAATCCCAGGCCAAAACTGATCTGAAATTAGCCACTGGAAAATGACACCCTGTCATTGTAGGTGTTGGAATACCTAGCCTGCATAGTTATTCTTACAAGGCACTGGTCTCAGCAATGGAATTCACGAAAGGGGGGGGAGGAAATGCCCTGAATTTAGGAAAGAATACTATGGAGAAACAATATATAGGGCAATTATCTCGCAGTGGAAGTTTGCCTAATTTTCATATCTGCTGAGTATTGAATATGTGTACGTGGTACCTTGTATAAAGGAATTAATTCATTCCAAATAAAATTATGTTAAGCAAATTTTCCTTTATACAAATTCCCATAGGAATGGATTGAAAGCAGAGTAATCCCATTTTATGTTGTACGGATTTTCCCCATAGGCAATAATGTTAAGCAAATTTTTCCTATCTTTTATGTTATACAAGCTGTCTGTTATACAAGGTACCACTGTATTTGTTTCATAACACATGTTCCTCTTGGAGGCTCACAAAACAGATACACCATTAAAACGCAACATAAAACAGCAAAAACTAAATGTAAAACCAAAACTATAAGGAAGAAAAAAATGAAACCGTCCCGGACTTTTATAAATACAATAAAATAAGTTCAGATGGTTTGTGCAAATAAAAAAGGTGTTGAAAGAACACAATGTTGGCCACAAGTGATCCTTCAGGAGAAGACCTTTCCACAGTGGGCATCATGTCGCTGGAAGCCCCTCTTTCTGACAGTGGGGCTGTGAAAGCAGGGACTCTGAAGAGGCCCTTAAAGTTGAGTAGATGCAAAATGGAGAAGGACATCTTTCATATAAAGCTGATTTCTCAAGCCATTTAATTTAGGCCCGGAAATGCATGGAATAGACAGATATTCTACTGCCAATTCTAGTCCCAATCTTGTGACCCAGTTCTAGAGCAGCGGCTAGGAAAGCCAATGCGATTCTTGGTTGCATCAACAGAACCATAGTGTCTAGATCAAGGGAAGTGATAGTGCCACTCTATTCTGCTCTGGTCAGACCCCACCTGGGGTACTGTGTCCAGTTCTGTGTGCCACAATTTAAAAAGGATGTTGACAACCTCGAGCGGGTGCACAGGAGGGCGACCAGGTTGGTGGAAGGTCTGGGAGAAATGTCATATGAGGAACAGCTTAGGGAGCTGGGAATGTTTAGCCTTTCAAAAAGAAGGCTGAGGGGGGATATGATAGCTATGTTTAAATATTTGAAAGGATGTCCTACTGAAGAGGGAACAGGTTTGTTTTCCATGGCTTCAGAGACTAGGACTCGGGGAAATGGTTTCAAACTACAGGAAAAGAGATTCCATTTGAACATCAGGAAGAACTTCATGACAGTTAGAGCTGTTCGGCAGTGGAATATGTTGCCACAAAGTGTGGTGGAGTCTGCTTCTTTGGAGGTTTTTAAGCAGAGGCTGGATGGCCATCTGTCGGAAATACTGTGATGGGGGTTCCTGCATGGCAGGGGGTTGGACTGGATGGCCCTTGAGGGCTCTTCCAGCTCTATGATTCTATGAGTTCTATGTCCTATCTCCCATGCATCTACCTGTCTCCCACACCACAGTCTCTTTGTTTGAGGTCTCTTCCAACTCTGTGATTCTGTGATACACTTTCTGGGCTGTGTTTAAAAACAGTCTCACATAGAATGGTCTAGATCAGGGCTGTCCAACTTTGAACAGGCTGACGTCTCCTTTTTCTGGCCCAAAGTGCCTGAGGGCTACTACACGAAGGAGCCACAAGGGGGGAGGGAAGCAAAGAATCGGGAACTGGCCCAACCAGGCAGCACTCCCCCACACACACACATATGCCACAAAGAAGGAGAAAAAAAAACAGGCGCTGGACCAGCTAAGCAGCGCTTTCCCCTCTCCCACACACAAATTTCACAAGGGGGGTGAAATAAAAAAATCTGGAGCCTGATCAATTCAGCCTCCCCCCCCCCCCCCCACACACACCTAAAACACACATGCCTTGCAGCCCTCTGGGCTGAAAATTAATTAATGTTTTAAAACAGCCGTCAACGGGACCCATT
>JAHTLZ010000195.1:4640134-4658854 GCA_023846285.1 Phrynocephalus versicolor
CATCACTCTGCAGCTGCTTTCATGTTTCTGTGAAGATTCTCATCCAGATGAGTTGATCTGGAAGCTGAGTCATGGCAACTGAACTTATTTTCTTGAGAGATTGAAATGTTTTGCTGCTCATCCAAACAGTCAGTCTGAGGAAAGCTAGTTGTGAGTCCTCCATTTTATAGTTCCCTTTGACCTCATGTCACCCCGGTCTGAAATAGGCTCATAAGATGAACAATGGCCTGAGTAGGCTCTTTAGGTGGACAATAGCCTCAATAGGCCATTAGGCTGAAAATGGACTAAGGTGCTGAAACCTATAAAATATGGGTTGTTAGCTATGGCCGTGATGGTGGAGGTGTGAAGTATTTTTGATTTGCCTGGGGATTGTTGAAATCACTGCCTGATAAGTGGCAGATAGACTGTGCCTGAGCCCCCCCCCCCGTGTTGAGAGAGGGGTTTTCAATACTCACATGAATGGCTTCCCTGACCCCTCTCTCAAACCACCTAATCTTCTCTGTCTAATATGTGTACCTCCTCATCTTTAACCGAGTGCCCTTTGTCCTTCAAGTGGAGGTGTACTGCTGACTCTGGTCCTGAGCTGTTGCCCCTCCTATGTTGGGCCATCCTCCTGTCATGTTCCTGTGTTGCTTCTGGGTCACTTTCCACATTCTGTTGACACCAGAGTATGATTTATGATGTGTTGCGGCAGAAGTGCAATTACGAGCACTTTTTACAGGGGAAGTCGCACATCTCATTAGGATGCTGTCCATATGCCAACAAGGAATTGCTGAAGCAGGTGGGGCTGATGTTGACAAAGCAGTTAATACCAAGTTTGGTGCTAACGCAACAGCAGTACCAGGTTCCCCATGTGGTAGATGGGAGAGGCGCTCAAAAAGGGGAAAAGGCTGGTATGAGTTATAAAAATGAGACTTTCTTATTAATGGAAATGTATGACGTGGGTATGATTGTTGTGTATTGATCTGTATTCCTATTATCTGTAATTGCTTATGTTGAAGTAACTGCCTTCCTGTTCCAAAGGGAACAGGCCTATTGGTTGATTCAAGTTGCTGCATTTGGATCCTCAATCCTATTGGTTCCCGCCAAAAGGCAGCTTTATGATTAGTTGTAATTGTTCCCTCCAAAATGTATCTTTTCCTAGCCAGTCCTTGTTCCTATAAATGTAGCTCCCTCTCCCCAGTCCCTCAGTCTTGTTCTCTCCCCGAATAAAGAGTTGTACAAGAGAAGCTGTCTCCAGCCTGCTATGTCAGAGAGCTGAAATCACTTGCTGAAATCACTAAACCCCACGCTACCACAATGATGATCTCTCAATGGTAGATTATGTTATGAACTGGTGATACTGGAGAGTTAAAGACTATTAAGGATAAGGCCATTGATTTCCAAGAAGAACATTCATAGGTACCTCTTGAGTCCAGAGGTGTTAATTAATGTACCCAGACAGTCCCCAGTCTGGTTTCATGGAGTCCAGAGATGAGGAAAGTATCTGTTTTGGACTATTTCTTCCAGAATATTGCTTGAGATTTTCTGGGATTTGTAATCTAAATAATTAACTTTTCTCTTACTTGCACCCATCCACTATTAGCTTGCAACCTCTGACAGTGTTCTCTCCTCCCCCCCACCCCCGTGTGTTTGTGTGAGACTTACTGCTCAGAAGGAAAACTTGTCTTGAGCATTTTCTTTTCTGATTCGATTACTAACCCTAAAGAAAACAAACAAGCAATGTAGAAGCAGTCCTTTGATTTCTGGCTCCAAGGACTGAAAAGGCCTCATATCAACCTGCACAATCTTTAATTGATACATTTCTGATTATCCCAAAATTAATCCTGGAAGCTTTCAAGGAAGTCAGGACCACATGTTTTACATTTTCAACCTCTTTTGGGCTGACCTGAAAACAATAATCCAGTCCCCATTTGTCTGTTTCTATGCCAAGCTTTCAATTTTGTTTGTTTTAAAAAAAAAAATTGAGGCAATTCCCCTATGGAAGGGCCATCACCGGCTTCAAATGGGCTTAAACAAATTGTATCCAAACACTCCATGCAGCGCTTAGCTATATAAAGCGCCCTCCTGCCACATTAAGCAATTCTACACATTTAGATTCAATTACGAGCCATAAACCTGTGTTTAGAGGAGAGGCAAGTTATCTGATTCCATTCCAAAAAGCACCTCTGGTTCTTGGCAACTGCTATGACTTATTAAATTATTCAGACGTGGCTCTCATTTTCGGTACAATAGGAGACAAAGAGGTCATAGAGATCCCCCCCCGCACCTCTCTCTACCTCTGAAAATGAACAATAATGTACACCGCCACAGCAGTGGAAGCAGCGCTTGGAGCCGATGATTAGCTTTGCATGACTGTGCCGGTTAGAAAGAAGCCATCACTACGTTTTAATCACAAGAATATGATAAATGAGATTCATGTTGTGTTGGCTGGCAGCCGTGGGCATGACAAGCACTGAAAGTGGGTATGATCTGACCCTGAAGTGGTGGACGAAAAGGTATCATTCTTACGTTGTCTTAACTCCAGGTTTTTATTTCATCATCTCCTGATGATGGGTTCTTGAAAACGTGAAAGCTCATTTTATGTCACTTTAAAAGGCACTGCTCCGTCTCAGACTCTGTTGCGATGAACTGATTGCACAAGTTTGTATTCTGTATGCTTACCTTTGTTCAGTACGGAATAAAAACGAAAGTCATTTGCATCCACTCATTCTCTCTTCTCAGCTTGCGTTAGGGTTCTTTTATTAGCTTTGTCACTAGGATACGAATAGGCTCAAGTAAATAATATTTAACGACAACAAAACTCCCTATTAGTCTGAGATCAGAGTTAAGCCTTTCTCATAATACCCCAGATAGCAGAAAAGAGGAAATCGGGAGGAAAGACTCATGCTGTATGTTCAAGGAATGACACTGCAGAATATCACAAATAAGGCTTCCTTATAAACATGAGTCAGCGGTGTGATGCGGTGGCCAGGAAAGCCAATGCGATTCTTGGTTGCATCAACAGAACCATAGTGTCTAGATCAAGGGAAGTGATAGTACCACCTTATTCTGCTGTGGTCAGACCCCACCTGGAGTACTGTGTCCAGTTCTGTGCACCTCAATTTAAAAAGGATGTTGACAACCTCGAGTGGGTACAGAGGAGGGCAACCAGGATGGTGGAAGGTCTGGAGGAAATGTCTTATGAGGAACGTCTTAGGGAACTGGGAATGTTTAGCCTTTCAAAAAGAAGACTGACAGTGGGATATGATAGTTATGTTTAAATATTTGAAAGGATGTCATATTGAAGAGGGAACAGGTTTGTTTTCCATGGCTTCAGAGATTAGGACTCAGGGAAATGGTTTCAAACTATAGGAAAAGAGATTCTATTTAAACATTAGGAAGAACTTAATGACAGTTAGAGATGTTCGGCAGTGGAGTATGCTGCCACAAAGGGTGGTGGAGTCTCCTTCTTTGGAGGTTTTTAAGCAGACGCTGGATGGCCATCTGTCGGAAATATTGTGATGGGGTTCCTGCATGGCAGGGGATTGGACAAGATGGCCCTTGAGGTCTCTATGATTCTATGAGTTCTATGTCCTATCTCCCATGCATCTACCTGTCTCCCACGCCACAGTCAAGGTCAGAGTGCTTGAGATGAGCAGAGATGTCTCAACTAGTCTTAATCCTATATCTCTCTTTGAAGTAGGTGTGCCTTATTATAGCTAGAAGAATCTTCTTGTGAATTGACCCAGTGCACATATCTAGCAAATTGCACATACCTGTATCTAGTTTTAGAAAAGGGGAACAGGCTAGGGAGGGACTGGAAGTCTAGTAGAGAAGGCTGTGGGACTATATTTGGTCCATGGATCAAATTTTCTCTACTAGGGCACAAACCTGTTTTTCCTGGTTCATAAAGGTAGCAGTGCACAGTAAATCAAAAGGGGTTGCACTGACCGAGTTGAAAAGTAAAGAGAATTCCTTTTATCTGAGACAAAATACCCCAAAATATCTTCACCTTCTGATTTACTGTTGGGTTCTTTTCAAAAGTTGTGTTTTATTTTCTATTCTAAAACGCAAAAGTAAGAATCCAAAAAAGTATAAGAATCCAAAACCTTAACAGATCTCAATCATAGTCAATCATAATTTTATTTTCCTAAAAATAATAAATCTAAGTCATCCTGACTAAGTGATTACATTCAAGATTTCTGCTAAACTACCGTTTCTTACTCTGCCTAACTGAGGTGAGCTCCATTGCTCAAAGCGATCCTGAGCATAATCATGGCTTCTCTTTGCCCTCTCGTCTTCTTGCCCAAAGCTTCCAGATATCACATGACATAGCCATGTCCTGCACTGCTAGCTTCTTATGTCTGTTCCTCTGCATACCTCAGATAAGTTTCTAATACAAGGCCGAAATGTGCACTTAATATTCAGCCTAACAACTCACACTATGTCCCATTATGCTTATTTCCATACAGGCAGCACTGATGATGATGCTTCCATTCCTCTGCCTGCTCTGGCTCAATCAGCCACTCACCGGGACCAGCATGCCAGCTTCCTGCACCTTCTCAATTGATCGTCCAGTCCTGGCAACAGCTCAGTATTCTCTGTCCTGCCCCCTGGCTCAAGGAACTATGACAGGCTTGTCCAAACTTCGGCCCTTCAGATGTTTTGGACCACAAGTCCCACAGTCCTTTGCCATTGGAAATATAGGCTTGGAATTCTGGGAGTTGTGGTCCAAAACCTCTGGAGGGCCGAAGTTTGGACATGCCTGAACTATGAGCATGTCTTGCATGGGGTTCAGCTTTTATTTGTGGTTGACAGGGTGGGAAATACTGGGGAACATCCCCCTGAAAACTCCATTCAGGTGTTGAATGGGGGTGCTAGATTCCAACTCCCATAATCCTATCAAGGTTGGGAGAATCGTAATGTACTTGGACATCTCTGGAAAATACCAGGTTGGAAAAGGTTGGTTTAAGAGCCATATTAAAAAGGGAAAACGGTGTGTGTGTGTGTGTGTGTGTGTGTGTAGGAAGAGCTAATTATGTAACAGATGCCCAGGGGCAACCTGAGATAATGCATTTTGAATGGGGAACTGTCAGCTGGCTCATCACCATCATATTTGTTTATATACATGTGGTGCACAGCTGTGATTCCACTGGTGGGGATGGGGTTTGGATTGTTTGTTGTGGTGGCATCGTGGGAGTGCCATAAGTTCAAAGTCTTTCATCTTGATTCCCTAATGCCATGGCTTTTGAAAAAACGAGGCAGGCCTCCCTAAGGAACCCCAGATCCAGACTGGCGGTGACATGAACAGAGAGTGAGCATTTGTATGTATCATTTGTCCTGTCCCTCAATACTCAGAGCACACAGCAACATGTGCAACATCATTCTCATCCATCTCTAACAAGCGGTAGCGATATTTTGCAAATATTTCAGCAGGTTAGGTATATATACATTAAGGGAGGATAAGGAAAAGGAAATTGCTGAGTCTTCTCTGAGGACAGTTGTGCAGGCCCTTGTGATCTTGAGGATTGACTACTGCAATGCCCTCTACGTGGGGTTGCCCTTGACCCCTGTCTGGAGGCTCCAGCGGGTGCAGAATGTGGCGGCCAGACTGGTGGTGGGTGCTCGTAGATTCGACCACATCACCCCAGTTCTGGCTCACCTGCATTGGCTGCCCGTTGTCCTCCAGATAAGGTTCTAGGTCCTGGTTTTGATTTTCAAAACCCTCCACGGCTTGGGACCAGAGTACCTGTCGGAGCGTATCTCCCAGAGGTCAACTGAGGTCAGGCCCACTAGAAGGGCGCAGGCGTGCTCACTTAGGGTGGCCACACCCAGGGAGGTGCGGAAATCGCTTATGCACAACTGTGCCTTCTCTGTGGTGGGCCCCACTTTGTGGAAACATCTCCCTAGTCAGTTGCGCCTTGCACACTCTCTGCCCGCCTTTAAAAAGGCTCTGAAAACCTTCCTTTTTAAAGAGGCATTTGGCGACCTCATTACTTAATTTTTTTTACTTAATTTTTTTTCTTTTCTCCTCCTTGCCGCCCGTGTCGCCTCTTGTGGAGGTTCCCTCCTCCTATTTTATTAGTTTTTTCTTGTTCTCTTTTGCTGTTTTATACTGATGTTTTATTCTAATTGTAAACCGCCCAGAGTTCCGTCTGGAAGATGGGTGGTTTATAAATAAATAAATAAATAAATAAATAAATAAATAAATAAATAAATAAACATGGCCTCTAGTCATAAGAACATAAGAAGAGCCATGCTGGATCAAGCCAAAGGCCATCTAGTCCAGCTTCCTGTATCTCACAGTAGCCCCACCAAATACATCTGGGAGCGCACGAGACTAGATGTCTGTCTCCTGCTTCCACTCCCCTGCATCTAGCCCTTGAAGTACCCCGGTTTTGAGCCTGGAGATTACACATCTCCATCATGGTTTGTAATCTGTGATGGACTTTTCCTCCAGGAATCTGTCCAATCCCCTTTTGAAGGCATCCAGGCTAGATGCCGTCACCACATCCTGTGGCAGGGAGTTCCACAGACTAACAAGCTGGGTAAAGAAATATTTTCTTTTCTGTGTTCTCACTCTGCCAACCCTCAGTTTGAGTGGATGTCCCCTAATTCCGGTATTTTGTGAGAGGGAGAAGAGCATGCCTCTATCCACTTTACCCATGACTTGCATTATTTTTTACGTCTCAATCATATTTCCCCCCTCAGGCGCCTTTTGTTCTAGACTAAATTGCCCCAAATGTTTTAGCCTTTCTTCATAGGGGAGGTCCTGGTCAGGTCTATGATTCTATGATTCTATGATTCTGGCCAGATCTATTCTATGACTCTATGATTCTAGGTAACATTACCCAGAGTGGTTGGCTAAATATTTACTCTGGAGCCTGCTGTGGGTTAAAAATTTGAAAAACAAGAAACTGCAAGTTGCCTACATGGACTGGTTTTGATATGTAGACTTGGTGCTCAGGAGACTCCAAAGTCACCCTAAATCAAACAGATTTTGGGAGCAGCAACCAAGTTTTGGGAGAGTTTTTTTAAAAACATATTCTGCAAATGTTTCTGCATTTCTTTAAGACCCTTGACTGAGGACCAGATCACACATCATGGCCAAGTTGCCGGTTATTATGTTTGTCATTTATAGTCGGTTAATGGGTAGAGTTAATAGGAGATGCTCCAAGTATTCTGAGCTACCACAAGTATGTCAAAAGGTCACAGAAGAGTAATTGGCTGAAGGTGAGAGTGATAGGAAATAAGATTTAACACTTTCAGGAGAAAAAAGGGGGTTGAGGGAGAGCAAATTCCCTGGAGTTGCTGTGAAGTCAACTTGATATGAAGGAAAGCCAGATTCTGGTTTCAGCTTAATTGACACCTTGGAATGATTTTGCAATGTTCTTTTTTTTAAAAATGACTTCTATATCAAATCTGTCCAAAGATTGTTGCAGCATTAACTGGGTATTCATCTCATTGCCAGATATTTTGCCCTCTCCAGGCGTTTAATAGCCTTATGTCTGTTTTTGCTTGCCCACCAGCAGAAGACTGGGCATGTAGACAGTTATAGGTAGACTCCAAACTATTGTTGTTGTTGTTCAGTCGTTCAGTCGTGTCGGATTCTTTGTTACCCCATGGACCAGAGCTCGCCAGGCTTTCCTGTTTTCCACTGCCCCCCAGAGTTTGGTCAAATCCATATTGGTTGCAGTGATGACACCGTCCAACCATCTCATTCTCTGCTGTCCCCTTCTCCTTTTGCCTTCAATCTTTCCCAACATCAGGGACTTTTCCAAGGACTCCTCTCTCCTCATGAGGTGGCCAAAGTACTGGAGCCTCAGCTTCAAAATCTGTCCTTCCAGTGAACATTCGGAGTTGATTTCTTTCAGGATGGCTAGGTTTGATATCCTTGCAGTCCAGGGGACTCTCAAGACTCTCCTCCAGCACCACAGCTCAAAAGCATCAATTCTGTGGCGATCAGCCTTCTTTATAGTCCAGCTCTCACTTCCATACATCACTACTGAAAAAAACATAATTCACCTTTCCCAGTGTTTCACCCGTCCCTTCCCTTTCCTGCTGCAGGCCATCTGGTGACAGTGGACATTCAAAGGGCCCATGATTCAGCCTTCATTGAGTAAATACTACTTGGTTGTTGCTAAGATCTTTTGAGAAACTAAATCACCAAAACCACATTCAAATGCTGAGCTGCTATTTCAAGTGTTGTCTGCAATATTATTGTGCTGCGAACTTCCCAGAGTGGCCTTGGTAACCAGATGGGTGGTATAAAAGCCATATCAACCAACTGACTGATCGACCGACTGACCAACCAACCAACCAATCATGATGGAAATGTAGGGTTGCATATATGCCTTCTCCCTACGTCCCTCTCCACCAGAAATTCAGAACATATGATCAAAAGGTCTTACCATCAGAAGCCTTAATCAAGCAGGGTTTCCAATCATGAAACCTTGTGGCACAGTGGTTAAATGGCAGTACTGCAGTCAAACCTCTGCTCATGGTGACCTAGGCTCAATCCCAGGTAGCTGGCTCAAGGGTCATTCAACTTTCCATCCTTCTGAGGCCAGTAAAATGAGCATCCAGCCTGCTTGGGGTGGGTGGGTTCACGGCAATGTGTTGTCTCCACAATTAAATAGTAAACTAGAAAGATAGTGCTTGGTATATAATCAGCACACATTGCTTTTTTCTTCTATAGGCCTATAGAGGTGAATGTTCTTCCTGAATCTGCTTCAGACACTTAAGTTCAATGGGTGAAGAGCTGATTGGCCTCCAAAAAGGTAATGATTCCATGATCTGCTCTGAACTCATTTTAGATTTTATTCTTTAAGATCCAGAGTGGGCAGGCCACAGAGCCAGCTCTGGAAGACAGAGAAAGTGGCAAAAATAATGCAATTCTGTGGCCAAAGCTGATCAAAAGAATGCCTACCAGCAGAACATATGGGTATGAGACAACAGAAATTTGGACCTTTCTCAAAAAGAGCATGTAGGGGCAACATAAATGGACTAGTGGGAGGAGAAGAATGACCTTAAGATGAGAACCTACCGAGTTGTTGAGTGCCTTTCTGAAAGAGCAAACTTCCTCTGCCCTCTTTCGTCCTACTTGTAGAAATCCCATAGGCTTTGAGTTTTGAAAACCGAGTTATTGGAGGAAATAAATGCATCTTCTGTAAGTGTGAAGTTTATTTCTGTTTCACGGAAAAAAAAAAAGAGATAGGGTTGAGCATCTACAAGGCATCAGGGGAGGAAAAAGTATCTCGTATGTGTATGTGCCAGAGAACTAAAAGTGAAATGGAATCCAGTGAGTCGAGTAAAAGAGAAGGCAAAAAAGACAGACGAAAGCCCCATAGTCCCTGAGCAATCTGTTACCATCTAAGCCAAAGTAAAATTAGATGAAAAAAAGAGAAGAGAAAAAGAGAAGTTCTCTTTCAGGGCACAGCTGCTGTTGGGTCCATTAAAATCCCCACATTTTTCCTGCCTTCTGATTGGTTGCCAGGTCAGTAGCATCCCTTTTCCTGAGACTTCTGGGTTTAAACCTGAGATCAGAAGGCAGCCCCTTGCGATGTAATGGGGCTGAGCAGAGCACCCAAGGCTTCAGAGGGCAGCTGGGTTAGGTGATGCAGCAGCCAAAAGTCCAAGGGAACAGCTCATTTGTCTGGCGGCTGGGCAGGTCACATAATATGCCCAATAGCGGTGATGCTTGCCAGTACTGTTGCTAGGTTTTGCATCTTGCACATGGTCTTACCTGCAGTGCGCTTGAGTTATCTCATACTGTGTGCTGCTGCTGAGAGCAGTGGAAGGCGAGATGATGGAGCTTTTTCATTGCTGCTTCATGGCCCCACCCTGGCCATGCCCCACCCTGACCGTGTGTCATGTCACAGAGCAAGTACGTGACCTACACTGTCGGTGCTGGAAATCCATGCTAAAGAACCTCCTAAGGAACACTGTTTATTATTTATTTATTTGTTAGTCTTATACCCCGGACATCTTCCCAAAAGGGAACTCTGGGCGGCTTACAATAAAAAATAGGTAAAACAGAAGCAAACAAGTAAAAAGGGAGCAAGATGGCAGGCATACCCGAAACAAAATAAATGTGGGCAAAGGAAAAGAAAGGAAAAAAGAAAACTAAACAGAAAGGTCGCCAAACGCCTCCCTGAAGAGATAAGTCTTCAGGGCCTTTTTAAAGGCGGGCAGGGACTCTGTCAGGCGCATAAAATGCCAGTTTAAAGGAGTGGCCATAAGGGATAAATGCACAAAGTGAGTGTGTGTCCTGCAGAATCACAACCATTTGCAGGTTTTTTGTGTGTGTGTCTGTGTGTGTGTGTCTGTGTTACAGACAACAAAAGACAGACATCTGGTAACTGACAGCTACCCGAAGAAACCAGCAGGTAGCCATTTTCTTTTGAAAACCATTCAGATTAATCTATCCCAACAGGACAATAGGCATCTGATGAAGCCTTTGATATAATCTGCTTCGTTTTTCTTTCTTGCTCCCCCCCCCCCCGAACCGCGGGGATGAAACAGAGAGACCTGAAAAGATTTTGTCTCGGAGATATCCGTTGCAACTCATTCTTCTGGGTATTAGAAACAGGTCCGTGAGCAGAATGTGAAATGGCGCAACACAAAATAACAATAATACTACTCCTTGACATCACATTAAAAGAGCAGAATTAGCTTAATGGGAGGAAACGGCGGTGTAGGAGCTTGAGTAGATCCTAGAGACTGAGAAACAAACAGAAGGTGTCATTTGCCAAAGAAAAGTAGCAAATGTTCATGTATTAAGTTTTAACTGCATTTTATGAAAGCAGCGATCCAGAAATGAGAGCTGATTTTTTTTCTTACATATACACAATTTCTCCAGGCTTTGGCTTTGTATTTTTTAAATAGGCATGTGGCAAGCCAGCCAAGGGGAACCAAGGGGACACTGAGGTGGTTGCCTCAGATGGCAGGTCCTGAGAGACAGCAGAAAGGTGTTGGAAGAGAGATTTGTGTTGAGCATTCTCCTCTGTGCATCCAGGCTAATCTCCTGCCCCCTACCCTGCCCCCTTGTTGCCAGTGCAGAGGAAAGATTCCACTCTCAGTTTGGGCACCCTTTACAGACGGGATGAGGAAGGTGCCATCTTGGTTTCTTCTTCTTCTTATAGGGATAGGCAGTCCATCTTCCACAACAGCCAAATGGTATCACTTAATTTCCTGGATAATAGTGCACACCTTTTGCACACCACTGGTTAGTTTACAAACCTCCTAAACATACTTTCTTTTCTAAACTTAAAAGCTCATATAAGGACTAAATCCATCGGCTAAGTGCAACTACAGCAGACCCAACGAATCAATAGAAACTTTCTTTCTATTTTTTCAATAGTTCTACTTTACCAGGGATTAACAATTGGAGGTAGCTGTAATTCTCTAGCCCAGAGAATGCTGTGGCCTTCCGGAGGTAGTGCTGGGTGGGTCCTTCTGAGAACAGAGATGACAATGAGATATAGGACAGGGCTTCATTCTGAGTCCATGAGTTGTGGAATGCCCTCCCAGTGGAGATCCAACTGGTGCTAACAATTTTTTTAAATTTCTGTGTTAAAACTTAGCCATCCATTTCAGCACTTGGCACCTTGTGGGGCTGTGACTTGGTCTCTAATTATATTTCGGTGGCCTCTGTTCTATTGGAGTTGTTTCTATTTAAATTGTTTTTAAAGGCTGCTATTTAATTTAGCTAATATAGAGTGGAAAGAGAATTGCCTATTCATTTATCCAGATCTATCAGGGATGGTGTCAGACTGTATATCTGGTTGCATTGCTGATCTTGCAACCAGACTTCCAATGGAGAGTCTAGGAGGAACAGTCAGATGACTGCCCTTCCATTCTGCATTTTTGAATAGAATACTGACTGTTGTGGGTTGAGTAAGATATACAGTAAACCAGTTTCAGGTGAGGAAACACTTAGGCAACCAACCAAACAACCAACCAAACAACCAACCAGTCTTCCTTCATGCCCCAACCATTGAGCCTGCTGGCTAGTTGGTGAGTAAGAAACATCTTCAGGGACACCCCTAATCTAGCCATTGGTAATGAGGAAAGGGAAACTGTTCCAATCCCCATTGCCTCCTGCAATCCCTCTTACAATTCACCCATCCTGGCTGTCATATTGTTTCAGCCAAATATGGGAAGACGTTTTGCTAAGGTGATGGGAAATTCTCACCCTTATCCTTCATACTTATTAATTTGTAAATTATGCTCAGTTTTGCTTCACCAACTTTATCTATTAAAGTCATTTTATGGGCTTCATCCATCTAACTTTATAATGGATAGTTATTATTTATGCATATAGTTTGCTTCTCATTTCAGACTCTGATGTGCTCTGTCTTGGAACAGCATTCTAAAACTACTCAGATAAGTATTCATGGACTCCCCTCCCCCTTTATAGTCAGTGGAAAGTTTTCATCATACCCGGAACAACTTTGTTGGGAGGAACAAGCCACCATTTATTTCTGGCCCTTCTCAAATTATCTCCTGGCACTCTTTCCTATAACTTAATTTAATTCAGCTTAATTTAATGTGCAATTTAATTTAAGAAAGGCTGTTTGAAAGGTGACCTGGGGACCACAAACAAAATACAACCAGGTCAGCAGTATACTTTTGAAAGGTATTTTAAATGAATACAATGACCTGCAGAGGCACTCATAATGTGACATCGGTAGGATAAGTTGTCTTGATTCCCTTCATTGGGAGAAGGGGTTAGGGTTGTAAACAAAATCATTTGATGATCATATATTTATTTATTTATTTGATTTAGCAGAATCATCATACCACTTTTCAGTTACGAATGGCTTTGGCATGTCATTGGCGATTTCAGCCATGTTGCTCGGTGTGGTAAGTTTCACTTGAGGAGGCCCATTGAATAGTGGGTATTTGGTGGCTCAGCTCTTCCATAAGTTCCATTAGTTCAAACTGATCTGCTGTAACCTGCAACTTATTGTACTAAAGTAACACAATGAGAGCAGACCCATTTAAATCATCAGAACTTACGTAGGACTTGGCTCATCAAATCTCCATTGATTCCATGGACCTCCTCTAATGCAATACACTGTTGGTGTGCAAAAGGATTTTAGCCATAGTGTTCAAGGAAAAACCCCCACTGCTTTTTCTTAAAAGTAACTTTCAAAGCTCTGGAAACAACTGGGATAGTTGCAGGAATGGGCAGTAAGGAAGTAATATGAAATCTGAAAGGGATGTCCCAGAATCTCTTGCAGTATTCCGACAGAAGCCAAGTCACAGCAATTGGCTTGTAATTCCCATGTTTTGTTGGATTCTAAGATGCACTTCTTAAGAACATAAGAACATAAGAAGAGTCATGCTGGATCAGGCCAAGGCCCATCTAGTCCAGCTTCCTCTATCTCACAGTGGCCGCACCAAATGCATCTGGGAGTGCACGAGACTAGATGTCTGTCTCCTGATACCACTCCCCTGCATCTGGCCCTTGAAGTACCCCGGTTTTAAGCCTGGAGATTACACATCTCCCTCATGGTTTGTAACCTCCAGGAATCTGTCCAAACTCCTTTTGAAGGCATCCAGGCCAGATGCCATCACCACATGCTGCGGCAGGGAGTTCCACAGACTAACAACATGCTGTGTAAAAATATCTTCTTTTGTCTTCTTCTTGCATTGTATGTTACTGAGCATTTAGGGGTATGGTGGCTCATTGGACTAAGGCTCCGAAAACTGTCGTCTGCAAAGTCAGCAGCTCAGCGGTTCAAATCCTGGGTGCCGCACAGTGGAGTAAGTTCCCGCTGTTAACCCCAGCTCCTGCCAACCTAGCAGTTCAAAAGCATGTAAATGCAAGTAGATAAATAGGTACCTCCATAAAAAGTGGGAAGGTAAAACAGTATTTCCTTGCAGTCATGCCAGCCACGTGGCCATGAATTTGCACAACACTGGCTCTTCAGCTTGAATATGGAGATGAGCACTGCCCATAGAGTTGGACATGACTAGCACGCATGTGTGTGTGGGGAAACTTTTTATGCTACTGAGCACAAATGGAGAACAAATGGACATAAAGAAGACTTTGTCCATTGATGTCAACACCATTTCAGGTCCTCTCTCATTTGAACCTTAGCTATGCACCTGCGAAGCATGCAAATACGATAGACCAACCTTCCTCACACTGGTTGGCAAAAATGGAGCTCTCACCTGACCAATCTAGAGTGCACCAAGCTGTGGAAGGGTGTAATAGAGTCTACGTTTTACCTGTTCTGCCTAAGAATCAATTCCCAGTGTGGCGTAGTGGATAGGGTGATGGACTAGGACTCTGGAGAACAGGGTTCAAATCCCCGATTGGCCATGGAAACTCATGGAAGGATTGGAACAGGAAAAACCATTCCTTAAATATCACACTTACCTTGAAAGCCCTACTTAGGGTCACTGTAAACCAGTGGCATGGTGGCTCAGTGGGCTAGAGGACTGAAAACTCTCAGCTACAAAGTCGGCAACTCAGCGGTTCGAATCCCGCATGCCACACAGCAGAGTGAACTCCTGCTATTCACCCCAACTCCTGCCAACCTAGCAGTTTGAAAACATGTAAATGCAAGCAGATACTGTAAATAGGTACCACCGTAAAAAGCGAGAAGGTAAAAACAGTGTTTCCTTGCAGCCATGCCAGCCACGTGGCCATGGACTTGCACAACACTGGTTCTTTGGCTTGAATACGGAGATGAGCCACCCCTAGAGTTGGACACGACTAGCATGCATGTGCGGGGGCGGGGGGAGAGACCTTTACATTTACCTTTTTAAATCAGTTCTGACTTGAGAGCGTATACCCATAAGAGCATGTGTAAAATGAATCTTTTTTGTGTTCTTGTATTATTTTTTAAAAAGAAGCCATCTATGTATTGACTTTAATTTATGTGGGGTCATTCACATGCAAAGTTAATAATTTGTTCCTCAATTACCAGTGGTTCCCAGTCTTGTTTCTTCAGATATTCCCAGAAGTCCGGGCCAGCACATCTAGTGGTGAGTTTCTGGGAGATTAGACTGTTCTGAAATGATAGTCTGTTTCACTGGGCAATTTCAAAGTCTAGGATTGTGTCAGCTAGTTTTACATGGTATAGTTGAAAATCCAGACTTTTGACAGATGGTATAGCCATCCAAGAACTGTATACACCTCCCTCCCTAAAAAATAAATATGTATGACTTGCAGTTTCTAAACACCCGTTGTCAAGTTTACAATTTACATTTTTAGGTGCGCAATGGAATGTGCGAAGAGACCCTGGGAGACAGAGATGAAAGCATCTCGCCTCATTCGTCATTTTATATCCTTCTATCATGTCAGCCCTTAGGGTCTGCAAAAAGAGGAAATTAAGAACAAGATAAAGGCTGATGACAGTGAACTGTTGTTTAAGGAGGGCTGCAAAATGGCACCATGACTGAGAAACAAACCGTAGCTCACAAACGCAGAGACTGCCAGCATGGGAGTGAGTGAATTCTACTTGGAATTCTAGACAGGAAGAAGTTTGGGGCAAAC
This sequence comes from Phrynocephalus versicolor, assembly GCA_023846285.1. Classification (NCBI taxonomy): domain Eukaryota; kingdom Metazoa; phylum Chordata; class Lepidosauria; order Squamata; family Agamidae; genus Phrynocephalus; species Phrynocephalus versicolor. The sequence goes on from JAHTLZ010000195.1 coordinate 4,655,631, forward strand.
TTCACAAAATGCTGGGAAATCTGTGATCTAATATCTACTGACATTTGCTTTTCTGGAGTTTTTGCAACCTTGCAGGCTGCTTTTAGCAGGTTTGGCTGGGAGAGACCTTTCTCAGCCAGGGTAACTAATTCATTCTGATAAGAGGTTTCCCCCTCTCTAGAGTCTGTTGAAACCAGTGAGTCTGTTGAGATTCTTTGCCAAAAACAGTCACGTGTGTCAGATTGCTGTTTAATTTGTTCAATTGTAAGTAATGAAACCTTTTCTTATTTCTCTTATAGCTTCGTTCACCATAAGAGGCCAGATCACAATGACCCTTTTTCATTAGCTATGATTTAGCTACGCAATTCCCTTCCAACAGAATTTAGTCTTGACTTTCAACCAGGCAGCTAAGATTGTGTTTATCTGGAAAGGCACTGGTCTTTAAGACTGAAATTAAAATGGGCTTTTAGAGACTATTTTGGATCTCTGTGTGTTTTTTTTTTTAAAGAATACATTTTAACCAGCCTTTAGTTCTTTTATTATTTCAGTTGGCTCTCGCTTTGGGAGGCTTAGCAGGAATAGCAATCAAAAAGTGTTAGTTTGTAAATAAGCAACATGTTTCAGTACTTTTGAAATAATTCTCTCTCTCTCTCTCTCTCTCTCTCTCTCTGTGTGTGTGTGTGTGTGTTTGTGTGTGTTTGTGTGTGTGTGTTGATGGAATCTAGACCCTGCTTCTCTAGTAGCACAGTCAATCAGCAGGATACCAGATTTTAAAAAAATACCAACCTGCTGATTGGGAACACATACTGTGGGCAAAGCATGCATTTACATAAATATTCCCAGACTAGGTTCACATTCATATGCATGTGTGTGTGTGTGTGTGTGTGTGTGTGTGTGTCCAACTGGTTTTAGGAGATAGTCTGGCCACAGACCTTGTTAGCTTTCCCTGCAAAACACAATCACACAGTGCCACTGTGGCTCCTAGCTTCCTTTGTTGTGCAGCCATTTGGAACATTTTTGTAGAAATGAATGGCATTCTGTTACACGTTTAGGAAACCTCCCACCTCCCCCAAGAAATTCTAAGTAAGTAGGGGAAAGAAAACTTGGGGTGCTCTAAAGAAAGAAGACAAAAAGACAGTGAAACAGTCTCTGGAGGCACATCTAAGGGGAACAGAATTAGGTTTATGGAACCCCAAAGGAGATGACAACCCTATCACACCATAGGCTGGATGATGAGTAAATTGAATCTCTCTATTATTTATTGAAAATGCGGATTCAGACCAAGGCAGATCCCCCCCCCCCCCCAGCTCGGCAAGGCAGATTTATTTCATATTTCAAACATTAAAATAACAAGAATGGAGAGAAGCTGTCATTAAGATATCAACTGAATCGAGGCAATGACTGAGATAATTGCTTACCAAAGAGGAGGCTGTTCAATTTTTAATACCCCTCTTTGTGGTGTCCTAAGGAGGGAAGGTTGATGGAGTTCTTGAGGTTGGTGAACTGGAAGATCTCATGAACTTCAGGATGGATGCCTGCAACTTAACACAGTTCTGGATCAATTGAACAAGAGACCCAGACAATGGAAACACAATGGCGTTGAAATAATCAAATAGAAAGAGATGAGATCACTATAGTTGTAAATTTCTCCTTCCTTGTGTGTGTGTTATGTCGTTACAGTCATGACCGACTCTTTGTGACCCCATGTCCATGGAGTTTTCTTGGCAGGAATACAACTGAGTTCAGTGGAATATATTTGGAGGCTGGTAGGTGCCCAAGAATACACATTGTTAACCTTTCCATCAATGTTTCCAAGCTTTGATTTTGAGAGGGGTTCTTTTTGTCTTAATTGATATTTATTAATATGAGAGGCTTAGCCAATTCGCAAGTCTCTTTCGGTTGTCACAAACTGCTACTGAATTACAGTAGGACCCCTATTTCCACTGATCCAAGATTCAATTATCCATGGTTGGCAGAAGAAAAATTCAATAAATAATTCAGGAGCTGCAAAGCAAGCTACTGTTACAAACAGCAGCTGTAAAGCAAGCTACTGTCACAAAGAGCAGCCATAAATCAAGCTATTGTCATAAAACAGCAGCCGTAAAGCAACTTACTGTCACAAAACAGCAGCCGTAAAGCAACCAACTGTCACAAAACAGCAGCTGTAAAGCAACCAACTGTCACAAAACAGCAGTTTTGGGGATTTTTTGGCGTTCTCTCTTATCCATGGTTTTCATTATTCATGGGAATGTCTGGAACCAATCCCCAGCGGATGCCCGGATCCTACTGCATCTGGAAATTGTGCTGTGCTTAATTGTGTTCATTTTCCTGATGTTGCTGCAAGTCCCTTCAGTGTGATTTTCCCATGCCAAAGTGACACGAAAGACAGATAATTCAGAGGAATGGAGGGATATTGGCATTATGATCCCAGTGCCTCTTCCTTTTCAGAATCAAGCTTGAACATCAGACCTTTCTCACTGCATACAAGCTAAAAAATGTTTGTTGCAGCACCTTAAGCATCACTTTCCTTGCATGGGAAATTAACGCAATACAGTGGTCCCCCGCCCATTCCGCTATATTGCGGAACCGCAGTATATGAAAAAGGCCCCCTGGGGTAAGGGGGAAAGGCCTGTTTCAGGCCTCCCTTACTTACCCCAGGACTGGTGCTGCCCCAAATGGGCTTGTGAGGGCCTTGTGGAGGCCCCAAAAAGGCTTCCCTGTGAACCGGAAGTCACTTCCGGTTCACACGGAGGCCCTTTTGGGGCCTCCACAAGGCTCGGGAAAGCTCTCACAGGCCCATTCAGGGCAGGGACAGGCTGGGGGTAAGTATAAGAGCCCACAGCTAGACACCCCAGGCCTGACCTGACCTGCATCCGCATATCACAGATTTTCAATTATCACGGTTCGGGTCGGGTCCCTAAACCCCGCGATAAGGGGGGGGATCTCCAAGGAGTGTAGTAACCTCTATTGTTACTACACTCCTTGGTTGGCATCATTTGGGACTGGGATGTGTACTCCCAGTCTATAGGCCACTGGGCACTAAAATTTCAGCCCAAAGTTCCAAGTTGTGGTCACTGCTAATGTCTTACTCAATACGGCCCGGCCTTCTGCCTTCAAGTGTGCCCTAGGAATTACCATTAAGACATCTACACTAAACCAATGTTCTTGCCCATCAGAGCAATGCACGTGCAACTAAGGGCGTTTATACACGACCCCTAAACTCCGCCGCAAATGGCTGCAAGCTC
>JAHTLZ010000195.1:4658894-4687854 GCA_023846285.1 Phrynocephalus versicolor
TCTTGGTTGATAACCTTGAATGTAAAAGCTAGGAGGCTGAAGTATTATTATTAATAATAATAATAATAATAATAATAATAATAATAATAATAATAATAATAATAATAATAATAATAATAATAATCAGGGCATTTGTATTTTATTTGCATTTTGCCCCAAATGCTTGCATTTTGCCTCAAATATTGACATTTGGGACAACATTCAAAAACTGTGTGTGCCACATGCAAGGCTTTTGAGCAGAATATAAATTTTATTTGTACAAAAGCACATGCATTTCTACTAATGCCTTATTTCTCCATCCCCTATTTGAATCTAAAAGCATTGTTATAGAATCAAGACTTTACTAAGAAATAAAAGATCTGGATTTACCTCTAGAAAGTCATACCAGAAGACAATACAAGGCCTTCTTTGTGGTGGTATCCAAGCTGCTATTTGTGTTCAACTGAGAATGTCCCTGTTGTCTTTTAGGTAACTGTTCTTGAGTTGATAACTAGAACGAGAAATCATGTGTTTGCATATTTTGTAGCAAACACACAGATATGGCTTTTATATTTGTATTTTATGTTTCTCTCTCCATCTCCATTCATGACCAGCTTTTTAACCCATCAGACATTGAGTAAACAGCAATCTGCCCATTTGTGCACTCAACTGCTCACACTCAATAAAATTTAAAAAATTACAGATTAAGAAGCTGTTAAGTCACATGGATCCTGCCTTTGCTACTTATTTAGGTGAGCTCTTGGACACAGAGCTGAGAACACCTACTTTTATGAACCCTTAGAACCCACAAAATGCAGGCAATTGGTTTCTGGGCATTGCAATGCCAGAATATAACTAAACTGTATTGGGTACTTAAAATCTTTCTTCAGTTCTGCAAAATTGTGATAATGACACAGGTGGTGTGCTTGGCCTCTCCGATTTTGAAATCTTCTCAGTTCTTTGCTCTTTGGGGGAGACAGATCCTTGTTTGTAAGCCCTAATCGACTTAGGACCTAGATACCTGAAGGACCACCTCCTTCCATACGAACCTACCTGGCAATTAAGATCAAGCCGGGGGACCCTCTTGAAAGAGCCATCCCTCAAGGAGTTGAGAGGGATGGCTTGTAGACATAGGGCCTTCTTGGCAGCTGTCCCCAAGCTATGGAATGCCCTCCTGATTGAGATCTGCCAGGCATCAACATTGATGACATTTTGGCACCAGATAAAAACCTTCCTGTTACAGAAGTTTTTTTAATTGATACAATATAGACTGTGGATCCTCCGATGGCAATTTTAGTGTAATGATTTTAGTATAAGGTTTTTATTATTGCTTTGATTATTTATGGATATTCTATTTTTAATTATTTCAAACTGTTTTAATTCTTTCGATTGTAAGCCGCCCAGAGACCTTTGGGTAGTGGGCGGCATATAAGTTGAATAAATGAATAAATGAATAAATGAATAAATAAATTAATTAATTTCGGGAGACTCTCCAAACTTGTCCTGATGTACTCAACATGCCACAGGAGTTTTGTTAGAATCCAGCCCTCCAACCTTGAGTTGAATTTTCCTTTAGTTGCTGACAGTTTTAGTTGCTGTGTGTATTCTCCTGCTGCTCTTCACCTAAGGGAGTGCGTGCTCTTTGTACTCTGCATTTCAATTTATGCCAGTTATGTTGGACACCTTTTGTAATGAAAGAGAAAGAAATCCAAATGTTCTATTCTAGGAGGAAGATAAATGCATGCACATGGCACAGCACTTTTCAAAGTTTAGGTGCCTTTAGAAACAGTACTTATAGAAAAAGGAACTGTTTTGATTTTCTTGCAAATCATGGGATTATGTTGTCTGATACATCTCCAAATGCATGAAGGATGAAAAACCTGGGATACCTGGGTTGTAACGCCCTATAAAATATTGCTTCAGTTTAAGGGAAAGAATTGTTTGAAATAGCCAATGTTGCGGTGCAATGGTTAAACAGCTGTACTGTAGCTTTAACTGTGGTCATGACCTGGGGTTCAATCCCAGGTAGCCGGCTCAAGGTTCACTCAGCCTTCCATCCTTCCAAGGTAGGTAAAATGAGTACCCAGCTTGCTGTTGGGGTGGGTGGGCAAGGTGTAGCCTGCATAATTACTTGTAAACCACCTAGAGAGTGCTTTAAGTGCTATGGGGTGGTATAGAAGCAGCACACTTTGCTGTCCAAGGAGTACTGAATCATGGGGAGAAAACCACAGGTTACAGGTTGAAAATCTGGAGTGCTCTATTTAAATATTCTGGAAGCCATTTTGAATTTGTCAAAATTTGAATCGACCCCCTTACAAGTCATGCTTAAGTGAGCATGTTCTGTACGTTGTTTATAATATCGATAACCTGGTTGTTTCCCAATGTTTTATGACTGGAAACAATGTGCACAGCAACTGTATTTGAATGTATATGTGCTTTCCTTCCTCTATTAATGGAAGCACAAAAGAGCAGGACCTCTTATGGATTGAGAACTGGTTGAGATCCAGGAAACAGAGAGTAGTTGTCAATGGGCAATTTTCACAATGGAGAGAGGTGAAACGCGGTGTGCCCCAGGGATCTGTCCCGGGACTGATGCTTTTCAATTTGTTCATAAATGATCTGGAGACAGGGATAAGCAGTGAGGTGGCCAAGTTTGCGGATGACACAAAGCTTTTCTGGGTTATGAAGACCAGAGAAGATTGTGAAGAGCTCCAGAATGATCTTTCCAAACTGGGAGAATGGGCTGCAAAATGGCAAATACGTTTCAATGTAGGAAAATGTAAAGTAATGCATATTGGGGCAAAAAGTCAAAACTTTATCTATCAACTCAGGGGCTCTGAGCTATCCGTGACAGATCAGGAAAGAGATCTTGGTGTGTTGGTGGACAGCTCCATGAGGGTATCTACCCAGTGTGTGGCAGTGGTGAAGAAGGCCCATTCCATGCTACGGATTATCAAAAAGGGGACTGGAAATATAAAACAGCCAACATTATAATGCCATTGTACAAAATGATAGTAGGGCTGCACCAGGAGTATTTCGTACAGTTCTGGTCACAGCATCTCAAAAAAGACATGTTGGAACTGAAAAAGGTGCAAAAGAGAGTGTCTAAAATGATTACTGAGCTGGGGCACCTCCCTTACAAGGAAAGGCTAAAACATTTGGGGCTCTTTAGTCTGGAAAAAGGTGCCTGAGGGGGGATATGATTGAGATGTACAAAATAATGCAGGGCATGAGTAAAGTGGATAGAGAGATGCTCTTCTCCCTCTCACAAAATACCAGAACTGGGGGACATCCACCCAAATTGAGGGTTGGGAGAACAGACAAAAGAAAATATTTCTTTTACCCAGCATGTTGTTAGTCTGAGGAACTCCCTGCCACAGGATGTGGTGATGGCATCTGGCCTGGATGCCTTCAAAAGGGGACTGGACAGATTCCCGGAGGAGAAGTCCATCACAGGTTACAAACTATGATGGAGATGTGTAATCTCCAGGCTTATAAACAGGGTATTTCAAGAACCAGATGCAGGGGAGAGGTATCGGGAGACAGATATCTAGTCTCGTGTGCTTCCAGAGGCATTTGGTGGGGCCACTGTGAGATCAGGAAACTGAACTAGATGGCCCCTTGTCTTGATCCAGGGTGGCTCTTCTTATGTTCTTTTGTTATTATGATTGGCAGAGATCTGTGTGAGAAAAAGCCATCCCAGCCCCTGGGAAAAAAGAGGAAGCTGAATCAATCATTCTGAAAAGAACAATAACATGGAATCATACACACAACCCAGCTAAGACAATACAGTATATGCTTATGTTTTAAAACCACGCTTCGCTCTGCGTAGATACTATTTTGGTATAAGATAACTCTTATGAGGACTTTTTAAACTTAGCTCAATTTGCCACTCAAAATTACACCTTTTGCACAAATGCACAACAGGATTTCACACTATGACTTGCAAATATGTTCCCCAGGTTTAGAGAGAAACTTCAAAAGGCCCTGAATCTGTGAAATCTTTTGCTGATTAAAAGATGTTCAAGGATATCCAAGCTGAAAGTGAACTAGGAACTCGGAAAGCATAAAATTCATAAGAGTCAGGAAAAATCCATAATATAGTAAAACAAAAAAGCCAAGTTTGTTGACAAGGATCTGTCCGAGGATGGATTGATAATGGGACGATTACGTCTCATTCTATGATGCACCACACTGTTGTGATGCACAGTGCTGTTGTGGAGGAACAAAGATGTAAGTGCAGCATTTCATATGGACGATTATTTTCCAGCTATAAGGGAAATCCTACAGACATAAACAAATATATGGCAGTGAGCTGGGGAAGAATCTTATTTCTCAGAAAGGGTCAACAAGAATATTCAATTTATCTACATTTAAGCAACACCCATTTACTCTCTGAAACGTGGCGTTGTCTTTGCCGTTCAAAATAATTCCCTTAATATGCTCCTCTGTTTTGTTCACCTTGTCTGCAGTCATTGTGTCAATCTCATGCCCACAACATAGAAAGCATGTTCAGTAAATTACAGACTGTTCATTTTGATACTAAAGTTACATTATTTCAGTATTTTTACATGGTGACATTCTGATACTAAAGTTGCATTATTACAGTATTTTTTACACTGTGACATTTTGATACTAAAGTTACATGATCACAGTATTTTTTGCACTGTGGCAGCATATCTTGACTGAAGTTTGTTTGCATGGTTAATTAAAAAAGAACAACCCTGTAGCTTGGAGTTCCACAGGCAGCCTGAATTTTCTTTTCTTTTCTTTTCTTTTCTTTTCTTTTTTCCTTTCCTTTCCTTTCTTTTCTTTTTCTTATGCATGAGACTGAAATATATGAAGTCTTGGACAAGGTAGTCATGTTAGTCTTTTCAAGAATTCCAGGCAAAAATCAAAGAAAAACAAAACAAAACAAAAGACACAAAATATGTGGCATCTTAAAGACTAACTTTCATATTTTAATGTAACATTTCATGGACAAGTCCACTTCTTCAGACATAGAGCAACAGAATGAGGTGTGCCACATGCTTTGTGTCTTTTGTTTTGTTTTTCTTTGCAATATTTGAGGATCAGTACTTCTGGACAGGTTAAAGGAGTTCTGCCCACACTGAAATATAAGGCATCCCCCGAAAGTAAGGTCTCCCCGATAATAAGATAACAATAAATGTGTACCATATTTTTCTTCATGGAAAAATAAGACATCCCCTGAAAATAAGACCTAGCACATCTTTGGGAGCAAAAATTAATATAAGACACTGTCTTATTTTTGGGGAAACACGGTACACAGGATATTTCTTTGTTATTGTCAAAAAACACTCCGAGAAGCAGGAACAGAGCTTCTTTTCTGGCTGTCATGCCTTGTTCCTTTTTACATATTAATGGATGTCTCTTAAATGCCAGGAGAGACATCCTGAGATTGCTGTTAATCATTCCCTGGGAGGAGGAATGGCCTTTGATGTCTCATGGCTTCACAGCAACATTTTGACTCCTACTGTATGTTCTCCCCTCTCTTGAACAATGCACAAAAGGTGTACTTTCAAAGGGTTTTTTAAAAAAGAATTTAAGCACTTTTAACTATACATTTCTTTGTTGATGGTATAATTGGAGGCATCAGGCACCTGGTGATGAAATTACCAGTTTTGCATTTCGCTCTCTTCCTTTCTTTCCTCTCCCCTTTGTACCATTTACAAAGCAGGCGTAGAGATGATGCACAAGCTGCAGTGGCAACTCCTGGGGCAAAACTAGTCTAAATCCTGATGCAAGGAACCTTAAGAGCACTACAGAATTATTTTTCTCCCTATCAATGCAAAGTGGAACTCGGAGGCTGCTAGAGAAGTTATCCAGTTTGATCAAGCACACTGTGGATTTTTTTTCATGCTGAAGAAAATGGGTGTAGAAAAATCCCTACATGGAGGAAGTGCTGGATTTTATGGGTTAGGCTAATGCATCTCAAACTGGAGCAGCATCCTCCCATGTAGGCAGGGCCGGCACGTCCATTAAGGCGAACGAGGCAGTTGCCTAGGGCACCAAAATGGACAGGGGGTGCCAAAATGGACAGGGGGCGCCACCCCGGCTGCCCCCCTGGCTAGCCTGCTGCCCCCCACTGCCCCCCCGCCTGCCCATTGCCTCCCCGCCCACGCCCGCCTCCCCCGTGCCGCCCACGTGCCCGCCCGCAGCCTTTCTTTCTTTCTCCCCCCCTCTTTCTTTCTTTCTTTCTTTCTTTCTTTCTTTCTTTCTTTCTTTCTTTCTTTCTTTCACAGTGAAGATCTATGTCAGGATTGCTATGGGTAAAAAGAGGGTAAGCTTTATTAAATCCTGCCCTCCAATGAAATAGATAGAAACTGGTGTGATGTACGTACCGGGCAGAGTTTTCGTTGTTGGTGCAACAACAGGGAAAAGCATGGTAGGGCCTCACTAGTTGAGATGCTGATCCCGTATCTACAAGCAGTGCTTCTTCAAACAGTGAAAAAGATTTAACTGCAAATGCAAATCAAAAGCAGAAGCATGTTTGTTGTTAGGACTGTCATCAGCTTCCTTTGCATGTTGCATGTTGTATTGTGGAGGCATACATAACAAAAGAGATTGTCTTAGGTATGAGACACCATACGAGCAAGTGAGAAACATTTTCTTAATCAGATGTCCATTTTCTTCCCTGCAGGACTGAACCAAGCTTGTCAGAAGTGTAGGATAAATCAAGAACCACCTCCTCCCACTTCTGATTTTACTCCAGGTGGAGGATTAAACCAATGCTAAAATAGAATGCGAGTGTTAGTTCAGCCTTTGTCTTGGGGCAAATGTCTTTGGTAGGAAAGGACATACATACTTCTTTTGAAACTGCTTGTCAAAGAACTGTCCACTGCTGGATGGCAATCTTTGTGTGAAAGGCTGTTTGGTTCAGTCTTAAAGGAACGTAAGAAGGGACAATGAGAAGGACATTGATGCTGCCAGCAGAAGCCCCATAGGTCTCCTGGTTGTGAGTGTCCATGTTATGCTCACATATGCTTTACTTCTATTTGAATTAGAGATGGGCACAAATAAAAAAATGGCATTTTGTTTGTTGTTTGTCATTTGGAGGGTCCGTTTCAGTTCGCTTCCATTTTTCGCGAATTTTTGTAAAAATTCGTTTTCGTTTTTGTTCATTTTGTTACCATTTCATTACCATTAATTTAAATTTTTTGTGATTTTTTAAAGATTTTAAGCAATTCACTCATATTGCAGGAACGGAAACGAAACGCACGACAAAATTTCCGGCGTTTCTGTTCGTTTCGTTTCATTTTAGAGAGAAAATTTGTTTGTCGTTTCGTTGCGTAATGAAACAAAAAAACAAAAACGGAAACGAAAAATTGTTCGTTTCATGCCCATCTCTAATTTGAATTGCTCTGATTCTTTCTAAATTTATATTAATGCACATTAAAATTTTATGCGGATCATTTCACCCTGCTCTCCTGTCAGAATGATTCCTAGATCAGCTTGTAGCCAAGTTATACCCTTGCTGCTGCTACTGCTGCTGTTATTTTTTTTAATGAAGCATTAAAAACAAACAGGTGGGGCAGTTACAACCAAACTCTTTCCCACATCAACACATTCCCTGCATAGAGAAAACTAGCACATCAGAAAAGAGGTTGGGAGAAAATGATTACAGGGACAGTTTTGCTATACCAAGGAACATTCAGTTGTGCAATATCCAGGGGCGTATCTGGGGGCAGCAGCAGAAGGGTACATCTGCCCCGGGTGCAGAAATCTGGGGGCGCCTGGAGGGGGAGGAGGAGGAGGAAGCCCTGTGCCCTCCTGCCGCTGCGTGCCAGGAGAGCGGCAAAGCAAGCAGCCAGGCAGGTGTGTGAGTGCGGTGGCTGCGGCACCCTCCTCCGCCTCCTCCAACTCTTCATCGCCATCGTGGGAGAGGTAAGGCATGCACATGCTAACACGCTTGTGTGTACACACACACACACACACACACACACACACGTGCACCTGTGTGCCCCACACCCAAAGGATTGCCCCCCCTTGCTGGGTGGATGCAATGCTGTTGGGGAGGCCTGGAGGGGCACAAAAACAACTTTGTCCCCAGGCGCCCCAAACCCTTGCTACGCCGCTGGCGATATCCCACCACCAGTCATGCATCTGAGGCAGGTGGTTGATTAGGCCGTTGGCCCCACATTTCACACCCTCTTCTTGCTACATCTGTGGTGGCTTCCTCGTCTTTCGAGACAGTTTCTTGGCGATTTAATCTTAATCTTAGAACTGCAGAGCCGAAAGGGACCCTATAGATCAGTGGTTCTCAACCTGTGGGTCCCCAGATGGACTTGGACTGCAACTCCCAGAAATCCTGGCCAGCTCAGCTAATGGTGAAGGCTTCTGGGAATTGCAGTCCAGGAACATCTGGGGACCCACAGGTGAAGAACCACTGCTATAGATCATCAAGAAGAGTTCCTGAAAAGGAGGCACAATAGGGAATCAAACCCCCAAGCTGTGGCTCCATGGCCAGAGACCTAAACCACTGAGGTTTTGATTGACTGGGGTTTGATCATCTTAGTTGATGTAAAAGCTGCACACACTGATTTTTGACAGCAAATCTGCTATCTGGCAAAGAACAAGGGAGTTACCTATACAGATGGTTTCCCCCAAGAGCCCTATTAAGTCTTCTGTAGATGGCTGGCTGTTGGCTAGGCCACCTGGCTCTGGGAATGCCACAGGGTTAATTGAGCCCACTTGGTTTTGGAAGTAATTACCAAAGGCACTAGTCTCTCATTACTCATCATTAGCTCTCATCCATCCATACTCACCTGCTAGAACCATCAACAGCTCTTGCGCCTGTTAATATCCAGTGGGGCTTTGCAACAGAAACCTTTCTTGGAAATACTGTCATAGAAAAGCATGAACGACAGGCCCAACTATGTCTCTTGCTCAATGGTTCGCAACCTTGGGGACCTAAAATTTCCAGAAGCCCTCATCACTAGCTGTGCTGGCCAGGATTTCAGGGAGTTTTGGTCTATGAACATCTGGAAATTCAAAGCTGGGAACCACTGCAAGCCTGGATCATACATGGTAAGAATATCTTGTTTTGTTTAAATATTCCTTCACATCCTTTATTTACTCAAAGTCCTCCAAAGAAAATATCATGCGTTTGAACCTAAGTACAACCGTCATTGTCTCTGAATTAGGGTTAGGTGGAATATGAGATGGCTGTTCAGATCCCGAGTCACCCTCTCTGAATGAAAAGGCTCTTTCCATTACAGTCACCCCCCCACCATTTTGTGGTTCAGGTACTGCGGTCCCACTATATTGCGGAATTGCAGTACCTGCACCTCGGAGCCACGTGGGAGGGTGGCGGAGGGCGATAGGGTTGCTCCGTACTGCCCCCGTGCTCCTCCAAGAAGCCTCGGGCTGCGTGGGGGGGCGGTGGGGGTGATTGGATCACTTAGCGCCACCCCCGCGCTCCTCCGAGAAGCCTCGGAGCCATGGGGGGGCAGCGGGGGGCAATGGGGTCGCTCCGCGCTGCCCCTGCGCTCCTCCGAGAAGCCTCGAAGCTGTGGGGGGGCGGCGGGGGGCGATCGGGTTGATCCGCACTGCCCCCACGCTCCTCCAAGAAGAGCCGCATGGGGGGCGGCGGGGGGCGATCGGGTCATTCCGCGCCACCCCCGTGCTCCTCCGAGAAGCCTCAGAGCCGCATGGGGGGCGGCGGGGGCGATCAGGTTATTCCGCGCCCCTGCTCCTCCGAGAAGCCTAGGAGCCACATGGGGGGCGGCGGGGGTGATCGGGTTGTTCCGCATCCCCCGCTCCTCTGAGAAGCCTCAGAGCCACAGGTGGGGGGTGGCGACGGGGGGCGATCGGGTCGCTCCGTGCCGCCCCCCGCACACTCCTCTGAGAAGCCTCAGACAGGTGCGCGATCTCCCCCCGCCCCAGGCCCCACCCCACCCGCTTCCGCACATCACGGATTTTCATGCATCGCAGGTGGGGTAGGTCCCTAACCCCCATGATTGGCGGGGGGTGACTGTATCATTATGGGGGTGGTCAAAGTGATGTCATCCAGATGTTGTTTGATTACAACACATCAGTTGTTGCCAGCAGAGCCAGTAGTCGGGAATGTTGGAAGTTGCAGCCCAGTAGCCTCCACCAGACCATACTGGTGTTTTACTCTACATTAGTGAAAGGGACCCATTCGTTCTCCAGAGGAGATTTTTGCAGGCATTAGGGTATGGGCTCCAGGAGCTTCCTACCAGTGGGTAGTGGGTACCTAATGTGAGCAAAGTTTGAATCCAAAGGATTTGCCATATCAGCCATTGATGTCAGTGGAAATTCCAATAGATCACATGAATTCCTGGAAAGAGAAGGTTCCAGATCAGACTAAGCCTGAACTCCTTCAAGATGGGTGGTTAAATGGAGACAACTGTACTTGGGAACATCATAAGAAGATACGTCTGTGAAGATTCTCAGTCATCCAGGTGCGTTTAACTGGGAGTTGAGTCATGGCTACTGGACTTCTTTTTTGAGAGACAGAAATGTTTCGCTGTTCATCCAAACAGCTTCATCTGTCTGAATACAGCTGGTGCAAGTAGTCCTTCTTATAGTCAGCTTGACCTCTTGTCCCCTGGTCTGATTGGCTCATAAGATGAACAATAGCCTGAATAGGCTCATTAGGGAGACATTAGTGTCCAAGGCCTTAAGGTAAACAATGGCCTAAGGTGCTGAAACCCATCGAGAATGGGTCATTAGCTGTGACCTTGATGGTGAAGGCTCCTTGATTTGCCTGGGTACTTTGGAAAGTACAGCCTGATAAGTAGCAGATAGACTATGCCGGAGCCCACCACCTCTGTTGAGGGAGGGATTTTCAATGCTAACATGAATGGCTTCCCTTACTCCTCTCTCAAACCACCTCTCTTCTTTGTCTAATATGTGTACATCCTCATCTTTGAAAGAGTGCCCTTTGTCCTTCAAATGGAGGTGTACTGCTGATTCTGGTCCTGAGCTGTTACCCCTCCTATGTTGGGCCATTCTTCTGTTTAATGGCTGTTTAGTTTCTCCGATGTAGAGGTCTGAACACTCTTCACTGCATTGGACTGCATATACTATATTGCTCCTTTTATGGTTTGGTATCGGATCCTTTGGGTGGACAAGGAGTCTTATCTTCATAAGAAGATAAGACTCACTGGAAAATGACAGAAAGGCTAGAAACAATGGAAAGTAGCAGGAAGAGGCATTGCGTGCAGTCTAATATAAGATGGATTGTCTCAGACATGGTCTTACCTAGAGATGAACACAAGAGGAACACAATGAATAGCAAAATTCATTAAGACTCACTAATTTGTCAAATCATATCTGTATGAATTGATACCCTCTGCGACAAATTCAAATTGATGAGTTTTTAGCAGTTTTTAATTCAGGCTGAAAATGTCAGGCTGAAAAATGGCTACTAAGGCACTAAGAGACACCACGATTTCAGGGAAGCATTGCCTGCCTTTCTTTTACAATCCCTCCAAATTTGGTGAAGATTGAGCTTCCACAAACCTCCCCCCCTCCACTAAAGGGAAAACTGCTTGTGAATATATAATTCAAGACATCCAAAACCTGAATTTCACCAAACAGAGGAGAGTCAGGAGTAGATGCTCTGCAATGTTGGGGTCTCTAAGTGCCTTGGAGGACATTTTATAGAGTTTTTAAATTCAAAAAAATGAATTTACAAATCAATTTATTGATCTGGCCAAAAAACCCCACTATAGATTCATAATATGTGATTCATTGACTTTGATGAATTATGAGCCAAATGTTAAAAGGAGGGGAAATGTCAGTGTTGTCACTGGGCCAGAAATGGGGGCCCAGTTACTTTTCAGACTGCAGTTTCTAGAAGCCCAGAGTCCTAAATGAGGTGCACAAATATGACTACAAACTATCTGTGATGAGGTTGCGTATTTACATATTACAGATGGCATAAGCACAGCTGAGATACTCATTTATGCAATCATCATACAAATCCATTAGCAAATAGCAGTGTCCTGTAGAAATGTAGAGGTCCATTCCAGCTGAGATTGGACTCCTTAAGACTGTAAATAGCATGATGGGTCTCACTTCTTGGGGTCTCTATTTTGATACCGCTTTTCAAACAGTGGATTCTCAGGGCAAGTCACAGCAAGATAAATGGCAAGAAATCACTGCTTAGACAATTTGAAATGTGCTGAGAGGAAGGTCAGAAAGATGTTCTAACTCATGGAAAACAAGACATATGAGGAATAGTTGAAGGCAATGGGTATACTTACTGAACAGGAGAGAAGACTGATGTGGCTACCACATACCTAGAACTGAAGTATTCTTAATGGGGAACTTGTGTCCGTTCATCCTTGCACAAGCTTTCCCTATACTCTACCTGTTGACAAATCAGTTGCATTGGTTTTGTGATGGTTATAAGGAAGCAATCATGGACCTCTTTTTCAACACTGATTGCTTGAGAGCAGAGGTCAGAAGAACTGGCTTGTCTACATGGGTTCTTTTGGAGCAGGCTCGTATGGACTAAATAGGGTCAGTAGGAGTCAGTCAGAAGTGTGATAGGCCATTTGGTGTGATCCTCACATCCAAATGGTATATCAACGCTCGAGTGATCATATTGATCTGCCTCCATCCAATCTGAATTTGTGATATTGGTACCAGCAATTGAACCCCCCCTCCGCTCTTTGGCTGTGGGGAAGAAGTGATTTTTTAAAAAAAGATGTAGTAGATCATCACTGATGTGCTGCATCACATATACTTTTTAAAAAACAACAACAACACCTTGCCTTCTCTTTAATGGCCAGTTAAGAAACTGTTTCTCCACCAGCCCTTTAAGACTATACCTTGGCAGCCAGAAAGCTTGTTTTTGATCTATTTCCATTGATCACACATGCTGGAAAAACCAGAATGGTCCCTCCAGCCCAGCACAACAAGAACAAGAACAAGAACAAGAACAAGAACAAGAACAAGAACAAGAACAAGAACAAGAACAACAACAACAACCAAGTAAAAGCAACAACCAAGTAAAAGCAACAGTCAAGTAAAAGCAACAGAGAGGGGCTTAGAATGGTGTGGGCAGGAATGCTCTGCAGATGGTTTATTTCACTCTAGCAATTATGTTGTGTGATCTCTAGAAAAAAGAGCAAACCATCCGTACAGTAGATCAAACAGTAGGCAAAATGCCTGTCTGATCGCAGATTACCCTGAAAGAACACTTTGTAATCTCAGGAAATAAACATTTTTGTTAGTGTGTGATTGGAGCCTTGAGGCAACATGAAAAATAATAATTGAAGGTTTGTCCCATGAAAAGGAATGCACGGCTTCTTCCACATATTAAATGAATGAGCAGACGAGCAGTCAAGTCTGGTGGAACTGGTGTTGCCTGAAATATTGCTGCAGCCACTCCTGAACCTAGTCCCTACTATGAAGGACTCTGTCCAAGGTGCTGAGCACTCATAACAGAAGTGTTTGAAGAACAAGGGAGGTTTATGAAATAGCAGTATGAAATATCAGTAAAATTCAGTGAAGAAGACAGAGAATAGCAGTCTTCCTATGAAACTAGCCATGCTGTCTAATGTCCGAAAGGATCAGATCCTGACCTCTGATCTGCCCCTTTTATCCACTACACTACACTGGATACCCTTCTGGGGATTATCAAAAAAGTTTAGGCCTATGGAAAGAATATAGAGTCAGTATAAAAATGGAAACAAACAAACAAACAAACAAACAAACAAACACAAAAGATAAAGCTTTAAAACCTCATTTAAGTCCAGCAACTAACAGGAACAAGACTAGGTTGTTGTGTTGGGTATTTTTAAAAACAGTTTCCTTTTGAGTGTTTCCCTACTTTGCATTTCTATGAGACAGTCTTAATTAAGTGAGATGAAGAGCAATGGCTTCCAGGCGCATTAAGGACTTTCATGTTTTTTAAAATGGAATCATTGTTCGTGTGAACACAGCCTGGGTGGAACTGTTTTTCCCTATCATCTTTTGCAACTGATTTCCAAGATTCCCCCTAGCAATAGATAGGAGTTATGTTAAAGCTCCAGATCTAGCCATCAGACTGTCCAAATATCAGTAACACAATGCAATAATTTTATCTTTACAATGGAATCTCATATAGTTTAATGACTAGGTCCCCCCCCCCCCCCGCAAGCTTCCTTTTTATATGCACCATTGATCTTTGCAATCAATACCCCTGTGGGCTAAGGATTTTGGCCTGCAAAGAGAGTTTGACTCTGTCTGGCTGAATTTTAATTGTTAGCTGATGAGGAGTTGAAGATGCAACATTATTTTCTGATTCCGAAATCTGGCTGAGACTCAAAATCTATAGCGAGTGGCAAAGTAATTTCTCCGCAAGGCTTTCCCAAATCAAAGGACATTAATCACATTACGTTGCTTCTCCAAAGTGTAGTCTCATTGGAAAAGCTGATTGGAACATGATGAAAGTTGAAATTCGGTCTGCTGAGCCATCACTGGTGAGAGGAAAAAGAATGCGTTGTTAGAACTGACCATGGACAAATGCCTTTCGATGTTTTTATCATGATGGAATCATGGCATCGGAAGGTGTCCTAGAGATAATCTGATCTAACTTCCTGCTCCATGCAGGTTCAGCAATGCAGGGGGTTGCTGCAGACCCACTTGCTTAGGGTTGTCCAAATGGGCAGATGTCTCAGGACCCTCCAAGGTAGTTTCTGTGGCACTCTGCCACCTGACAAGTCCTTCACTTTCTGCCTTTTTTACTGCATTTGTACTTAACAACAAACCAGATGAACAGCAACGAAACCAGTGGCTTTCAGCAAAAGAGAGAGAGCGGGGAGGGAGAGAGAGAGAGGGGAAGAAGCAGAAGCAGAAGCAGAAGCAGAAGCAAAAAGCAGAAGCAGAAGCAGAAGCAGAAGAAGAAGAAGAAGAAGAAGAAGAAGAAGAAGAAGAAGAAGAAGAAGAAGAAGAAGAAGAAGAGAGGGAGGCCTCTCTTTGAATTCCAAGGCTGGAAAGAATGATTGGTTAGTGCTGGACAGAGAGACTCAGAAAAGGTCTGTTAAGCCCCATTAGACCATTGCTGCCCTGTGCCTATTGTCATCTTGTTCTTATGAATCCTGTATCCACCTCTGTGAATTCAATGTGACTGAAGTCTCTATTGATTTTGAGTGAATCACACGATTAGGTGTGTGTACCTGGTGGATTAAGTTACAGTAACCCCCCCGCTGATCGTGGGGGTTAGGGACCCACCCCACCCGCGATGCACAAAAATCCACAATATGCGGAAGCGGGTGGGGTGGGGTGGGGTGGGGGCCGATTGCATGGTGCGCCGCCGGCGGCAGGGGGATCTTACCTCCTGCCGCCGCCACCGCCTGCCTGCCTGCATGGCCCCAAGGCTTCATAGGGGTTCATGGGAGGGCCGCGTGGAGCTACCAGATCGCCCGCCGCTGCCTGCCCATGCACCCCGGACGCTTCTCGGGGGTGCATGGGAGGGCCATGTGGAGCGATCGGATCACCCGCTGCCACCCGCCCACGCACCCCGGAGACTTCTCAGGGTGTGTGTGGGAGGGCGGTGCGGAGCGACTGGATCCCCCCTGTCACCCTCCCACGCACCCCGGAGGCTTCTCGGAGGTGTGTGGGGGGTGGTGTGGAGCGACCCGCCCCCGCCCCCCCATGGCTCCGGTCCTGCGGTCCTGCAATGTAGTGGGACCGCAACACCAGAACCGCGAAATGGCGGGGGGTGACTGTACTTCCATCACAAATGTACAATGTTGCATTAAAATGTATGCCACATTAAAAAAATATACTGTTTGCAAGATTATCTCACTGGAGCTCTGATTATAGATGCGGGGATTTAGGTGATCTCAGGGGACTACCATTGTAAATTTTTGAATTTCTGTCCCTTTTACACAGATAATTATTTCCTCCACAAAGTGTTAGTATCCAATCACATTGTTTCTATCTACTTTTGCTTCCAAAATTAGATGGGATTTTGTGGTAGAAGAATGGTTTTCAAATGTTATAAATCCTCACAGGTGGGTCTCATAAGAACACATGAAAGGGCCTTCTCTGTTGCTGCTTCCAGACTTTGGAACTCCCTCCCACTGGAGGCCAGGAGTGCCCCATCTCTGCTGTCTTTCCAGAAGCAGGCAAAGACCTTCCTCTTCAGGCAAACTTTCCCTGAATAATGGACTACCAATTATGTGACTTTTAGATGGATTACAATGCATGATAGCATTGACTGATTTCATCAGAACACCAGTGTTTTCCGTGTTAGTTTCCATCCCTCATAATGAATTTTTTCTTCTTTTATGTGCTCTTTGTAGCTTTAATGTTGCCTTCTAATGTTGTAAGATGCATTTGCCACAAGACAAAACAGAGAACATTTGCCTAGAGGTGGAGAAATAGTTCCAGAGGCACCTTGTGGGTTCCTGTAAACATTTAAGGACCACTCTGTGCCCTCCCCCCATCCAGACATCAACTGATGGGGACCACTGCTCCAGACATGAAGCACTGAAGCAAAATGCAATACAACAAAGAATTTTTATAGCAACAACAACAACAGCAACACAATTCCAGAGGGTCTGATTCTGTCCTTCTAACACTTGGTAGGCATCCTAGTCCTAGCTAGGGAATGATTTTCCTCCCCTGGCTGTTGCTGAGGTGTTATCACAGTTGTTTTGGCCAGTTGCTTACCCCCTTGGGCAAGAGTGCTATAACCTCTGCTTCCAGCTGCTTGAGGTGCTGCTACTTCCTTTGAAGCTGCCGATTTCTCTTCCACATAAGAACATTGGAAGAGCCATGCTGGATCAGGCCAACGGCCCATCTAGTCCAGCTTCCTGTATCTCACAGTGGCCCCACCAGATGCATCTGGGAGTGCAGGAGACTAGATCTCTGTCTCCTGATACTACTCCCCTGCATCTGGCCCTTGAAGTACCCTGGTCTTAAGCCTGAAGATGACACATCTCCATCATGGTTTGTAACCTGTGATGGACTTTTCCTCCAGGGATCTGTCCAACCCCCTTTTGAAGGCATCCAGGCTAGATGCCATCACCACATCTTGTGGCAGGGAGTTCCACAGAGTAACAACACGCTGGGTAAAAAATATTTTCTTTTGTCTGTGCTGTTGACTATTCAAGGCTGATTGTGGTTGGGGGTCATTCTTGATGTAGTACAGGGCCAGGATATTCCAGGAGCAATTTACTCTGTTTCTTGCAGACCTCCCCAGGTGGCTTTCATTCAGATGTAGCGAAGGCCTCCTCTTTGTACCCTTCCTTGCATTCTGTCTTGCCTTCCATACCCTTCTGGTCCTTTATCTCCTCCTGTGTCATATGGTTCTCATTTCCCTGGAGGTGCAACCCTTTGATCTGCCTTACCCAAGCCACTATGCTTGGCGTTCATTCTAGAAGGTCTTCCCTCTAGACATCCTATTTATTTATTTATTTATTTATTTATTTATTTATTTATTTATTTATTTATTTATTTATTTATTTATTTATTTAAGAGTATTTTTACCCCACCTTTCTCCTTGAAAAAGGACCCAAGACAGCTTACAGTAATGAGGGACAATATACAGTCCAGTACAATTACACTTACACATATTCAAGTTTGAGAACAGGGAATTGAGAGACATCATACAACATTCAAGCTACAAGTGAACCTGAGCAGTTAAAGAGAGAGTAAAAATTCCATGCAATCATGCACAGTCGACCATCCAAAAGTTATGGGGGATGGAGATTAACATGGAAAACAGAGTGTCAAAGCAATCACACAAGGGAGATAGAAACACAAAGTTATAAGTGGTTATAAACACAAAGTCTATGTAATCATGTATGATAGATTCATATAAAGACACATAATATGTGGTCCATCAGTTAGGGAAAGCTTGCCTGAAGAGACAGGTCTTTGCCTGTTTCTGAAAAGACAACAGAGATGAGGCAGTCCTGGCCTCTAGTGAGAGGGAGTTCCAGAATCTGGGTGCAGCAGCCAAGAAGGCCCTTTCATGTGTTCCCATGAGACATACCTGTGAGGGTGGCAGGATGGAGAGAAGGGCCTCTCCTGATGACCTTGGCACCCAAACCAGTTCATACTGTGAGATTCAATCCTTGAGGTAGCTAGGACCCAGGCTATACAGGGCTTTGTAGGTCAAGGTCAGTCCTTTGTGGGATGCTGATGGTCTTGTTTGTTTTTCTGTCTGCCATGGAACTAGTTGGCCAAGGTAAGGTGAACCACAGAGATTTATCTACATGTTCAAGGGGATGGAAAGCACAGGACTTGGCTGGACAGTCAGCTTCTCCTCTGAGTCTCCATCACAGAAACACACACTCCCCAAAACACTGGCCAGTTTCACCTGCTTGGAATTAAAACAGCTTTATGAGATGCTTTTTATTTGGTTTCACTTAGAATTCTTCATGCATTCTTAATGATGCAGAACGTTTACCTTGAAATTTAACATAAGGTGAAATCTGGTGACCTCTGCAGTCCAGCAGACAGAGATTGGAAAAATTCCTCTCCTACACTTACTTTAGTGGGATACTGGGCCTGGAAGTCCTGAACACAATTTATTTCCACGATCCACTTTGCTTTATTGTGTTTTGTCCCTTGGTTTCAACATATTTTTAGCCACCCCTGACAAGGATATCCTAGGCTGATGAGAGTTGGGGAAGCAATCGGTATTTTTCAGAAGACAGAGATGTGTGTGTTTGTTCCCCTGCACTGCGAAACTTCTTGGATCTTTGCCCAGACCTCAGAACCTTGAGACTTGACTGGGATGTCTTTCTTATGGCAAAGACTGAAGAGTAACTGTACTTGGAAAAAAAATACTCTTTCTAAGTTCCGACCCAAGTATTTAGGTTTTTTCCTACACTGCCACCAGGTGGTGACTTAGAAGATGGCTTTTTGTTCCATTGTGTCATATTCAGCAGCTCCCGCTGTGATCCTTCCAGGATGAAAAGTCGCCCTACGATAAGCAGCTGTCCAAGCTGAAATCTTGCCTGCTGTTTCTATTTGCTTCCTGATCCAGCTACATCTTATTACCCACTCCAAATGGTGTGGTTTGTCGCCAAGAAGTTCATTTTTTTTCTGGAAGAGAAGAGACTGAAAAAACAAACAAGTTTGAGGACAGTAATGTTGGCCCTCGCAAACCTATTATTTTGCGATTGCACCACTGCCCCGAATTGGTTACCAAAAGAGAAGCGGGAAGACATGAGTGCATGATCAAGGGGGTGGGGAGAGGAAAATGTGAAGGTTTCTTCGGATATTATATTTGACATTAAACACTCACCGAGTCTATGATAATTGGCGAGCAAATTGAATTTCATTTTTCTGCTGATACACCCAGTGGACATTACCTTAATAATATTATATTCCTCAGTGGGTCAGTTAAGCAAGATAGCTAGGAAATATGCTGGTGTCTGGAATGAAATGAAAGATCTTTCAAATGTGAGGGAAAATGTATAATGGATTTGAGCCAGAGGCCCCAGATAGAATCATAGAATCATAGCGTTGGAAGAGACCTCAAGGGCCATCTAGTCTAACCCCCTGCCATGCAGGAACCCTCATCACAGGATGCCCGACAGATGGCCATCCAGCCTTTGCTTAAAAACCTCCAAAGACGGAGACCCCACCACCCTCTGTGGCAGCATATTCCCTTATATGTCATACACCAGTTCAGAGTCTTGCAAGGAATGTGTGATATGTGGAAAATGTTTTCTTTCAGCTGTAGCTGTTTTCTTCAGTCTTTTGAAAGGTGCCTTGGGTCTTGGTATTGGGAGAAAGGAATGGAATTATTAAGGACTGGGAGAGAAACAAAATATTTAATCCATCATTTTTAATGGACATTAAGTCCATAATGCTACATGAAGCATTACTTTGTGTCAGAACCACCAACAAATTACATTGAGATATAAACATACACAACTAAACAGACTAGCAATAAGTTATAAAATGATGACATATAGAAAGGTTTATAAAATGAATCAGATAAAAAAAAACAAATTAGAAGATATTCACACAAGATTTTTCCCTGTGCATGGTGAAGAGCATTGTATTCATTGCAACATGTACGAGATGATTTGTTCTTCTTCACATGCATTAAATATGTCTTCTATAGGGAATCCCCATTTTCTCAGATTATCCTTTTGATCTACACACCACAGCACACTGTCTGTTTAAGGCTTTCCATACGGGCCAGGGTTGTTCTTGGTCAGGCAATAGAGAGCCATGTGGTTCTTCCCAGTTACCTGGTAGCTCTTTGCTCACCTTCCATAATTCTAGGGTGGTCATTGGGGCTGATTGTTGGGAGGGGCAGAGGGTTTGAGGAATCTATATCTTGATTTCAGTCTCAGTTTTAAAGGTTGATGACCAAAGAACAAGTGTGTTTCTGAGGACCTCGCTTTGACCCACTCTTTCTGCGCAAGACTTTCTCAGCAGAATTTTTGTGGCGGAAATGCCAGCTAAATAATGGACCCGTTGCATTTAAACACCGTGTGACCAATCACACTGTTTCATTTAAGGCCACACCCACCTGTTTCCTGTGTTTTGATCTATACCAAACAGAGTTCGTATATTCTCCTACAGTTTAGGACCAGTGCAGGAAACTTTCTGTTTGGTATTGAAACAGTGATTCTTGAAAATGAGAGTTCCATTCAGTATCTTGCCCAAGAAATCTGGGAGTCGCACAGTGTTCTAGCCTGGTCCCATTCCATGGTGCCTGCAGCCTCACAGTTTTTCAAGTGGAAAGCACCAAGTTGAGTTTTTAGGCGCGTTGGCTTCAAACTGGTTATCTCTGTAATATATAGTCATTAGATTCAGAGCCTCAGTCAGTTTTTTCTTGACAGCCTCAAAGGCTGCTCTCTGTGCGGCAATTGCCAGATTGTCTGTATACAGAAAACTTCTAGAGGCTTCTGGCAATGGTTGGTCATTGGTATAATATGTTAAACCAGGGGTGCCCAAACTTTTTGTAAGGAGGGCCAGATTTGGTGGCTGAGAATGTGTCAGGGGCCAGTTGCTCCCTGACCCTGCCACCTCACTGCAAGCCCCACCGGCTGACCCATAAGCCCCACCGACTGACCCCTTGCAACCCCACCTGCAGGAAGGAAGGTGGGGACCAAGGGAGGGAGGGAGGAAGGTGGAAACCAAGAGAGGAAGGAAGGAAGGTGGGGGACAAGGAAGGGAGGAAAGAAGGAAGGTGGGGACCAAAGGAAGCACAGGGAGCCATGGCCACCGCAGGGGAATGTGTGGGTGGGGTGGGCCAGCCAGCCACGGGCCACTCAGAATGGCCTGATGGGCCAGATTTGGCCCCCGGGCCGGATTTTGGGCAGGCCTGTGTTAAACAGTGTAAGGGCTAGCATGCTGCCCTATGGGAGTCAATTTTTTTGGTTTCTCCATCAGTTGTGTTGTCCTTGGAAGCCAACACAGAATCTATAGTTTTTCAATAGGCAAGCTATGATTTTAGTAATTTAAAATCTAATGTAATATGCTGGATTTTCTAAGCTGCAATGGCTGCCTAGATGCCCTAAAGACATCTGTCTCACCTGATGTTGGAAGCTAAGCAGGGTTAGCCCTGGTTAGTACAGTGGACCCTTGTATAACAAACAGCTTGTATAACATAAATTTGTACAACATAAAAATACCGGAGATAGGGGAAACTTGCTTAACATAATCGCCTATGGGGAGAATCTGTACAACATTCCTATGGGAATTTGTATAAAGGAAAATTTGCTTAACATAATTTCATTTGGAATGAATTAATTCGTTTATACAAGGTACGACTGTACTTGGATGGGCGACCACCAGGGAATACCAGGTGCTGTAGGCGCCTTGAGTAGGAACTGGCAAACCACTCCAGTATTCCTGTCGAGAAAACTCCATGGACGTGGAGTCACGAAGGGTTGGTCATGACTGTAATGACACAACACACAAGCTGCAATGAGATCTATAAAGACTGTGATTTCCTACAACTCAAAAACATCCCCTAGTTTATTCAAGTTGTTACATTTGGATCCTCAACCCTATTGGTTCCCGCCAAAAGGCAGCTTTGTGATTGCTTGTAATTGTTCCCTCCAAAATGTATCTTTTCCTAGCCAGTCCTCATTCCTATAAATGTAGCTCCCTCTCCCCAGTACCTCAGTCTTGTTCTCTCCCTGAATAAAGAGTGTTACAATAGAAGCTGTCTCTAGCCTGCTATGTTAGAGAGCTGAAATCACTAAACCCCACGCTACTACAGCTTTTTCTGGGAAAGTCACTTTCCCTTTTATTATATTTTGTAGCCTTGCACATTTCTGATCTGGAAATCCTAGAATCTGAGCACAAAAGCAATGCCTCTGCTTCTTTCTCCCTAACCTCCAATACTTAAGAGGCATACTCTCTCTGAATATGGAAGTCCCTTTTACCCCTAAAAGAGGAATCCCCAGTCTAAAAGCTTAGCCTGAACTTCCAGATTCCCTTATCAGGTCTGTCATCTCAGAGCCTCACTAAAGCCTCATTTCCTCCAAAGGGAGGCAGGGCAAGGGAGAAATAAAAGTGTGGCGACCGCCGGGAACCTCTGTGGCTGGTGTGCCAGCTTTGCAACTTCCTTGCCTTCCCCTTCAGAAGAAAGGGACAGAAAGGCAGCCATGAGTACTCAGCCAGCCTCAGTGGGGAAGCAAGTGCAGTCGGTTATATAGAAGACAAGGCGGATTTGTTTCTTAAACGTTGAATGAAATAGAGTTTGGCCTGAGCTTTGGCCAACATTGCAGCTTCCAAGGGTGTCAATTCACATGAGTCCAGCGCCTTTCACAGAAAGGTTGGAGGTCTCCTAAAATGGCTTGGTTTATATGATGGCCTCATTTCCTTCCCAATTACATCCCAAGCTTGCCATTGCCACAGGAGCACAGGGAACAACCACAAAAAAAAAAGCTATTAGTCCATGTGGACTAAGCCAAAAGGAAGAATGATCTGTGGTTGGTCTCAAAGTTCTTAAGGAAATTACAAGCTTTGGATTTATTTGGATTTATATGGAGCAGGCCATGTTAGGAGCCCTCAGACCACTCGGCGAGTTTTGTATTATTTTAAAGAAAAAGGAGTTGGACTGCTGTGATCTTACACCCTTAAAAACTGGCATGTTGGCTAGCGTTCATGTCCACACTATTTCTTTTTGATATTCAAAACAAACTCTTTCTTGTCTAGATTGATGTTACATATCCAGCCAATTTTGCCAAACCTAGGACCCTTGGAACAGTGCAAATGCTGGCTTTGTTATTTCATTTTGTTCTTGTCAAATACTGTTTACATAGGACATTATGGGTGCCTGGTTTGAAGCTATTTACCAGGGAGCAGTCTTCATTATGGCTAAGACTTCTTAGCACTGGAACTCCCATGACCCTCGCTGTGCATTCATAAACTTCTTTTCCACATTTCCAAGATTGAGGTTTCAATGGGAAACACAACAGTGATGCCCTTGAGTAATCCCAATTATATTTTGACTGAACCGATTGATGGGACTAATTTGTAGCTAATAACTTCTCCCTGCAAGTCTGCACGTTAAAAACATTGAAGAAAGTAATTTCTTTTATATACAGTGATCCCCCGCCTATCGCTGGGGTTAGGAACCAGACCTGAACTGCGATAATTGAAAACCCCGATATGCAGGTGCAGGTCGAGCCAGGCCTGGGGGGGGGGCTAGCTGGGGGCTCTTGTACTTACCCCCAGCCTGGTTCTACCCCGAAGGGACCTGTGAGAGCCTTCACAGGCCTTCTAGAGGCCCCAAAAGGACCTCCCTGTGAACCGGAAATCATTTCTGAGACCTCCAACAGGCCTAGAAAGGCTCTCAGAAGCCTCAGAAAATGATTTTCAGCGATCCAGAAGTCACTTCTGGTTCGTAGGGAGGGCCTTTTGGGGCCTCCAGAAGGCCCAGGAAGGCCCTCACAGGCCTATTTGGGGCAGCTCCAGTACTGGGGTAAGTATGAGAGGATTGAAACAGGACTTTCCCCCCTTACCCTAGGGGCCTTTTTCATATACTGCGGTCCCACAATATATGAACCGCGTAAGGGCGGGGGACCACTGTATAATAGATAGATAGATATCTATAATAGATAGATAGATATCTCTTACAAACAAAAAGAACAAAACAAAACATAATGACCATCCTCCTGGACCAAAATAAAGGCCTGTTTAGCATTCTATTTCTTTCAATACCTTTGGGAAGTGGGTGAGACATTCTATATACTTCTTCGTGTGCCTGAGTCCCCCACCTCTGTTGAGGTGTAAGGGAAGCCATTTATGTGTATCTCTTTATAGAGGTGGGAGGCTCAGGAACAATCTGTCTGCCACTTATCCTGCTGCCCTTTCATCGATCCCCAGACAAATCCGAAGCACTTCACACCTCCACCAGCAAGGCCGCAGCTAATGACCCATACTTAATGGATGTTGGGAAGGGTTACATAGGTGGGACTTTCACCCACCCCAGGCCATTGCTCATCCAACAAGCCTATGCAGGCCAGTGTACACCCAACAACCCTACTCAGGCCACCGTCTACCTAGCAAGCCTATTCAGACCAGGGTGATGCGAAATCAAGGTGAACTATAAATTGGGGGCCCCGCCACTAACTTTCCTCACACTGACGAAACTACTTGGATGAATAGCGAAATGTTTCCAATCTCAAAAGAAGCCCAGTTGTGATAACTCAATTCCCAATTAACCTCACCTGGATGAGTGAAAAACTTCCCAGACATGCCAGAACTGAGTGTTAGGGCCTCTCTTTCTCTCCTCATCCTTGGCTTCTTTTTTCTTGTTGGAGCACTGATGGCACTACACCATGGAGAAAGTTCACCTTTTCTTTTGCTGTCTAGGATAGTCAAGTCAAGTGGCAAATAATTTTGGGAAGTAGAGATGGCTGATCCCCTGCCTGGCCGGTATTGTTGGAGGTGATCATCCCCAGTATCTCAGAAAGTTCGAGAACCACTGCATGGATCATGTCAGGCTCTGATCTGTGTGGCCTTATTTGGATACAAAGTGTTGGTACCGCTCTGGTTCCATATTCACTTCTTCACAGTTGCAAACAAAAAAGGGAAATATACCTGCTCATTTTCATCCAAAGTTATTATTTATTCCATGCAGTTTGATCCCCGAGTTACAGATATGCTTTGTTTCTTTTCTTCCCATGCCAACACAAGCTGTTTTCTTGTGTGTTGTGTGACTCTCTGACCACCCACAAAATAGTTGGTATGGACCATCTGATGTCTGACATGGATTAGAGGACATTGTTTCTATTTTACCGAGCACAGACTAGTACTCTTTCTCCTTTGTGATGCCTCATAAAATGGCTCAAAGAACCATTCTTAAACCAGACAAGCCATTCGAGGACTAAAAAAAAAAAAAAAAAGCTTTAGGTCCATATCCCTTCTCAGCCACTTATGCAAGGTATTTGAACATCTCATTCTGAACTGACTGACTGCAATAGTAGAACCTCTGCTTATACCATAGCAAGCTGGTTTTAGACCAGGCAAGAATGGCATAGCCCAAATTCTGAATGTAACACAATATCTAGGGGATGGTTTTGAGTTGAAGGAAATCACAGTCTTTATAGATCTCTTTGCAGTTTAGGATATGTTTAACCATGTGGCCCTGCTCAAGAAAATCCAGCATATTACAATAGATTTTAAATTACTAATATCGTAGCTTGCCTATTGGAAAACTATAGATTCTGTGTTGGCTTCCAAAGTCAACACAACTGAGGGAGAAACCAAAGATACTGACTCCCATAGGGCGGCATGCTAGCCCCTACCAACCACTGACAGAAGCCTCTAGAAGTTTTCTGTATGCGGACAATCTGGCAATTGCCACACAGAGAGCAGCCTTTGAGGCTGTCAAGAAAAAACTGACTGAGGCTCTGAATCTAATGGCTATATATTACAGAGATAACCAGTTTGAATCCAAACTGCCTAAAACTGAACTCTGTACTTTCCACTTGAAAAACTGTGAGGGTGCAGGCAACATAGAATGGGACCAGGCTAGAACACTGTGCGACTTCCAAATTTCTTGGGAAATACACTGAATGGAACTCTGATTTTCAAAAATCACTGTTTTAATACCAAACAGAAAGTTTCCTGAGGTAATTAACAAATACAAGATGTGCACACATTAAGAACTTCTGCACTGGTCCTAAACTACGCTGTAGGAGAATATGCTAGAAAACAGGTGGCTGTGGCCTTAAATGAAGCAGTGTGATTGGTCAGAGGGTGTTTAAATGCAACGGGTCCACTATTTAGCTGGCATTTCCACCACAAAAATTCTGCTGAGAAAGCGCCGCCCAGAAAGAGTGAGTCAAAGTGACGTCCTCAGAAACACACTTGTTCTTTGGGCATCAACCATCAAACTGAGATATGGAACTCTCATTTTCAAGAATTACTGTTTTAATACCAACCAGAAAGTTTCCTGAGGTAGTCTGGAAAATAGCTGGTATGGACCATCTGATGTCTGCCATGGATTAGAGGACATTGTTTATATTTTACTGAGCACAAACTAGTACTCTTTCTCCTTTGTGATACCTCATAAAATGGCTCAAAGAACACCTGCGCACCAGTCCTTCTTGAACACCCACCACCATTTCCACCTTAAAGCTTACCTCCCCCCCCCCCCCGAGACCTGCCACAATCAGCTGCCATGAAATTGTAAGAATCTATAACAGGGAGACAAACTGCTGCTTATTTCATGGTTGAGTTAGAAACTGCAATATTTTCGGCCCTCTCCTTGCCTGTAAACTAAATATTTTCTGTTGGCCTCGAGGAGGGTGCTTGCCCACATGACAGTGGCTTTTGCACAAACTGAAATACAAACAATGCAAAATGATGAGAGCTGCTATCTTGTAAGCTAGACTTTTTGAAATGAGATGCTTTAGAGAGGTTGTTGGGATCTTTTAGCTCAGCCAGCCAGACTCGTGCTTGTTCTCTGCACAGGTTCTGCTTTGCAAAGAGTAAAAACACTTGTCTTGCCCAAAGATATTTCACACAGATTTCTGATACTTCAAGGGGGGTGGGGGTGGGGGTGGGGGAGAGGACCTGTGTCTCAGGGGGCAGCTCCATGAGGGGAAAAACACAGTTTGATTCGTACCTGTGGAAATTGGATTGCTCCTGCTGAAATCACTGCAGTGGTCTACATTTGCAGGAGTCAGCAGGGGCAAAGTCAGAAAGCTCTGTGCTGAGCTCCAGCAACAGAAGCTGTTTCATGGAGGTGCTAACAAGTGCTAAATGGCAATCTCCACCTGTTGCTCTTTTTAGAAATTGTTCTCCTAAGTGCTGTAAGGACTTCCAGCACTGAGAAGAAAGAAAGAAAGAAAGAAAGAAAGAAAGAAAGAAAGAAAGAAAGAAAGAAAGAAAGAAAGAAATGTTTGAAGACAATGAGCTGAAGCCCCTGTGAGAACCCCTTTGCAACCGTCAGCCACTCCGATAATCACATTGCCAGAAAGTTGACACAACAGTTTCAAATGGATCACAATTTAACTTGCTGGTTGAACAAAAAAGAAAAAGTTGATTCTCTTCTCAGAAGAGAGGATTCCACAATGGGCTTTCCTGGGTTGGACTTTACAACATGTAGTTGCAAAGTTTAAATTTTAATTCCTTCTTGTCCAAATGGACATAAATTGCAGGGTTAATGGCCTATATCAGTGGTTCTCAACCTGGGGGTCGGGACCCCTTTGGGGGTCAAACAACTATTTCACAGGGGTCGCCATGAGCCAGTGAAGAAAAAGGCACAAACGGCTTGGCTCTGGAGGAGGAGGGGGAGGAAGGGGGGAAGAGTGAGCTACAGCTTGATAGGTTGGAGGGGATGTTAGTCAATGGCACTGGAGGCTGCAATTGGCTGAGGGTGCCCGTAGAGGGAAGTTTTCTATGGCCCCTGTGGATGTGGCCTGCCAAAGGGGGCTTGTGGCCTCTTCCAAGCAGGGCAAGGGGGTCACCACAACATTAGGAACTGTATTAAAGGGTCGCAGCATTAGGAATGTTGAGAACCACTGGCATATATGGCTGCCCCCTCTTTCTCATACCAGAGGTGAGATGTCCTGTAGGGGTCATCACTTTCCTGGCCGGGTGTCCTGTTGTGTTAAACCAGCCTGTTTTGTTGAGTGATGGGACTCAAATTCTCACCAGGTTGTGGAACTCGTTGGGTGACATTTAACCAGTTACACTCTCTCAGCCTGACCTACTGTCCAGTGATCTTATGAATATAAAATGGGAAGGAAATACACACCATCTGGTGTTCCATGGAGGAAAGACAGAGTATAGAAGGAAGGAAGGAAGGAAGGACTTCAGCATATCCTTCATACAGAAAAACATGCAATGGAAAAAAATTATCCTGACATTTTCCTCCTGTGTTAGGAGTGTGAAGAGCAACTAGGAGAGAACTGTATGCCAGGAATCGTAGAATCACAGAATGATTGAATCGGAATGGGCCTACAAGGCCATCAAGTCCAACCCCCTGCTGTGGGCAGGAATATAAATCCTATGGTACCGACCAAGTGGATGTCTAAAGCTCTCTTAAAGGCCTCCAGTGTTGAAGCACTCACCAATAGGCATGGGTGATTCATTTTGGAAGTGGTCCGGTTCTGAAATGAAATATGGGATCCCAGCTGGTGTTCGGACCAACCCTCCAGAACAAATTCAGCCAATCCCGCACCTTGCTCTGAGCTTGTGCGGGGCTAAACTTCAATGAGGAAGAAGCCTCCAGCATAATCTTTCCCTCTCCCTGGCGCTGGCCATTCAGACAGGGAGGCGGGATGATGTATTTCCCTGCACAGCTCCTGACTGGCCAATGCCAGGGAGAAGGAAAAAAGACGGAGGCTTCCTCGTTGGAATTTAGCCCTGCGCTGTAAGCAAGTAGATTAAGTTTATCTTTAATTCTTTTATTCTGCTTGACTTCTGCCTTTAAGATAGACTTTGTAGTTAAAACTCTGCACCGTATCCTAAAATCATTTCCTCTGTAAAGCACCCCCTCCCTTTTGACCTTTGAAACAGCTTACATGTGGAAAGTTCCTGAATGGCAGGATGC
>JAHTLZ010000195.1:4698609-4709081 GCA_023846285.1 Phrynocephalus versicolor
AATAATAATAATAATAATAATAATAATAATAATGGTGGTGGTGGTGGTGGTGGTAGCATGGTAAAAAAGGCAAAGATGGAATTGTACACTCCATTTTTCAAATGATTTACCAGGATCTGGAAGTTGAGTCATGACAACTGGAATTCTTGAGAGATTGAAACGTTTCGCTGCTCATCCAAACAGCTTCGTCAGTCTGAGGAAAGCTAGTTGCAAGCCCTCCATTTTATAGTTCACTTTGTCTTCATGTCACCCTGGTCTGAAATAGGCTCATAAGATGAACAATGGCCTGAATCGGCTCGTTAGGTAGACAATAGTCTCAATGGGCATTCTCAAGGGCTGTCACAGCCAGGATCTGATAGCTGTTGTTGAGGGTTTTTTTTGGCTGTTTGGCCGTGTTCTGGAAGTTTATCTTCCTGACATTTCACCAGACTCTGTGGCCGGCATCTTCAGAGGGCAAGGAGCTCAGGGAACTAGAAGTACCCTAGAGCACAGAGAGAACTCCTAGTTCTCCTAGAGTACTCCTAACTTAGGATATTTACTCTTAGGACTATTTAGTTCTCCTAAATACTCCTAGCACATTTTGTCATAGGTGTGCAGATGTGGAGATACAACAGTCTTGAAGGGAAGCAGGGCTAACGACCTCTGTGCATGCGCTGGCCTATCAGCTGATAGGTAGGCACATGCACATAGACAGCAGACCCTGTTTGCATTTATTCCCCGAGGAGGAGGTGGCAGGACCGGGTAGAGAGGCAGTGGGAAAGGGGTTGACAGGCATCAGAGGGAGTCGGCATTAGATTCCCTTCCCCTCATGCATGGTTAAAAAACCTAACAAAAAACAAGCCCCCACCAACAAACCATGAACTGGCTGGTTTTCCAGGGTAGCCACAAACCACGAATCACAAACCACCCTGATTTATCATTTTCCAGTTTGTGTCTATCTCTAGATTTAGTCCAAGCACTACCTTGTTTTGAGCCTCCTCCTGCTGCCTGCTGCTATGTTCTGAGAGCTGAAATGGCAGCAAGCTGGTTGGGAGGAGACTGTATTTCCTACCATAGGCCAATCGTTTTTAGCACTGAGGGATTTTGAGAGTAATTGAATAAACACTGTATTTTAATTATTTTAGAGAAACGGGGAAAATTCAGTTACTAACACTGTGACTACTGTGGCTAACATTGACTTTGGGGAGATATTGGAACCATAATTGAATGCATCTAAGACATTTTGGTTCACAACAATAGTGTATGAATGTCTGCTGAGGCTATGCTCCATGCATGCAAAGTAGAGAGCTGCAGTTCATAAGAATTTATTGGAGGCACTAGATTGGGATTTGACTCGCTATTTGGTCCTGTTCTGTTGGAAACATCATTTTTTATTCTTTTCCCTAGCAAACAGACAACATATGGGTCATTGGGAACCTGCCACCCCCTGATGCATACCTATTTTCTCCAGGTCCTGCGAGGGGCTACCATTTTGTTGGTGTGAGTTGGATCATTCCAAAGTGGGTGGTTTAAACTGTCTGCTCAAGCTGTTCAAACATATTGGAACATTGAAAATTCCTCCTGCTCCTCCCAGGAAGTGGGGAGAGGGATAGGCGTACACATATGGAGAAAAGCATTATAAAGCAGTGCGGATGTATGATGACTTTTAGAAAGCCATCCAGAGTGGCCTTGCAGCCAGTGGGGCAGGATAAAAATATGATAAATACATTTTAGGGGGGGGGAATCAAAAATTGAAAGCTTCCTCCCAGAAGAAGGAGGAGGAGGAGGAGACAAGAGGGGACAAGGAAGAAGGATTTTTGCTATTGTTTTGTTCTTTGTACTTTTTTCTCTTTCCTTTCACAGGAAAGAAGTATTAAATCTTGTGGTTGGATTTCCTGATCCAAACCCACCCAACAGAGGAATTGTATCAAAGGGCACCAAATGAAGGATCTCTTTGGACTCATACCTCCCTTTGTGATCTTGACTGGCCCTATTTAGCCTGATCCATCTCACTTCATTGAGTCGCACCTTTTATATCAAATATAAGATGCCAATCTTCAAAATGTGACAAGACTCTCTGATGGATTTGTTCCATCAGACTGGCACAGCTACTCCTAGAAATGTCAAGATTTTAAATATAGCGTTCTAAGCTATTTTTAATGGCTCAACAGTGGAGTGGATTATTGTGTGAGGCTGTGGATTCTCCTTTATGGAAAGTTTTCAAACAGAAGGTGGATGGACATCTGTTAAGGATGCTTTAGTAGTTGAAGATTTCCTATATGGGGTTAGATGTCATGACCCTTTGGGCCTTTTGGAATGTTTCTTGCCTTGTCATTCTATGATTCTTCTGAACAGTTTCTCCTTTAATACCTTGCCCCTTCCTCCTTCTCTGCTGCAATACCTATTTAGCTTTTATCCATGTGCTGACCTCGGCTGTTAATGCTGCTTGGTCAGTGCTGGCTTCATGCAGAGAGTCCAGTTACTCTCCTTCTCTTCATTTACCAGGGAGCTGCTCTTCCAAAGAATGGGAAAAGTGCACCGTGAGCCCCATTAACTGCATGAACTCTTTTGTAATTACTTAGGCTTGGTTGGCAGTCTGTGTGAGGAAATCGGAATTAGAGAAGAATATGCAACCACTGCAGATGCATGCTTG
This sequence comes from Phrynocephalus versicolor, assembly GCA_023846285.1. NCBI lineage: Eukaryota > Metazoa > Chordata > Lepidosauria > Squamata > Agamidae > Phrynocephalus > Phrynocephalus versicolor. Next base: position 4,701,242 of record JAHTLZ010000195.1, read on the forward strand.
AGAGTGAAACACATCCTGGAGAGAGAGAGAGAGGCCATTACTTCACGTCCCTCTCGTCGCTCTTTGCTGTCCCGCTTGGGACCGGTACAAAAAAAGGTTCCTTCACGCCCATAGCGTGACAGCAGAATCTCGTCCCGACTGAATCAGGAACAGAGCGTGACAAGCCGTACCTGCCCCTGGGCTGGGGAATTCTGTTGTCACGCTTTGTTCCCGGTTCCTGTTCCAAGACAAGAGATGGGAAGTAACAGCAATGGCTGTTTCCCCCTTTCGCTCTAGGAATACTCTGACAACCGAGAAAGCCAACTGGAACTCCTGCGCCAGGCCAGGCTCAGCTGCCCGCCTGTCTCTGCCGGAGATGGTGGCTCTTGAAGGGACAGGCGGAGAGCCACTGTCAGGTGTAGGTCCTTCCTCCTCGGGTCCCGGAGGTGGGGCTGACTTTTCCTTGGCTGTTCGCCTGCCAGCCCACAGACTACTGAGTTCGGGCGAGGGTGTCTTGCACACTACCCACACACAGAGAGAGAGAGAGAGAGAGAGAGAGAGAGAGAGAAACAGAGAGACACAGAGAGACACAGAGAGAAAGAAATAAAGTCAGCTTTATTTGGAGAAGGATACCTTTTGATGCCTAAATCAAGAAGTAAGCAGGTCTGCAGGAAGTAATGGCATCAAAGGTACCCCAAGAAGTCCTGTTGTCAATGCTTGCAGCCAACAGAGATGGGGATTTTTTTTCTGGCTGGCCTTCCTCACTCCCTCTGTTGAAACACCTTGAAGTGCACATTGCAGAACTGAGCTTGGCTGAACCCCAGGTTTATTTATATTTATTTATTTATTTATTTATTTATTTATACAACTTATATGCCGCCCACTACCCAAAGGTCTCTGGGCGGCTTACAATTAAGATGAACAGTTAAAACAGTTAAAACACCAAAAGGGCAATGGACAATTAAAACAATAAAAACATTTAAACACAAAACACTAAAATTGTCACCAGGACCCACAATCTATGTTAGTTAAAAAAAACTTCAGAAACAGGAAGGCGCCAAAATGTCATCAACGTTGGCGCCAGGCAGGTCTCACTTGGGAGGGCATGCCATAAGTCTGGGGGCAGCTGCCAAAAAGGCCCTAGACCTACAAGCCATCCCCTTCACCTCCTTGAGAGATGGCTCTTTCAATCGCTGGAGTCCAAAGCAATCAGTTCCACTCTGAGGAAACAGAGGCTTTTATGCCTTGCTATAAAGCAGCGCTTCCCAACCTTGGGTCTCCATATGTTCTTAGACTAAAACTCCCAGAAATCCTGACCAGCCCAACTAGTGGTTAAGGCTTCTGGGAATTATAGTCCAAGAAGATCTGGCGACCCAAGGTTGGGAACCACTGCCATAAAGCAATGCTCCCGAAGGATTTTGATGGGTTTGTGGGGAAAGCAAGCATGAAGGCGGTGTCCCCTCATTTCCCACATCAGATTCTGGAGAATTTGGGCCACCCTTATGTATACCCTTATGTTCTTCTCACACTTGAAAATGTTGTTGTAGTACTTTCTTGGTTAAGCACCTTACATACCATGTTTGTCCCTGTGGTGATTACCAGATGTGTTTTTTCATAGCCAGATGTGTTTGTGCAGGAGGGCATAAAGGGTTAATACTGCAGGCCAATGAGGGAGTGTGGAGGCAGAGACCACATGTTTACAAGGCTCAGCCTGAGGGTCCTGAGAGTCAGATGAGAAAGAGATAAAATGAGGCAAGAGCTAGGCTGATACTACATGTCCATCTCATTGCTGTTTGTGGTCCTGCTTAGGACCGGTACAAAGTAATCTAACTGCACGTCCATTGTGGGACAAGGGAAGTTTGTCCCGAACATGCCCCCTAAACTGCAATTTAAGCGGGATGAGAGATTCCCCTCCCTGGCCTCGGGAATCTGCTCGTCACTAGAGATGGGCACGACTTAGCGGTATTTCTGTTTCCGTTTCCGTTACTCGGTTCCGTTACTGTACGGAAACGGTAATGGGAATTACTGCCCCAGACTTCGAGCTCGAACCGACGAACGAACAATTTGGTCTGATTTGTCGTGCTCGTTACTTGCATCGCGTGATCGCGCGCGATGCCAAGCGGCACAGAAAAAAAGTTTTTAAAAGTTAAAAACCCCGGTTCCCGGCCAAAAAGCAGGCGGAAATATGCCTGCCGTGCCTCAGGGCACCTACCAGAGGGGTGGTTTCTGGAGGTCCCCGCCCGGCCTCCCCCCCTCCTCCGTCCTGGGACTCGCCCGCCGCAAAAAGCCCAGTCTCGCCGCCGGCCGCCAAAGCGCAAGCAAGCGGCACGGGCGGCACAGGAAAATACCTTTTTAAAACTCTCCCGGGTCTCCCCCCCCACCCATTCCCGGGCCAAAAAGCAGGCAGAAAAATGCCTGCTTGACTAAGGGCGCAGGGCACCTACCGGAGGGGGGGTTTCTGGCCTGGAGGGGGGTCCCGGCCTCCCCCCCTCCGTCCTGGGATACTCTGGTCTGGTGGGACTTGCCGCAGGCTCGCCCGCCGCAAAAAGCCCAGTCTCGCCGCTGGCTGCCAAAGCGCAAGCAAGCGGCACGGGCGGCACAGGAAAAAACTTTTAAACTCTCCCCCCACCCATTCCCGCACGGCACGAGTCTCGCCGCCGGCTCAAGCAGCACGGACGGCACAGGAAAAAACTTTTAAACTCTCCCCCCAGCCCCCACCCATTCCACCTCATTTCCCACATCAGATTCTGGAGAATTTGGGCCACCCTTATGTATACCGTTATGTTCTTCTCACACTTGAAAATGTTGTTGTAGTACTTTCTTGGTTAAGCGCCTTACATACCATGTTTGTCCCTGTGGTGATTACCAGATGTGTTGTTTCATAGCCAGATGTGTTTGTGCAGGAGGACATAAAGGGTTAATACTGCAGACCAATGAGGGAGTGTGGAGGCAGAGACCACATGTTTACAAGGCTCAGCCTGAGGGTCCTGAGAGTCAGATGAGAAAGGCTAGGCTGATACTACATGTCCATCTCATGGCTGTTTGTGGTCCTGCTTAGGACCGGTACAAAGTAATCTAACTGCACTTCCATTGTGGGACGAGGGGAGTTCGTCCCGACCATGCCCCCTGAACTGCAATTTAAGTGGGACGAGAGATTCCCCTCCCTGGCCTCGGGAATCTGCTCATCACGCTTCTCATTCCAAGGCGAGTGCCTGTGAGGTAAGGCTCATCACGCAATGTGCCATTCTCCATCTAGTGGCAGGAGTGCAAAGTGCCATTCGCCAGTACATTCCCTATGGAGTCAGCAATGCAATGCAGAGAGATTAAAGACAAATGCCGTCCTAGAGAGAGATGAGAGTCAGATGTGAGATGAGAAGAGATGAGATGTGAGATGTTAAGACAGATTAGAGAGGTTTGAGAATAGTAGAAGGACAGAATCTGAGTGCAATCTGCTTAGTGGAACTTTCAATTAAGGGTGCAAAAGAAAACAAACTGAGACAGTTTGTTAAATTCAATAAACTTTATTTTACTGTATTAATGTTATGACTTGGTTGAGACTCAGTTATTTCAACTGGGTAACCCTGAATGGTGGCAGCAAGAGTAAGAAGAAGGCTTGCACAGGCCAATGGCCCCTGAAATGAATGGGAGCTCTGTACAGGTTCACTGCAGTACCAAAATTAGTGGAATCTCAATTCCTGGGAAGGTTTTCCCCATGGAACACCTGCTTCTCCTGCAACTGATAAAAGCAAGAAGTTTATGAAGAGAAAGTTGGTAAAATAAAATGTTCAGTGGGACTTGGGATAGAAAGCAGTAGACCATCTCCAGACAATCTAGGAAACACCCACTTTCTGTCATTTTGGTATAATGCCATTTTGGAAGCAGGGATTTTGAGTGGGAGTTGACCTCTTGATCCCCTCACATGAGCTTCAAAATGAGCAAACAATATGCATAGTGTGCAAATAAAGCTACTATATTTGGGGGACTAGAATAGACAGACTTTCCCATCATCTGAAGCTTTATCAACCTCTAAGCCAATGGTCCACCATCTTTATTTATTTATTTTAATTATTTTTGAGAATTTTTTTGCCCCGCCCTTCTCCTTGGCAAAGGACCCAAGGCGGCTTACGGTAGGGAGTGACAATATACAGTCCATTACACTTAAGACATATTCAGTTTGAGAAACAGGGAATCGAGGGGTATCTTATAGTATATGTTCTTTTGAGGTGCATCTGTGAAGGTGGTGGGATGGAGAGAAAGGACTCTCCTGATGACCTTAGCACCTGAGCTAGTAAGATTCAATCTTTGAGGTACCTAGGATCCTGGTTGTATAGTGCTTTGTAGGTTAAGGTCAGCACTTGGAGTTGTACCCTATAGCTGTTTGGTAGCCAGTGGAGCTGCTTTAGTAGAGGTGTAATGTGATCTCTGTAACCTGCCTCAGTTAGCAATCTGGCTGACTGCTTTTCCCAAATTTTAGTGCTCTGCCTGACGTGCTTTTAAATTTATGTTATATTGTCTTTATTGCTTTGGTGTATGCTGTATAATTTACTGTTATTGATTATTGTTTAGTCATGTTTCAGGACACAGTGGTTGAATGGCTGTACTCCAGCTAGAACTGGTAGCCCATTCATGACTGACTCAGCTGTCTATCCTTCCAAGGTTGGTAAAATGAGTACCCAGCTCACTGGGGTTGAGCGCAGTGTGTAGCCTGCATAAATAAATTGTAAAACTGCAAAGGGAATGTTTTAAGCGCTATGGAGTGGCATATAAGTAGAACACTTTGCTTTTTGCTTTTGTTTTAAACTGCTTAGAGTGGCCTTCATAGCCAGATGGACAGTACTAGATAAACGGAATGAATGAATGAATGAATGAACGAACAAATGAATGAACGAACGAATGAATGAACGAATGAACAAATGAATACTGGCCTTTTTCCAGGCATAATTCAAAGGGCTGGTTTAATCCAATAAAGCCTAAATATTATCATCTCTCTGAGTGAGGCCTGTCACTCCTGTCGCTTGTCACTCCATCCCATCAGTTTCACAGGCACGTCAGGTGAGGTGGCAGAGACAGACTTTTTGGTGCTGGTTCCTGTGTTATTGTCCTTCCATAGGCAGCCTTTTGATGGATGATGGTTATCAAAGAAGAGCGAGGCTGACTTTTTACTCCCTTTAAAGGGGTTTAACATTTTGTTTCTCTTCAGTGGTTGTTTCAGTTGGATGATACACAGATTCTTATTAGTTACACTCAACATCACAATGCAGTTGATGTAAATCTTGGCGATGAACCACTGCAAGTGAAGAAGTTCATTTAGAGATGTTGGCTGAGCTGGGTAACTTGCCCTAAAACAACAAATGGCTAAGTTCAATTCTGGCTGTGTCAGTAGTTGGATGGGATAAAGAAAGAAAGAAAGAAAGAAAGAAAGAAAGAAAGAAAGAAAGAAAGAAAGAAAGAAAGAAAGAAAGAAACTTCCCACCAAGATTTACATGAATTGTGTTACATTACAATAACAACATAGTTGGATTTTGGCCAACTCGACAAGGTTTTCTTCACCAACAGCCAGTGCTTGTTGTACACAGTTGACTATTATGTTGTTTGTTGTTGTTGTTGTTGTTGTTGTTGTTGTTGTTGTTGCTGCTGCCTTGGATTCTTTTCGGGAGAAAGGCGGAATGGAAATATTTTAAATAAATAAAATAATCTGTTGTTGTCATCCTAATTGTCATCATCATAATTAAAGAACAGCAGAACTGGAATAGACCCTATGGATCATCACGTCTATCCTGTGTCAGGAGGGAAAAGAGAGGAATCAAAACACCCAACCATACCTAAACCACTGAGCTTACCAGCAGTTTCTGTGTTTTGTAGATCAAGCTGATCTATAATTTTGGTAGAGATGGGCACGACTTAGCGGTATTCCCGTTTCCGTTTCCGTTACTCGTTTCCGTTACGGAACGGAAACGGTAACGGGAATTACTCCGCCAGACTTCGAGCTCGAACCGACGAACGAACAATTTGGTCAGATTTGTCGTGCTCGTTACTTGCATCGCGCGATCGCGCGCGATGCCAAGCGGCACAGAAAAAAAGTTTTAAAAGTTAAAAAAAACCCCGATTCCCGGCCCTAAAAGCAGGCAAAAACTGTCTGAGGGCACCTACCACCAGGCCAGAAGGGGTTTTTTTGGGTGGGGGGTTCCCCGCCCCCCTTTCCTTGGGCTAGTGCTACTGCTGCGCTGAGCTGGTACCAGGCGGGGGGCATTGCCAATGCCATTCGGTGTGCGGGCGGGGGGATCCAAAATGGCGACCGCAAATGTTTCTTTGAAACCGTGGCCCAAATACCCAACAAAGCACCACAGAAACATGAGAAAAATAGCTATTTTAAACACTTGAATTTTTACTGTAGCAGCAGTGGGTTTGTCTTGCCAAAATACGTCTCCGTTGATTTTATTTTATTTTATTTTCATTTTTTTTTACACGTGCGCAACGGTGGGCTGGCCATGGGACGGGACCATGCAAATTTTCGGAGCCATTCCACCAATCGCATGGCCAGGTTTTGACTGACACTTCTGGATGTGCCAGAGGGCATAAAAAGGCGAGGCACCTTCCAGTCCGTCGCAGTCTGGGCTTGGATCTTGGAGGGTGGTTTAGTCAGGGCTGGATTGCTGCGCTCGAGTCTACTACTAGTTTCGATTTCGCGGTCGCGCTAGGCAGGGACTCAGGGAGTGAGGGAGGGAATTGAATTTAATTCTCGTCGCAAACATACGATTCGAATTTCTTTTATTCCTGGCTGTGGGGAATAGCAACTCAGCGTTTATTCTTTTTTGTTTTCGGAAGAGTTCCGTTTTTTATTTGCTTTGCTATTTGCTTCAAGGGGGAGGGAAGATTTGAGCGGGAGGGGAGGGGAGTGCGGATTGGAAATATATTATTTTTATTTTACACTACCATACTATTTCTTTTCTATCCCAATTTCCCACCGAGTTCATTTACTTGGCAAAGGTCCTTTTACCCTGCGCCTACCTACAGCTTTTTTGCTGCTGTTGCGATTGGGGTTTTGGAAGGGAATCCAGCAACCCTATCCTACCCTAGCAGCTTATAGTTTTATTTATACCTTACCATTCATTTTCTATTCTACCTACAGTTTAGCAAGTGGCAGTACTAGTGCTTAGAAGGGGGGGTTGGAGGCTGTGGATTAAATTATTTTAGAACTATTATTCAGAAGAACTCAGTAGGCAGAGTCTCCCTTGCCAACCAGTGCACTCAAAGATCTCTCACATCACAAGAACATTTGTGTTGGCATTGGCATTGGCATTTGGCAACAAGGCTAGGGCACCTTCTATAGAACATTTTACAATTTCATTTTACTTATTTATAGTTATATATTCTTTCTCTTGTCCAACACCTCATTCATTTTTTTGGATTAAGGCACTGAAACAAACATTTGTTGAAGGGCAGGCACCCAGCCACTTTATAGACCTTTTCCTTCAATTACATCTTTGAATAAGTTACCTGTGCAATAATACACTTGCCTTGTGAAACTTGTTTGCCAGGATTGGCAAACCCCTTCCTTCTACTAGCTTGGTTTTTGTGCTGTTTGTGAGTCAACCTCACTCATTTACTTTTGCCACCAGGCTACATAAACAATTACATTTTTGAAGAAGTTACATTTCTCTTTGTTACACTTGCCCTGTGCTATGCATTGAGAAACTTGTTTGCCAGGATTGGCAAACACCTTGCTCCTATTTCCTTGTTGGTTGTGTTGTTGTTTGTGGTGTTGTTGTTGTGAGTCCATCTCACTCAATTTCCTTGCAAGCTGAGCCTACATAAATACAATCCTATTATTATTTACACAACTGTGAAGAAGCTACAGTTC
>JAHTLZ010000195.1:4714737-4725365 GCA_023846285.1 Phrynocephalus versicolor
GCACCACCAAGACTTAGTCCAAAAGTGACATGTGGTGGTGCATCGCAGGCAGTGTGGTGCCAGGCCAAACCCAAGGTGATTGGCCTCCTCCTCCTCCAGTCTTTCCTCTGGGCTGCGAGATGCCGTGTTTCACACAGAAGGGGGGTAATGATTTGAACAGTGTTTGCATCGCAGGCAGTGTGGTGCCAGACCAGACTCAAGGTGATTGGCCTCCTCCGCAACTCTTTCCTCTGGGCTGCAAGACACTGTGACCCAAGGACAATGGCATTTTACTTCCAGTCAGGCAATTCAGCTCCTTTTTATACTGGAGCTGGCAGTGAGCCTCCCGTACTCAGGCTCTGTGCTGTGGTCTCCTACTCTGCCTTGTGGCCTGGCAGGAGTGGCCGCCCTTACTCTGGCCTTGTGGAGTGGACGCGTCGCCCATAGATAGTCCTCCTTGTATAGCCTAGTGGGCTGGGCTGTGGGCTGTAAAACTTAAGTCAGAGCAACCCAGAGCCCTATCCCATTCCCATCCCTACCAAAGCTATTCCGGCTGTACTAGCTACTAGTAGCTAGGTACGAACGTAAAACGTAGCTTTAACCACCTCAGGCTCTAACTGTAGTCTAATGCATTGCTGAATGCTGACCACCAGACCAATCCATGACCAAAAGCAGGGTTGCATTGGCTTTGGCTCATTGGCTGTATTGCTTGTCCTTTAAGTGTGTGTGACTTTGACTGTGAATGTGAAGTGAAGTGAAGGCAGAAGGACCTTGGAGATGGGGGGGCAATTTGAGAGGAGTAGAGTTGTAGACCCCTCATCCAGATTTGGGGAGGAACGGAATGTCTTTCTCCTGCTGCCTCTGAGAGGTGGAGGGGAGATGGGATGGTATCAAAAAACCAAACAACAAAAAAGTACAACAAACAGGCACGTCAGCCAGACCAAGTAGGGTGGCTGCTGGCTGGTTCAGCATCAGCAGATTCAGCACAGCAGACCAAGAGGGGAAAAAAAGAAATGCAAATTTGTTTCTACCCCACTTGGTTTGCTTAGGATGCACTCTAGCCTTGTTGTGCAGCAGCAAGTCCATCACCCAGGCAACTGTATTTCGCCTGCTCGTTTGCGGGACCCGCGCCCGCGCGCCCGCGCGCCCGCCCGCGCACCCACGCGCCCGCCAGCCAACCCCCCTGCCGTTGCCGCTGCCGCCGCCCACGCATGTACCCCCGCGCCCCCGCTGCCCGCGCTACGCCCGCAAGCCGCAAGTCTCGGTCGGACGTCAAAATGCGTGAAATCGCGGTAGAAATGAAAACGAAAAAACGAAAAACGAAATGACTATTTTTTTTGATTTTTCGCGAAAAACGGAAACGAAACGAATCGGACCCTAGCCGAAACCGAAAACGAAAACGAAGTTTTTTTTCTGAGTCGTGCCCATCTCTAAATTTTGGCAATCATTTTTCCTTTTAGCTGGGATATTTTTCATATTGTAGATCTGGCAGATGTGGGTAGGGTACCTGGAATGGTTACCACCTGCTTCCCTGACTCTTCCTCCTTCTGGCTAATTAAAGCTGTCAAGCTGGGACAAATACCATGGTAAAGGGAGGCAATAAACATTTCCTTATGGGAAAGAGCTGTTCTTTTCTTGCTGTTTGTAAATTCATTGGTTTTAATAATGCTGTATTGGGTTTTAATAAATATTTTTTCCATTGATAGTCCCCCCCCTTTGTCTTTTCATTGGCCAAGTTTCTGTCACTTAAAATAGTACATCACACTAGATGGGGTCTAGTGGTGAGTCAATTCCTCCATGCAGTTCAAATGGAATATGAATTTTAATTTATTTTTAAAAGAACAGTAATATAAAAGAATAGAGACTATCTAATAGTACAAAAGTATACAAATCTAAAATAAAACGTAATACACCCCAAAACAGAAGCAATAACATTTCCAATTACATAATAAATAAATAGGAGTGGGATTGAACAGATCCCAAACCATTGAGAAAACTTCAAATCCACCGTAGAACTCAAACTTACATTTTCCAATCCTAGCCCAAACCTTAATCCACTTGGTCACACAGGTTCTCCAACATTATCTGTAGTCAAAGAGGTATATTTTAATTGAGATAATGCAAAAGGTTAAACCCCTCTGTAGAGTTCCTGTGCTTTGCCCCTGGCCCTTTCACAGGCTATTGAAAAACACTGCTTCTAATGATAAAGGTTAACATGTTTAAGGTAAAAGTTAAAGGTCCCCCCTACCCCCGCTGCACATGCATGCTAGTCATGTCTGACTCTAGGGGCGGTGCTCATCTCCATCTTCAAGCCAAAGAGCCAGTGTCGTGCAAGTCCATGGCCATGTGGCTGGCATGGCTGCAAGGAAACACTGTTTTACCTTCCCGCTTTTATGGTGGTACCTATTTATCAACTTGCATTTACATGCTTTTGTACTGATAGGTTGGCAGGAGCTGGGGAGCTCACTCCGCTGTGTGGCATCCGGCATTCGAACCGCTGAGCTGCTGTCTTTGTAGCTGACAGTTTTCAGTTCTCTAGCCTGCCGAGCCACCACACCCCTAGGTAACATGTTTAGGTACAAACAAAAGGAAGAATATAGCTCAAACACACTAAAGTTAGGTGACAGACAATGCTGAACACTAAACCTGTTCTCACGTTTACAGACACTCAACACTGTTTTCCCTCACAGAAGTTCTAAAATCTTACGTCTAGTCTTTAACAGTCTCTCACTCAGTGTAAGTGGTGTCCAAACGTCAGCCCTCCAGATGTTTTGGACCACAACTCCCACAGTCCTTTGTCATTGGCAATACAGGCTTGGAATTCTGGGAGTTGTGGTCCAAAACATCTGGAGGGCTGCAGTTTGAACACCCCTGGTGTAAGTTCTCTATCATTCACCTAGTCAACCCCTATCTATCCTTTTCTCAGTAAGTGTAAGTCTTTCAGTCAGTCCCTATCTGAGCAATGTAGTGTTGGGCTAAGCCTTAAAACCACTCTGGCTCCTCCCCTAAGCTCTCCCATTGGTTAACAAACAACCAATCAACATAGACACATGTCATGAATTATTCACCACAAAGGGTTGAACGACATACCCTCTTCCTCAGTTTTGTGGTCCAATCCAAACCACACATGGCTAGCTGTGGACATTGGATGTTTTCCTGTGAAGAACTGCAAAGATTCTGTATGTGGACCTCTTGTAGATAGTTGCATGTATCATATTTCTGGTTTTACACCATAAGGGTTCTTGTGTTTCAGGTGATGCAGAAAGGGTTCATTTTTGAGAGGGGGAAAAAACCTTATGAATGCATTTATTATTTTTAAAGCCTTGCTTGACAGATTTAGCATGCTCATGAGACATCGCTTCTCTTCTTCCCCAGTATCTGAGTTTTATTATTTAGCAAATAATTAGAGCATTAATTTTCATTCCTTGTGGAATTTAGGCTTCACTGCTTGTAGATTTGGAATGGCAAAACCCGAATGTGAAGCCATTGCTCAATTTTGCATAATGAAGATGATTTGATCCGATCAATAATGTGGGTAAGGTTTAAAATAAGTAGCTTATCTGTGTGTGTTTAGACTGTCTCAAGGTGCTAATTCCCACAGTTGGTTATAAAATTGCTTTTTCTCCTTCATTTTGAAATAAACGAATTCGGAGACCAATGAAGGGATCCAGTTAGTCAAGCCTGACTGACCAAAATGAATCAGACAGTTATATGGCATCTGATGTTCATTGCATTGACCTTTTTAATAAGATTTAGGTCTATTGGATCTGTTTGCCTCCCTGGTAAAATATTTTATGAATGGGAGTCAAATACTCCATCATTTAGATACACCGCTAGATACCAAGGATAAGAGACAATGGTGGTAAGGAAAGATTAGCTTTTGGATGGCCTCTCCAGGTGGAACATGTGTAACTTGTTAACTTGCTGACCTCTTATATTCTCTGTGCCCTCAAATAACCTTTTTTTTTAAAAAAAGAGAGAACAAGCTGCCAGTAAATAATAATAAGAAAATGAAAGCTATCCAACACAGATTTTTTACAAGCCATGGTAACTGCTGTACTGTACTTATTTAAGCTTTAGCAATTCACCTTCTTGGAGACCTAACCTTGATGAAGTGGTCAGATTGCATCCGTTAAGGACCTTTTGCTCATCTAAGATGGTGCCATAATTAATCAGGCAGTAGGGTTACTGAGGGGGAGGAGTTCAATATATTTAATGGAAGTACATAATAAAAACCAAACCCAAAGACATTAAGCAGGTTCTTCAAGGAAGCACCATCCATTCTGTTTCAAACAAGAGAGCCTGCCTCTTCCCAGATGCCTGTTGTGACACGAAAATGTACCATGTGAAGATGATGAAAGGGTACTTACATGATTAAGCCTTTTTTATATTCCTATGCACATATTTTAATAATTACTTGGCTAGCAGGTTCAGCACTCATAGATCTTTGCTGAGGTTGTGCTGGTCAAAATCCTATTGCTTACCACAATAGGTTGCGCTACAGTAGGCCCATTGAATTGCTGGGGTTTGGAGACTCATCTCCTCTGCAAGCTCCATAGATTCAAACAGGCCTACTCTAGTGTGACTTGCTTTGCTAAGGAATAGGTTTTCAGCCACTGAATTCATGGTGGTTGATTCGGAGGTAAGTGTATACAGGTATAGGATGGCAGGCAAGCTTTCTGATTCAACACCACAAAACCTATTACACTGTAGGGCATGTGGATTAAACATAAGAACATAACATAAGAAGAGCCATGTTGGATCAGGCCAAAGGCCCATCTAGTCCAGCTTCCTGTATCTCACAGTAGCCCCACCAAATACATCTCGGAGTGCACGAGACTAGATATCTGTCTCCTGCTTCCACTCCCCTGCATCTAGCCCTTGAAGTACCCCGGGTTTAAGCCTGGAGTTTACACATCTCCATCATGGTTTGTAACCTGTGATGGACTTTTTTCTCCAGGAATCTGTGCAATCCCTTTTTGAAGGCATCCAGGCTAGATGCCATCACCACACCTTGTGGCAGGGAGTTCCACAGACTAACAACACACTGGGTAATTTTTTTTTCTTTTGTCTCTTCTCACTCTCCCAACCCACAGTGTGAGTGGATGTCCGCTAGTTTTGGTATTTTGTGAGATGGAGAAGAGTATCCCTCTATCCACTTGACTCATGCCCTGCATTATTTTGTACGATTCATTAGATAGTTGGATACAAGGCATCTTTCAAATTTCCTAAAGTGCCACTTCTCTCCTGGTCAGATCAGTACAGGGATTGCTCCTCTGATGTTCTGTTGCCTTGAACGTTTAGTAAGAGTGGAAGCAGTAAAGCAGGGGTATGTGGCACGTGCATCATGGGTCCACCCTGAGTCTCAAATGTGGTCTCTCCAGTAGCCCAAACATGGCAACTGAAAACAAAATGAACAGATTCAGATCTCTCTTCTAAACTTCACTGGCCACCTAGCTGTCTGACTTATCTTGGACCCGTCACTGTTTCTAAGTGGAACCTAACTTTTCCTGGGTGGTTGAAAGGATAGAAATAGGGAGGATAGAGCCAAAAGCTTTTTTGAGGGAAGATAGGATAAACATGTGAGCAATAAGCAACCTTGTTTCTAGCAGTTTGCCACCCTGGAGAGGATCTGGAGAGGTGAAAATGGCAAGGGAAAATCATTAAACAGCCCTGCTTGCATCGATCCAACCCAACTAGCTGCTGAATTTTGAACAGTTTGGAGTTCTGCTCATTTGGCTGCCTGTTCTGCCAGCAAATACGGCAACAAGCATCTTTCCAGGTGCTTCTGGGACATTCTCTGAGGGAGTGAGAGGTGGGAGTCAAATCAGGATACCTAAATAGAGCCCTGATGGGTCAGATCAAAGGCCTAACTAGCTCGAAATTCTGTGTACAGGACAGAGCAAGCAGCACCTAAGTTAAAACTCAACCTGTGAAAATCAGAATGGAGAGCAAAGCAGACTTCCTCCTTTGGAAGGAAAATCATGGCCAAGCTTTTCATTCTACAAAAACAAGAAAACTGTCTTTTCTTAGGGCTCTATCACACGTCCTTTAAAATGCTGATTACATTTCAAGATAAAGTGTTTCCAAAAATCTTGTCCCCACGGCCACCGGGCTTTAAAAAACAAAACCTGGTTATGCCACCTTTAGCGAGTTTTCCAAGACCTACCAGAGAAGTTGGGAATTTTTTGCTCTGGTAAAAATGCAAGCCAGAAGTCTGTGGGAGCTTGCTTTTGATCTGGTTTTCTGCTCCCCCTCCCTTGTGCTGACCAGCTCATCCTGGGACTGGTTGGCACTTTCAATTTTATTACATTTCCCCTCCCCCCGCCAGTGCTGAGCAGCTGGCCTTCAGGCTGTCAGTGCTACTTGTTTTTTATTTATTTTATTTTTTCCTAGCACCTCCGGCTGACCCTGGGACTGGTTGGCACTTAGAAAAAATCCTTGTACATGGGAATGGAGATCCCATATCTTCAGTCATGTGACCAAGAAAGAAGAAAAGCCAGACTTTCACAATATCCGGATCTACCCCCAGGTGAGATAGTGGTCTTAGAGAAGTATATTGAAAGGATGAATAACAGACAGAGGTGGGCATGGTTTGTTTCTTGGCTGAACAGGTGTTTGGTGCTTCAAAGCCCCATCTTCTCTTGTGGATGCTCACTCTGAGGCAACACCTGGAAGAGGTGGGGCAGGGAAGCCAGGCTGCTGCCTCCAAGTGGGCGCCCACTGAAGGAGGCAGAGCTTTGAAGCACAAAAGACCTGTTCAGCTTAGAAACAAGACGGTATGAACGCCCAAACCAGTGGATCATGCCCATCTCTAATAATAGCTATCAACGGAACAATGGAACCTATGACCTCAGGAGGTGGTGAGTGCTCCAACACTGGAGGCATTCAAGAGACATTTGGACAACCTCCTGGAAAATATCCACTGATCTATATTCCTTCCTGAAGCAGGGTGTGTGTGGACTTGATGGCCTTACAGGCCCCTTCCAACTTCACCGTTCTATAATTCTATGATTCTATCCACTTAACTATGCTGCCTAGATGCCCTAAGCACATCCGATCTCACCTAATTTCGGAAGCTAAGTAGGGTTGGCCCTGGTTAGTACTTGGATGGGAGACCACCAGAGAATACCAGGTGCTGTAGGTGCCTGGAGTAGGAAGTGGCAAACCACTCCAGTATTCCTGCCAAGAAAACTCCATGGACATGGGGTCACAAAGAGTCGGTCATGACTGTAACAACACAACAGGCTTGGAACCCGAATATCTGACAGAGCATATCTCCTAAAGATCAGAGCTGGCCCAACTTTACAGAGCTACCATAGCATTCTCGCTCTGGGTGGCCACCCCGTAAGGTTGCCACACACAATCGGGCCTTCTTGGTGGCCAGCCTGGTGGCATGGAATGAATTTGCCAAGCAAGATTCGCCTGGCTCCATCCCTGGCATCCTTTAAAAAGGCTGTGAAGACCTGGCTGTTTAAGGATGCCTTTGGCAATTGTTAAGAGTGTTGTGTTCCCTGTGTTGTTTTCTGTTTGTTTGATTATTAGTATTATTTTTATTATTACTATTCCATCTTGTTGTTTGTTGTTCCATTGTGGTTTGTATTATTGTTTTTCTCTTTTTTTTCCTCTTTAGACTATTACCATTTTTATTACGTTTTTGGTTGTTTGATAAATTATTGTTTGTGAAGATTCTCAGTCATCCAGGTGAGTTTATCTGGAAGTTGAGTCATGGCTAGTGGAGAAGAAGTCCAGTAGCCATGACTCAACTTCCAGATAAATTATTGTTTTTAACTGCCCAGAGTTCCCATTTGAGGAAAATCAGATTGCGGTATACAAATATAAAAATAAATAATAAATAATAAATAACACACACACAAACACATGGTAGGTATATTAAGAGCCACCTCTTCAGGGTAGAGGTGGCTCTTCCTCTGTGAGAGAGGGTTGAGAAGGGAATGTGAGGAGCAAAGGATACCAGTTACCCTCAGAATATTTGTTTAGGCTGAAAAATGATCAGAATAGTTGACAGGTGAAGAACAGCCTAGGAAAGGCAAGGAAGTTCCTCTGTTCCTCTCTTTCTTTCCTCACAGGCAAACTCATTCATCTTCATTGTACTCTGAGTGGCAACCAGTTACCTTGAACTAGTGCCAGCATATAAATGCATGTTGCCTGATACAGTGTGCGTGAGAGACAGGCCTCCTAATTGTAGCCATTCCTCTCCCTGTGTGTGTGTGTTGTGTCGTTTAACAGTTGTGACTGACTCTTCGTGACCCCATGTCCATGGAGTGTGGCTCCATAAATTTACCTGAACCCTTTTTTTAATGCCATCCACTTTGACAGGTGTCGCTACATCTTCCAGCAGCGAGTCACGCTTCTTAATGATCTCTTTCTCTTGATTCATATCAAAGCACCGCTCAATTTAAAATCCTCAACATACAGTTTGTGAAATGTAGGCAAAATCAAAATACAGTGGACTCTTGTATAAAAAATGGTTTGTAGAACATAAAATTTGTACAACATAAACAATTCCAGAGATAGGGGAAATTTGCTTAACAGAATCGCCTATGGGGCAAATCTGTACAACATAAAAATGGGATTACTCTGTTTTCAATGCACTCCTATGGGGAATTTGTATAAAGGAAAATTCGCTTAACATAATTCCTTTATACAAGGTACCACTGTGTATTGAAATGTTTAGCAAATTAGGCTGTTTTTGACCAGAAGCAGGTTACTTCAACAGTGTTACCTTGCCTATTTGCTAGATCTTCTTTTGCACATATGATACTGAAATCTGCGGATAACACTGAATGCCAAATATTTAGTGGAAAGGTAAAGGTAAACGTTTTCCCTGCACATGTGTGTTAGTCATGTCTGACTCTAAGGGCGGTACTCATTTCCGTTTTTAAGCCAAAGAGCCAGTGTTGTGCAAGTCCATGGCCATGTGGCTGGCATGGTTGAACGCATTTCTGCACACGGAACACTGTTTATCTATTTGCATTTACATGCTATTGAGCTGCTAGGTTGGCAAGAGCTGGAGTTAACAGCAAGAGCTCACTCCACTGTGAGGCACCCAGGATTCAAACAACCGAGCGGCCAACTTTGCAGCCAACAGTTTCAGCGCTCTAGCCCACTGAGCCACCACATCCCTCTAAATATATAGTACAGTATTATAAAACCCAGAAAAAAATATTTTAACATGCATCACCAGAATTGGCCACTAGAGGGAGCCAGCTACCATGCTATGTATAATATTTTCACACCGTGGATAAGTGAAATCTGTGGATATGGAGGTCCTACTGTACTTCCACTTCTCTGTTTTCAAAACATACTTGCCAAATCAGCAGCTTCTCATTCCCTGACATTTCAGAGCGAAAAACTGAGATGAGGAAGAAGATTTGTGTAATGTTACAGTAGGAAGGTATTTAAAAAAAATACCAACTAGGGGGAAACCCCAAGTAAACAGGTAAAATTCCAAGTCAGATCCCCTATACCTGTTTGTCACAACAAAATGCGACAAACAGGTATAGGCATTATCACCATTTCTAATAGACCTGCATCTCATTGGGCTCTACCTGCACCACAAATGACACAAGGGGGATTTTTCATGGCCCTATAATGCGGCTAGGATGTCTCACCCCAAATCAAGTTGTTGCGGAACAAAAAAGTCTCATTAGCTCGTAACTTTAATACTTGGCTTCCTGCTTTACTCCATATGACATGGTGGAGTCACCTGTCTGGGTTTCTTCTCTCATCCCTGACCTAGGTCACACATTAGCACAGCTGCCATGCAGTATCTTTTCACTGAACCACAGAGCCTAGGTCTCAGGTAGGAATGGGCTGTGAAGAGAGGCATAGCTAGGGTTTTCAGCACCTGGGGACGGATGTGGCTGGCATGGCTGAATGCATTTCTGCACACAGAACACTGTTTATCTATTTGCATTTACATGCTATTGAGCTGCTAGGTTGGCAAGAGCTGGAGTTAACCGCAAGAGCTCACTTCACTGTGAGGCATCCAGGATTCAAACAACCGAGCGGCCAACTTTGCAGCCAACAGTTTCAGCACTCTAGCCCACTGAGCCACCACATCCCTGTAAATATATACTAAGTACAGTATTATGGACAGTGGTGCCTTTAAGTGGACTGGGGTGGGACAACACTTTCTTCGTGCACCCCCACATGCGTGCGGATTGTGAACCCAGCCCAGTCCAGCCTGGATCGGCCGTCCTCATCTGCCACCGCCTCAACATCCTTTCTCCATTCCCTGCCTGCCTCTCTCGTGCCGTTCCCAGCCTCAAGGAGCGGGGGGAGGGGGGAGAGACACATACCTCCTCCTCCTCCTCTTCTTCTTCTTCATCTTCTTCCTTCTCCGGTGACCCCTGGTCTCGACCATGTCCCCGTGCTGGCAGCCTTAGATGAACCCCACCTCGCCCAGCGCAGCACCTTTGTGCCGCAACTGTTGCTGTTCCCACAGGGAGGGGGTCTTTCCCCAGAGAGCACTGCACCAGCCAGCCAGCCAACCCCCCCCCCAGCCATTCTTCCTGCCAGCTCAGGGACGGACGCTTAAGGGGAGTGGCGATGGCATTAGCAGCACCACCACCACCAGGAGGAGGAGGAGGAGAACGAGGAGCAGGAAGCACTGCTGCCCTTTC
>JAHTLZ010000195.1:4733123-4748280 GCA_023846285.1 Phrynocephalus versicolor
TGTGTGTGTGTGTGTGTGTGTGTGTGTGTGTGTGTGTGTGTGTGTGTCCCCACCCCTATTTTGAAGCCCATGGGGTAGTGGAACCTTGTGCTCTCTATGAAGGGTCCATAAATAAAGGTAGGAACAATTTACCTGCTGTAGGCACCCCTCCCCTCTACTCATGAGTCACTTTGGCATGGAAATGCTTGCCTATGAAATGGGAAATATGATTCTAGCCCTGCATTTGATCTCACACACATTTGCTAAAATGCTAGAATTCAAAGGTCAAATTGAAAATAGTTGCCACAATGTATGTTTAATGCAAATCTCCTTCGTTTCTTTTTATCGTTCCGTTGACTCTTGTTCTTAAAATGTAATGCATTCCATCTTTGGAAATGAATATTTTATACTAGTTTAGCATCATTCTGAATCCCAGTAGTTAATGAAACATGAGTCAGGCAAACTTAGTGATGGCAAGAGCGAGGATCCATCCTGCATTATTTGCATTTTGAAAGGTCTCATTTTAGGGTGCTCTTGCGTTTTGAAATCCATCATTCACATTTTTCTCTCTTGGAATTATGTAAGGAGGAAATGCTTATTTCAGAATATAGCTGTTCTTTGCTGTCCAAGAAAAGCTATATTTCATTTTTCCCATATGGGAAAAATGCAAGATGTCCATTGAAATGGTAGTATGCAAGATGTCCACTGAAATTGGTAGCCCCCAAATTTCAGGATTCATGCAAATTCAGCTTCTTCTTCGCCGAAGAAGAAACAGTACATGCTGTTTTTCCATGCAACTGTATCAAACCAGAATAGAGTGCAAGAATAGCAATAAAAATAACATATGTCAGTACTAGATTGTAATAATACCTAATTAGGATAGCCACAATCCAGTCATTTCATTAATACTACAGTCTCACATTGGACGCATGCTCTATAAAACAGGCTAAACCAGCCTTTATTAAATTAATATTATGGATCAATAATTCAAATATGCCAGCTCTTTCTATTGTCATTTATTAGCAAAAACTAGTAGCGACTCCCTAAATGCCGAGCACAAGAGATAGCAACAAGATTCTCACTGCAGTTGGTTACTATCATTCCCTGAGTCAATAGCAAGAAAGAGCTGTTGTATGACAAGAGTGTTGGGCCCTTACCTGTACACATGAATGTATGAATGAATTGGCAAGAGGGCAGGCTGTGATTATTATCCACACTGTAGTTATAAGAGTTGAATCTGATATTGGTTCATGTATCACTGTTCTTCCTGCAGAATTCCAAGATGGTATTTTGTGTGCTACCTAGACTTCCCCGCTGCTGTTCTTGGAACTGCACTGCAGCTGTCTAGCAGAGAATTATATTCATCACACAGACATCAAATTGCAAGAATTCTTAGGAAGAATAAGAGAGTTGAAGTGGTATCAGACAGGTGGAACTATGTGGTGGAAACAGGAGTGGACCAAGGCAAGCATGAAACTGAAATATGAGATATGGAATGCATCAAGTATTTCAATGTTATTCCACTGGTTACATGAATGTAAAGTGAATTAGCATAGGACAGTTTCAATCAGGCCATTTCAAAGTGTTTTCTCTGGAAATGACAAACCGAATAAAAATAGTGTGGCTCTGATTTTGAGGCAAGACATAGCACAAGCAGTTGTGGCTATTTATGCAAACTTTTGCCGACAAATGTCACTCAACTTTGTGCAAAGCCTGTCAACATAGTCATCATTCAAGGCAATGCTGCAAGTAAATTTTTTCCTCTAGAAAAATAACATGGAAAGGTACTTCAAAAGAACATCAAAAACTTGAAGGGTAATTCTGCAAAAAATATAATTCACACATCAGGTGTTTCACTTTCCCTTCCATTACTCAAAGAGGAACCTAACAATGTTTTCATCATCTAGACAACCATCTGTCAGATATTAGATGACCATCTGTCAGATATACTTTGATTTGGATTCCTGCACTGAGCAGTGGGTGGGACTTGATGGTCTTATAGGCCCCTTCCAACACGGTGACTCTTTTATTCTTAGATTCTATGAACCAACCCTCTAACAGCCTGCTGTGTTTGCATCCAGCAGCTCTGTTCGAAGACTCATGAGAAGTTTTTGCCTTGGCATTTCAACTTTCTGGGAACTCACTGATAATGATATGTGTGCTATGATGAAACAGGGCTTATAGTTATTTCACACGCGTTTATGTGTCATAAGGTCTGACCTTTATCTTGCCGCTACACAGTCTTTGCCGAGGATCGAGAGTGGATATATTGAACATTGTTTTTGGTCTTTCGTTTGAGCCTTATCTCTAAAGAGACAACAGCTTGTGACTTCTGGTATCGAAAGGGCAAGGAATCCACCATGTCTGTGAGGATTCAAGCACTTAAAGGGCAAGCATGTTTTTTTTGGAAATCCAGGGATTAATCATTTCCCCCTATGCCAAGGTCTCCAGACATCATTTGACACAAATAACTGCCTGACAGTGAATAACCTTAGATTGGCCAGTGATAGAAGAATGCATGGGGCATAAACAGGATTCGCTTTATATCAGAGTTTTCAAGTAACTAGTTACAACTAATACAGTTATTTGGACCTGGTCATCTTTTGGGAAGCAAGTGATATAAAGGTTTTGTAAATATAATAAAATATTTTGTAAATATAATAAATAAAATGTTACATTGTTATAATTAATAACACTGGTCACTTTGAAAAGTTACTTTTAAAAGTCATTTAAAGCCAGTTGAAAGGAGCATTTCAGGTTTTATGCCACTGTTGCCAAGCCTAAGGGGACTGATATTCTTTGGTTTTGTTTTTTGTTTGCTTTACCATTTTGTTGTGTTCTTTATTTCTTACATTAATAACCACCTTATAGCATCTTACAAAGGAAAAAATAAAACCAAATTGAACAAAAAATAATACAATCAAGTAAATCAGCCCTGTCACAAACGAATTAGAATCAAGTAGATACATTAGAACCATTAAAATCCATAAAGGATATATTTATTTATTTATTAGTTGTCTATACCTCCACTCTGGGTACAGTTAAACAACACTGTAGCACAGGCTAGACATCATATGGCAATCTAAAAAGATGTGTCATCACCCTCTTTTTAAAATCAAAGTAGAAACATGTCATAACCTGGAAGGAAGTGTATTTCATAACCTGGGAGCCATCCAAGAGAAGGCCCTGTCCTGTTTGCTTGTTAGGTGGACCTCTGAATCTGCTGGAATAGGCCCACCCGAAATGTATTTCATTAATATTTCCAAGGTGCCTTAAGGGCAAACTTTAAGGATGAATTTTGTGCCAGAGCAAGTGGGCTGCTATTAAGACAGCAAGAATTACAGGCCCTGTAATTCTTGCTGTCTTGCTGAACTCATGGACTGAGTTCAGTCAGTGATTGAATGTCACCTAAGATTGCAGGCAAAATGCTCCTGGAGAGTATTTTCCCATGCCAGTTACCTCAAGGAAAAGCATAAGAGTGGTATGGGGTCAGGGTTTATAGGAGAAATCTTTCACGAGGGAGAGGCAGAGAAGGAGAGTAAGAGGCCACAGTCAGAACCCCAACGAGACTGAGCAGAAAGCTCCACCCCAAGGGGTTCAGAATAAGAGAGAGGTACTGTGAGGATATTTCCTCAGAAGAAGGAAAAGAATTATGTGTGCCGTCTGATACAAGAACAGAGAGGGACATGGAGGAGTTAATTGATGAGACACATAAAGAGTTTAATAAAATACAGATTGCAGATAGAAATGTTCGAACATAAAGAGATTCCATTAAGGGAGAGGGCAAAATGAGAACCAATGACTGAGGCTTTCTGGGTGACTGATGATCAGGAGGACCTATGGGTGGAAAAGGAGGGGGAGCTTGAGGACAGTTGGAACCCAGACAGAGGAGAGGGTGGCAGTTGGACAGGGTGAGAGAAGGGAGAGGATCCCAATCGAGCCCATGAGCTGGCAGGTAAAAGTAAAACCTGTCTACTGGCCAGAATTGTCATGGTGTATTCAGCAGGGATGGAGGAAAGGGGTGAGAGAAAACCCCTGGCAATGTTATGGGCGGGACATGAATGATTCTCCTACTCTGCATGGAGTAATTTTCACATGTGGCCACCAAAGGTAGACTTGCATGCTTCAGTCCTTGGAGGGGCCCTTGGGAAATCTGATCATCAAAGGTGGGTTCAAAGAAACTCCATGTCTAAGGCGCTATCATGTGTCAACACATGGTCCCCACCAGTTAAATCCTGGGGACATGTGGCCCACGACAGAAAAGCAAGGTTGCTTCCTTTTGATTTACACAATTTAAATCACAACATTCCAATAAAACAGGGGATAATCAAATAACACCAAGTGTATTGAGGCGCCCTCAAAGCAGAGTGACCAAATCTACACCAAACATCACAGTCTCAAGTGTGCAGCCAACCAATACTTTTTTGCATGGGTGTCCCTGTTTAGTATGGTCACAGGTATTTATATGGTGGGTGAGAGGATGCCAAAAGAAAACAAAGAAGTGAGAAAACAAAGAGAACGTATTACAGTATGAATCATACTGGAGCAGTGATAAGAGAAAGTGCTTATCTGTGTTTGGATCCCCAAATACATTTTTTTTAAAAAGATAAGGAGTGTATTTATCCACAGAAGTCTCCCAATTTGATTTATAGTCTGCAGTCAAAAGAAATCTGGGAGGGAGCAACAGCTACACAAAACTCTGTATCTTTGTCTTCCTCTCTCTCATTCTCTTAATCTGTCCACCCTCCTGTAATCCCCACAGATTAGAAAGCTAAGAGATGAGAAAACACTTCCTCTCCCTGGCTTGTTGCATATTAAGGTAGTGTTTGGAAAGGGTTTCAGTTTGGTCTAGAGCAAATGGTGCCCTGTTTGATGCAATGTCTCTTCCAGATCCAACTTGATTTGTAGTGCTCTCTATTGACTTATACAGTGGTACCTCTAGTTATGAAATCAATCCGTTCCAAATGAATTTTCTTAAATCTAAATTTTCTTAAGCCGAAACAGAGTTTCCTAGAGAAATGCATTGGAAACTGATTAATCCATTCCAAGTGGGAAATCACCCCCCCCCAGAATGAAAACAACAACACATTAACAGACATGCAAACGACAGATGCTCAGCTCCCTACCTTTCAGTTGCTTGAGAAATCGACCCCAAAGTTCCAAAAAGTCCTCAAAATGTTGCCAAATATATCCAAAATGGGCAGTTTGAAAAGGTTATTTATAAAAAAAGAAGAAGCCCCGGTTCTCAGCTTTCCTGTTCAAAATGATTCCTTCTTCCTAATTGCAGCACTGGAGTTGGGTGCCCACAAGATGGCAGTATTACTATTGCAGGAGCTATTTTGAAAAGGAATCTTTCTTTTTCTTTTCCCTTTAGTAACTCAAAACAACAACAACAACAAAAACAAACAAACCCAAAAACCCCCAAAACCCAAGGCTTTTTTGTAACTTGAATTTTCCCTATAGCCATGGATTTCTATTCTTAAGTCAATATTTTCTTAAGTCGAGACCTCTGTAAGTTGAGATACCACTGTACTGTAATACTAAAATGGCCATCATGTTTTGGACTTTGAACTAATGGACTCTGGAGACATAATATGTGCTAAAGAGAGGAGTAACCCTCCCAAATCCCAGGCCGTAGGGTTCGTAGAGTTCCATGCTAGTGACCTTTAAAGTATCACCCACTCTACAAGAAAGAAAAAGGTCCAAAATAAGCAGAAAATTTGTGCCTCATTCAGTTAGGTTTGTTCTCCACATCTGAATTCAATTGCAAATTTAATTACTCTGTCCCCCAAAAGTGAATCTGACCATTCTGTTTGGATCTGGACCTTATAAAAACTGGACCCAAATCAGGCTGAGTTGGTTAGGGATTTGGCCTTTGGCAAAGCATATAAATTACTGCTGATATATAGGCCTTTGGCCAGTTCCAGAATGACTTTTGTTCACATATGGGTTGTGCTTTCAGCTTATCCTATTTTATAGGCTCTTGGGGCTCATTCACAAATGGGTGCAAGTCACCAATTAATCATCTTGACCTGGTGAAATTGGAATGTTTACATAAATTTTGCAGAGAGGAACATGCTATCTGAGATGACACAAAAGCTCTACCTGTGCTTTTAATGTAAGGATGGCTTGGGGTCGTATGCAAGTCACCACTTGCCAAGCTTGGACTGAAGACCTGGACTCCAACCAGGAAAGAGCAGGCACATCAGTGTTGCTGCTTTGTTTGGTCATTGCTCAAAGCCAGAGCAATTATAATCATCTGCTGGGGCCTAATAATTTTATTTCTTGTTTGTTAATTTAATTTATATATCATCCCATTGGTTGCAAAGCACTATTCTGGGCACTTTTCAAAGAGTTAAAATAGAACTATAGTAAAGCAAAGACTAAAATACCTGAAAAACTAGCTTCTTGCCCCACAAACCCAAACCAGTGGCTCAGTTCTCAGGAGGCAAGCTGTTCATTGAGGAGGCAATTAAAAACATTCAGGAAGGTGAGTTGAGGATTTTTAACTGCTTCCACAATGTGTATTTGGTGTGTGTGTGTCAGGTGCATTTATTCTGGGAGTTTGTTTCCAATCCCTTAGTGCTACCGTTGAGAAGGCGTACCACTACTAGAAGGTTTCTGGACCTCTCTCAGAGTGGCCTGGCCTGGGAGCATCTGGTGGGTTGGGTAGATGACACTGGGGTAAGATGCTCCAACAAGTGATAGGGTTCCGAACCATAGAGGTATTCATATGTGAGTGTTAAAATCTTGAACCTGATCTGCGACATAATGGGTAACCATTGGAGGCTAGCCAGAACTAGGATGATATGGTCAAATTTGCTCACATCACAGTCACCAGCCTGGCCACTATGTTCTGGACCTACTGTAGTCTCTGGATCAGGCCCAAGGGCAGCTCCCCATAGAGAGCATTGCAGGGGTTGATAATGTTATCTGCTTACAGAATGCTAGAAGTCCCATACAAATTGGAGGCCATTGCTGGGGCAAAAGTCTTACAAGGAATCTGATAGGGTCAGTACGTTATAAGTAGAGATAGACACAAAACACCAAAATGGTGTTTCGTCTCATTTATTGTTTTGTTTTTTAAATTTGTTTCATTTGGAATGAAATGAATTTTCTTTAAAAAAATTCATTTCATTCTTCATTTTTTAACAGTCCCCCTAGCGCCGACCAGCTAGCCCGTGGGCTGGGTTGGCACTTTTTGGGGGGGCTTATTTTTCCCTAGTGCTGACAAGCTGGTCCATGGTCCAGGTCAGCACTTTTATTTTTAGTCTAGTGCCGGTCGGCACTTATTTGTATTATTTTGACAAGCACCAAGATTGGCACTTGTCAAAATAAATAATAAACAAAAACAAAACTGAATGAAATGAAAATTTCCATTTTGTTTCATGTTTTCAAAAAAGGAAACTTCATTTTTCATTTCTTTCTGTAATGAAATGAAAAACAAAAAATGAAACAAAAAATTCATTTCATGCCCATCTCTAAATAAGTGCTGGTTCATACCCATAGATTCTTGGATCAAACCAGAATGCCTTACATTTTCTTCAAGGAAGTGGTGGCATTTGTGAACATCCCTAACCAGAGTGCTTGACACAATTCCTTATACTGTTGTCCTACATCCCAGGGTTTCCAACCTTGGGCAAGCCAGAAATACTTGGACTACAACTCCCAGAAACTCAGGCCATTGCAGCTAGTGGCAAAGGCTTCTGGGAGCTGTAATCCAAGAACGACCGACCTACCCAAGGAACCGGTGCAGTTACTTCCAACTATGGGAAATATTGTCCAAAAAGTAAATTCCTTGAGATCTGCTCAGGCATGAACTCAGGAGAACTTGCTTCTAGACCTTGTTAATGATCAACCGTTCAAAGGGAGAAGACAGTCCTTGAGGAATTTGGGTTTGACAACTGGCCTGATCAGATGGTGTTCGGCTTGATTTGCTGCAGCGTTTCATGGTGATCTGTCTACATAAATCTTCCCTCACAAGATCAGGCATCACTTTTCTGTTATGACAGAGAATGCGCAACAGATTGGTTGAGATGTGTAGGTTTATCACACAGTACCTGCTTTCCTAAAGGAAAAAAAAAGTATATAAAGAAAACTGTACAGGTGTGTTCACTCAATCTGCAGTTCCGCTGGCTTAGTTCCCAGGCTGAGAAGAGACAGTGACACTATCACAACGTAATCCCTTTCTTTCTCTTCTGTTACAAGTGGTTTTTCAAAGACAGCTAAATGTCATCCAAGTCACCTAGAGCCTGAGAAAAGTACTGAAAAGCAGTGTGTGTAGGTTTTTTTTTTTTAAAAAGAAGACACTATTATGGTCTTCGTTTGACAAGCCCATCTGGAACATGCACTGCGACAGGAAGGTTTATTTGAGATGTTAACTCCTTCTTGCTCTTTCCATGCATCTAGGACAATGAAAAGGAAGAGCTGACACAGTCTGCTCCACCATGTTTTTGCAGAAACCATCCTAGCTGGTGATTAAATAGTTATCATGACTCTGCAAAATGAGCATCCAGTTGGATTGTGTGGGCACTTGTCACAGACTGTTAATGAGTTGAGATGGGCCTGGTGCTCTTCAACATTTATTTATTTATTTATTTATTTATTTTATTATACTGGTTAAAATCACTTTACTAAAAAAACCCCATTATTTAGTCAGCTGGCCTAGAGTGCCAAGCACACAGCAGGCATTCCCTCTTTGGACAGTGAATTTATTTATTTATTTATTTATTTATTTATTTATTTATTTATTTATTTATTTATCTATTTATTTATATACTGCAACCATCTAGCAAAAAACTACTCTGGGCAGTTTATAAACACAGAAAATACAAAATACAGATTAAACAACTTAAAATAGTAAATAGAAACTAATCAATCAGACTAAATAATCAAATTATAACAATAAAAAGAACAAATAAGCAAATAAGCGCAAATACAATAAATCAAAATGATTTGACACTTCAAAATAAGAACAAATGGGATTTTTTTTACTAATTGCTCGGATAAGGGAATGCAGGGAACACTTATCATATATGCAGATGACACAAACTGGGTGGAATAGCTAATATTCTGGAAGATAGGAGAAACATTTAAAAATATGTCTGTGAAGATTCTCAGTCATCCAAGTGAGTTTAACTGGAAGTTGAGTCCTGGCAACTGGGCTTCTTTTCTTGAGAGATTGAAACATTTCGCTACTCATCCAAAGAGCTTTGTCAGTCTGAGGAAAGCTAGTTGGGAGTCCTCCATTTTATAGTTCCCTGTGACCTCATGTCACCCTGGTCTGAAATAGGCTCATAAGGTGAACAATGGCCTAAAGGTGCTCGCCTGAAACCCATAAAGTATGGGTCATTAGCTATGGCCTTGGTGGTGGAGGTGTGAAGTATTTTTGATTTGTCTGGGGATTGTTGGAATCACTGCCTGATAGGTATCAGATAAAGTGTGCCTGAGCCCCCCCACCTCTGTTGAGAGAGGGGATTTCAATACTGACATGAGTGGCTTCTCTGACCCCTCTCTCAAACCACCTAACATTCCAAAATATCTTGATATGCTTACAACATAATGAAGTTTAGCAGGGATAAATTGTTCCACACCTGGGGGTGGTAGAAATCAATGCACATTTACAAGATGGGATAATTGGTTCAGTAATACTATAATTGGAGTTGTTGAAGATCAAAAACTGAATAACATCCAACTGCACAAGCAAAATGGGCAAATGCAATTTTAAGATGTGTCAACAAATGTAACAAATCCCATGAGATACTAGTTCCTCTCTATTTCTCCCTAAGCTCTATATTTATTCAAGTGGGCCTGTTGTAGTTGTGACTTACTGCCATTTGGTAAGTCACAACAAGAGTAGGCTCATTTGAGTCCATTAAGCAGTTGACTCACCGAAATCCCCAATGATTCAGTGGACCTATTCTGGTGTGACTTAAGCAATGGATCTTTGGCCAGTTAAACTTCCTAGCCTCAAATACAGTTCCATTAAAAAGAACTAGAATAATGTAATTCTGTGTTGCATAATTGCAAGCACTTCCACACAACAAGCAGTGTATTATGTAGGGAATCGAATGCTTAGCTGTATTGGCCACTTGTGGTGGAACCCAATTTGAGAACAGATACAAAAGGGTCCATCAATATATCCGTTATTTCATTGAGGACAGCAGGGGAACATCTGTGATCTGAATTTCCTTGAGTTTATATTATAAACATAGCCTTTTTCGCTTTGAGCCAGATATTCTTTTTGGAGAACACACATACATATAAATCCAAAAAAAGTGAGGTGGTCAGAATATATGAAGAAGAGGAATGTGTCAGGATGGCTTTGAAGAAGGAGACAACGTGTTGATGCAGGTTGCTCATAGTGCAAATCCCAGCCTAAATTATATCAAGTCCCAGCATTTCTCTCCTTCATATCTCAGCTACTGCAGTTTCCTAAGTATATTGCACATGTCTAGAGATATGCAAGCTGGCTGGATAGCGCAGTGAGTTGGACTTTGGGCTGCAGATCCAGAAGTTGGCAGTTCAATTCCCCAATGTGCCTCCTTTGGGAAGGACCACCCTCTGTAGCCTTGGGCAAGCTGCACAGTTTCAGGGTGCCCCCCTAGAGGAAGGGAACAGCAATGCACTTCAGAGTTCTCTCTACCTAGAAAACTCTAGGAAAGCTCGTTATTAGAGATGGGCATGAAACGAAAATATTGGCTGCCCCGCACCACCTTGTGTGGTGCAGGGGACGGCTTTGCCGGCTGGCTGGTGGCAGGCGGTGATTGGCTACGCGTTTGGCGTAGCCCACGTTACGGAGCGCAGGCTTTAAAGGGCTTGCGCCTCCCCATCACCGCCTGGCCGTTCAGCTGCCGTTCTCCCGCCCTCCCTCCGCTTTTCGAATGTGATGGTGATGCTTTGCTGGTCGCTACGGGGCCGGATGGGAATTTTTGACTACCACTCTGATTGGCCGTGAGTGGTGGCGTGTTTTCGCCCATCCCACCAGACACATGCTGGAGGTGGGGGTTATAAAACCCCGGTCACAGTTTGTCGGGTAGCGCAATAGGTAAGATTCATAAAACAGGCCCTCGTCCGAATTAATAACTTCAAGGTCCTCGGCAGCCCTCATTTAATAAATTAGATTAGGACATAGATAGGGACAAATTAAGACTAACCCACACATGATCAAGAGGGCTGTCAAATTATTGGCGATTTGGGGGATGCTCAAAGACACTCTAGGCATCCGCCTTGCAGCAACAAAACAGACCACACGTAAATCTGGCAGCAGGGGACCTAATAAAGAATGATGTCATCATTATTGCGCTACGTCACAGACCCTCCAAGTTACTGTTTAGTTGAATAAAGTTAAAGTGCTGTTATAATTAATAAATTGTGGCCCTCTTCAACCAAGACAGTCTGTGTCGTCTCGTTATTCCAGCCTAGCCTGGCAAGGTGTTTCATTTCGTTTCTTTAGTAGTTTCATTTTGTTTCATTACTAATGAATTTTTAAATAATTTTTGGAACAAAACAAAACAAAACAATCTGTTAATGGCTTCCCTGGGACCTAGAGGCACTAGAATCACAGAGTAGCTTCTTTGGACTCTTCCCTGTAAGCCCCCAAAATTTGGGGTTCAGGGGGCTAACTTATTAAACTCCAAAGGGGGTCCCCTTAGGAGAAAACCATTTCTAATTGAATCAAGAAACAGCTAATCACTCCCCTACTGGGAGGCGGGGGGAGGGGAGACAGTTTTAGCAGCTTCCCAACTCATCAATTGTATATGGGTTCTCGTGGGATTCCTTTGCTCTCTAGATTACAAACCCAGTCTCTATTTTTCTAGCTAGGAGAAAAGGAAGTTGAATTTGTCTGTGGAATTTTTCATGCTGCCTTAACATTCCCAAAGGACATACCATGTGGAAATGTAAAAGCCTACCTAGGCATTTAATCAATTGGAGGCTCTCGAACACTGTCTTTTATTTACCTAAATAAGAAAGAAATGGCTATACCCTAAAGTCCAGGGCTGCTGACAAATGATGCATTGCCCGAGTGTGCTTTTGAGAAGGGACATTTGCTGTTGTAATTAGTTTTGAGAAGAAATCATGAAAATAGCTGACATTAACATTTTTCTGGAATTGTATATCTGATTGCATTTCTGTGTGTGTGTGTGTGTGTGTTTTGTAGTTATACATTGATAATGCAATATATCCAGAATTTTAGAATTATGGCTATTATTTTTTAGAACATGCTCTTTATATACAGTAGGACCCCTGTATCCACTGATTCAGTTATCCACGGTTGGCAGAGGAAAAATAAATAAATAATTCAGCAGCCGCAAAGCAAGCTACTGTTAGAAAGAGCAGCTGTAAAGCAAGCTACTGTCATAAAACAGCAGCTGTAAAGCAAGCTACTGTTGCAAAACAGGAGCTGTAAAGTAAGTTATTATCACAAAACAGCAGTTTTGGGGAACACATTTTGGCGTTCTCTCTTATCCACAGTTTTCATTATCCACGGGAAGGCTTGGAACCAATCCCCAGTGGATACTGGGGTTCTACTGTATGTTAAATCAATGGGAAAACTGATCTAGAATTAGCATAGAATACAGCAGCTAAGAAATCAGAAGGCAAAGGGTATGATTACATTCTCCAACTAATTTGACAGTGGTGTTGACTGAATTATTGTACTGATTTATTTCATGTGTTCTTTGTGTTGTTATCCCCATCTACAGGGGGCAGTCACAACTGAACAATTTTGATTCAGGGCAGAGGATTACACCACTCTTTAAATGACACTTTTATCCACCCATGGGCCTTTCCATATTCAACCTGCATTCTTTCCTTCTTGATAACCATCTTGTCCTGAGTTATTTATTATCTCTTTTTAATTCTAAGTGGCATAGCACTGCATCACTGTTGCAGATGAAATACTGCGGTGCTTATGTGAAGCAGCACCAAAGTTGAATGGTTTATTTTAAAATAATTAAAAGGTAAACAGTTTGGACAGCAGGCATGATTTCCTGATGTGACAACATCTTGCACCATCACAAAGGCATCACTTCAGGGAGCACACACCACTGCACACAAAATGCAATGATATAGCTGTTTACACAACCAAAACTAGGTAAAAAAACCCAGGTGATGCAGAGCAATGGGTGTTCAAAAGAAAATGTTTCCTCCAAGAAAAGTGAGAGTGACATTAATATTATGTAGCTGAGGTGACACAGTCTGCTCTGCCATGTTTTTGCAGAAACCATCCTAGGTGGTGATTAAATAGCTATCATGACTCTTCAAGGTCAGCATCCAGTTGGATTGTGTGGGCACTTGTCTCAGACTGTTGATGAGTTGAGATGGGCCTGGTGCTCTTCAACATTTTTACTAATTGCTTGGATAAGGGAGACCGAGTTTGTGTCATATATGCAGATGACACAAACTGGGTGGAATAGCTAATATTTTGGAAGATAGGAGCAACATGCAAAAATATGTCTGTGAAGATTCTCAATCATCCAGGTGAGTTTATCTGGATGTTGAGTCATGGCAACTGGACTTGTTTTCTTTTGAGATCAAAACATTTCACTGCTCATCCAAGTAGCTTTGTCAAACTGTAGCTGGGAAATTTTGAATCAATTTGCATTGTGCTAAACTCTGAATATTTGGAGGAGTGTATGGCATCATGGTCCAACCTGGGATTTGGAATGGCAGCAGTGAAGGAGATAGGAAAGCTCCTTAAGAGAAGGGATGTGTTGCTGGAGCCCAAAGCCAAGATCATCCATGACGTCATATGTGCATGAAAACTAGAAAATGAACAAATCGGATGTGGGTAAAAATGGATCCATTTGAAATGTGGCATTGGAGGAGAACGCTATGCATATCATGGGCCAGCAGAAAGAAAAATATGTGAGTTCTAGATCAACTCAAGCTCTTACTGGAATGTAAAAGGACGAACTGGAGGCTATCATACTTTGGCCACATCATGCAAAGACAAGAATCAATGAAGAAGACATAAGCAAGCATGTTTGAAAAAAGTCAGAAGTGGCAGGAAAAGAGGAAGACAGGACATGAGCTAGCAGGACTCAATAAATAAAGTCACCATTATCTTTAGTTTAGAGGGTGTGGTGGCTCGGGGGGGGGTAGAGCGCTGAAACGGTCGGCTGCAAAGTCAGCAGCTCGGTGGTTCGAATCCCAGGCGCCACGCAGTGGAGTGAGCTCCTGCTGTAAACCCCATCTCCTGCCAAACCTAGCAGTTCAAAAGCATGTACCATATATACTTGAGTATAAGCTGACCTGAATATAAGCTGAGGCACCTAACTCTCCCCCCCCCAATGGGGAAAATTTATAGACCCAAGTATAAGTCTAGGGTCCAGGAGTTACCCTCCGCCGCCCTCCCCAAGCTGGCTGAGCATTCGGGAGATGGTGGAATGGGCAAGATTTGCTGTCTGCTGCCTTCCCCAAGCCAGACAAGCACTTGGGAGGCGGCAGAAGTGCAGTAACTATATTCATTTGAATAAAAGAGCCTCCCTGTGAATCAGAAGTCACTTCCGGGTCACTGAAAATCATTTCTGAGGCCTCCAAGCCCCCAGTTAGGCCTCCCCAGGCCCGACCCAACCTGCATCTGCATATCACGGATTTTCAATTATCGTGGGTTAGGTTGGTCCCTAACCGCCGTGATAGGTGGGGGGTCACTGTACTGTCATAAAAAGCAGGAAGGTAAATATTGTTCTGTGCAGCTGTGCCAGCCAAATGGCCACAAACTTGCACAACACCAGCTCTCTGAGTTGAAAACGGAGATGAGCACTGCCCCTAGAGTTGGACACGACAACTAGCACGCATGTGTGGGGGGAAACTTTAATTTTTTATCTTTAGTTTTGAAGAGTTCTGTAGGGTTGTTAATGACAGGAGGTCTTTATTTCAGAGGGTTGCTCAAGGCAGATGTGAGCTGAAGGTGTGTTACAACAGTGTATCCACCTAGAATGGCACACTGGATGGAAAATGCTCTTGTGACATTTCGGGTTTGGATGTCAGAGAATCCTCACAGACGCTTATAGAGATGTGAAAATTCTGGAAATGTGGAAGCTGTGGGGGGAAATGAAAAAATCAGGGGGGGCAGGGTGTTGTTGCTATTTATTATTATTATTATTATTATTATTATTATTAAATCGTCACACAGCTGACAAGATAACTATGCTGGATTTTGTACTACAAATCA
>JAHTLZ010000195.1:4748290-4769214 GCA_023846285.1 Phrynocephalus versicolor
TATTATTATATTATATTATATTATATTATCTTTTTATTTTTTATTTTTTCTTCTTTCTTTAATCTCTTTTCTTCTTTGTTGATTGTTGTATTGTGTGTTTATTGTTAACCACCCGGAGTTCCTCAGGGAAGACGGGCGGTATATAAACAAACAAACAAACAAACAAATAAAGAAATAAAGAAAATGCTCTTGTGACATTTCGGGTTTGGGCTGTAAAACACCCTGAATTTTATAAAAAAACACTGAGCCTACTCTCCTCATTCAGAGACAATGTGCTTTGTAATATATACAAACTCATAGATGAAAAATGGAGGCAAAGTGTTGGGTGGTGGTGGTGGTGGGCATTAGAAATGAACTCGACTGGGATCTGAAATGAGAAATTTCTTTTCCATGAGCACAAAGGATTAAAGAAGGAAAAGAAAGGCTGCAAAGATAATAAACGCTCTATATCTCACAGCTTGCTGCAAAGACTTCTGGCAGATTTAATCCCCTCACATGCTCACTAATTCCCCCCCCCCCCAGTCTGTTGTATTTTGCCAACACCTTAACCATCTGTCC
Organism: Phrynocephalus versicolor; assembly: GCA_023846285.1. Classification (NCBI taxonomy): domain Eukaryota; kingdom Metazoa; phylum Chordata; class Lepidosauria; order Squamata; family Agamidae; genus Phrynocephalus; species Phrynocephalus versicolor. The sequence goes on from JAHTLZ010000195.1 coordinate 4,748,849, forward strand.
TGTTATTTTCCTTTCTTGCTTTGTCAAAACTCAGTGAACAGAAGTGTTTTTCATCTTCCAGAGCTTTAGAAACCAATTCTGAGATGCGTCAAATCTACCTGGTGATTTGCAAATTGGAGGACTGTAGAGATGTGGAAAGGAAACATATCACACAATTTTAATTTCTATGATCACCCCCCTCTGAAATTGCCCCTGTACATATCATGCTATAATATCACCTTAGATTATTTCTTTAGCAGGCTTGCTTGAGACGCAAAGATCTTTGATTTCCTTATCAGTGGGAGCTGATTTCATGCGACAGGTTACCTGCAATGACATTTTGGACACGGCGGTATTTGACAACTGATGGGGTTCAATGTAAAAGCAGAGCTTGTAAATTGTACTATTCCAAACCCTACTGTTGGATTGTTCTGTCACCAACTAGAGTGATTTGGAGAGATGCCATTTAAAATTAAATTCTCTCTAGTCCTTTTGGAATCGCATAATGGAGAAGGGCGTGCACTGTGAGCACGGAAGGACAAGCCCGTCTTGTTCCAGATTGTGTCACCTTGTCACGAGTTCATTACAAAGTTTGCTCTGGAATTGAGTTGTGAATTCTTTTCAAAAAACCCTACCTCAGAAAACTCTACCTCAAAAATAAAAAAGACCCTCCATTATTTATTTATTTATTTAAGAGTATTTTTACTCCGCCTTTCTCCTTGGAAAAGGACCCAAAGCGGCTTACAGTGATGAGAGATAATATACAGTCCAATACAATTAAGGCATGTTCAAGTATTGAGAACAAGGAATTGAGGGACATCTTGCAGCAGGCTTGCCCAAAGTCCGGCCTGGGGGCCAAATCCGGCCTGTCAGGCCATTCTGAGTGGCCCGTGGCTGCCTGGCCTGCCCCTCCCTCCCCCTCCTTCACCCCATGTTTTTTTAAAGAAAGTGGGTGGGGCTTGCAGGGTTGGGGAGCAACCGGCCCCTGACACATTCTCAGCCACCAAATCTGGCCCTCCTTACAAAAAGTTTGGGCACCCCTGTCTTACAGCATTAATAGACAAGATTACATTAAAGCTACAAGGTTATGAGCAGTTATAAACACAAAGTCTACGTGAACCTATAGATTCATATAAAAGACACATAATAGGTAGACCATCATTCAGGGAAAGCTTGCCTGAAGAGAAAGGACTTTGCTTGTTGCAGGAAAGACATCAGAGATGGGGCACTCCTGTCCTCTAGTGGGATGGAGTTCCAGAGTATGGGCACAGTAGTCGAGAAGGCCCTTTCATGGGTCCCCACGAGACGTACCTGTGAGGGTGGTGGGATGGAGAGAAAGGCCTCTCCTGATGACCTTAACACCCAAGTCAACAGTTCATACTGTGAGATTCAATCTTTAAGGTGCTGGAGGAGAGTCTTGAGAGTCCCCTGGACTGCACGAAGATCAAACCTATCCATCCTGAAAGAAATCAACCCCGAATGTTCACTGGAAGGACAGATTTTGAAGCTGAGGCTGCAGTACTTTGGCTACCTCATGGGGAGAGAGGAGTCCTTGGAAAAGTCCCTGATGTTGGGAAAGATTGAAGGCAAAAAGAAAAGAGGATGGCAGAGAATGAGATGGTTGGACGGTGTCATCGGTGCAACCAATATGGATTTGACCAAACTCCGGGAGGCAGTAGAAGACAGGAAGGCCTTGCGAGCTCTGGTCCATGGGGTCACGAACAGTTGGACACGACTGAATGACTGAACAACAACAAAGGACACAGGTCATACAGTGCTTTGTAGGTCAAGGTCAGCACCTTGAATTGTGCCCGATAACTGATTGGCAGCCAGTGGCGCTGTTTTAATAGGGGTGTAATGTGATCTCTGTACCCCGCCCCAGTCAGCATTTTGGATCCATTGAAGTTTCCTGAGACTTTTCATTGGTAGCCCCACATAGAGTGCATTACAGTAGTCTAGCCAGGACGTCACTAGGGCATGTGTCACTGCGGCTAAAGCTGGTTTCTCAAGAAAGAGGCGTAACGTGTGTACTAGCCTTAATTGTGGAAGTGCGCTCCTGGCCACGGCTATGACCTGGCCCTCCAAGCCCAACCCGACCCAGCATCCGCATATCACAGATTTTCCATTTTCGCAGGTTGGCTTGGGTCCCTAATCTCTGTGATAGGCTGGGGATTACTATATTGTTATTTCTTACATATATGAGATTAGCGCTATTATACCCTATTACCTTGTTGCTGGGCCCTCCGTATTAATATTGCCCACCTTTCTTCTTCTTTTTCTTAGCATCTGTTCCACTTGGTAGTGGGGTCCACTATTCTGGTTGGTGTCTTCCACTTGCTTGGTCACAGGTTTGGTTCAGGTGAACCTGGGACAACTTCATGTCATCATCAAGGGTGTTCATCCAGCACTGTTTGAGTTGTCCCCACAGTCAGAATCTGCTAACCTCCAGGGTGACACTCTTTTTGGCCAGAGTTTTTTGTTAACACCCCAGTTGTTAACATCCCATACATCTTGTCAGTGATTGGTGCAATGCCATATTTAGATTTGATGTCATCGTTCAGCTCATGATCATTTTGCATGAGGCCAGAGGCCCATCATAGCATCTTTGTCTCCATGACCCCAAGGCAGTGTTCTACATCTTTAGTTGATGGCCAGCATTCCATAGAGTGCAACAGGTCATACAATGATGTGATGGACCAAGGACTTTAAACGGTTGCTGATCTTTTTGCCTCACATGCAAACAGAAAGTGTATGTCCTCTTGTGATGGCTTAGGGAACTGGGAATGTTTAGCCTTTCAAAAAGAAGACTGAGAGGGGGTATGATAGCTAGCTATGTTTAAATATTTGAAAGGATGTCATATTGAAGAGGGAACAGGTTTGTTTTCCATGGCTTCAGAGACTAAGACTCGGGGCAATGGTCTCAAACTACAGGAAAAGAGATTCCAATTGAACATTAGAAAGAACTTCATGATGGTTAGAGTTGTTTGGCAGTGGAATAGGCTGCCACGGAGGGTGGTGGAGTCTCCTTCTTTGGAGGTTTTTAAGCAGAGGCTGGATGGCCATCTGTCGGGGGTACTGTGATGGGGTACCTTCATGGCAGGGGGTTGGATTGGATGGCCCTTGAGTTCTCTTTCAACTCTATGATTCTATGATTTTATGTCCGAGGTCAGTAGCTCAGAATTTCAAGCCAAGATGGACTGATGTGAAAAATCTCTGAGCCGTAAATCTCTGCAGGAAAGGAAGGCCAGGCACTCATTAAAAATTAGAGTGTAGAATTAGCATTAATTAACACTGAGATTGTAATTCACCAACAGTGCAAAATTTTACATGCCCCTTCAGGAAGCACTCTGATTTCCTTTCAGTGAAATTTGATTCCAAGTAAGTTGGGCATCAGATGGCAGACTCGGAATCATAACTAGATAGCTTATGTAGAATCCAATCTGAGTATTAATCAAACACGCAGATTGTTAAATACAGGCTGCCAGATATATTTAAAAATCTTGTCTCACTGTGCCTTTGCGTGATGTGGCAGAGAAATGGAAAGAGGCAAAAAAGTTTTAATCTTAGACAGAGTTTTATTAAAAATAAACAATATTTTTTAAAAGAGATCCTCAGCGTATGCCTTTCCTTACATTTGTACACGAAAAAAGAAGCAGATACTTTTATTTTAAAAAAATTCTGCTTCCTGAACCACCTACCTGTGTAGCTCAAGTGTCAGACAGTACCTCTTAGATTTCATACTTACATCAAGTAATCCTTGCTGAATTTAAGTAGGGTAGCTATTCTGAATGTGGATGTGATTGAAGCTGTTTTTAGATTTTAGTCTGCTTTCTCTGGAGTTTATTTACTTCCTGAATAAGAAATACCTTGTGGGAACTTTAATTTAATAAATAGAATATATTAATCTTTAATCTGATGCAGAACTTTTTTAATAAAAAAAATTGCAACCGTCTACCATGGTTACCCACTGGAAAAAAACATCCATCTGAATCATTAGCTGAAACACAATTCTTGAAACTATGCCAGTGGAAGGCTGATGGTGTCATCAGCACGGGGGCAATTTTTGGAATTTGAGGGCTAGGAGAGTAAGAACAGACAAAATAAAATATTTTTTCACCCAGCACGTTGTTAGTCTGTGGAACTCCCTGCCACAGGATGTGGTGATGGCATCTGGCCTGGATGCCTTCAAAAGGGGATTGGACAGATCTCTGGAGGAAAAGTCCATCACGGGTTACAAACCATGATGGAGGTGTGCAAGCTCCAGGCTTAAAATCGGGGTACTTCAAGGGCCAGATGCAGGGGAGTGGTAGCAGGAGACAGATCTCTAGTAGTCTCATGCATTCCCAGACGTATTTGGTGGGGCCACTGTGAGATACAGGAAGCTGGACTAGATGGGCCTTTAGCCTGATCCAGCATGTCTCTTCTTATGTTCTTATGTTCTTATGGAAGTTAAAAAACAAAACTTGGCTCCCATATATTTCCCTCCATCGTGTTTAAGCTCTCTTGGTGTGTGAAGTCACTGCTGCTGGGGTGACATTACTGGTGGCAGTGATTATTGGTAATGAAAGGCTTCCTCCTCTCATTCTGTGGCTCCCAGGGCTTCCAGACCAGGAAAGGGACTACACAGGAAATGTAGTGGTTAAACTGCAGTATTGAAGTAGAGACTGTGCTCGTGACCTTTCGATCCTGATGAGCACTGGCTCAAGGTTGACTCAGCCTTCCTTCCTAATTAGAGCTCCATTAATTCAATATACAGGGTGTTGAGTGAGTGCCCAAAGCAAGCAGAATGAAACAGCCTGCAATCTGAAAAAAGTTTTCCCAGACAAAACTTAGGATGCCACTGGGCTTGTTATTGTTTAGGGGACCTGAAAGCAGATTTAAGAAAAGTTATTTCATTGGATTATATAACCCCCAGAATCCTTTAGAGGGGTTTCTGAGATTTATAATTAAAAAACAACAACCGTATCTTTAGAAATGCTTAACTTCATCTGGATGGTCTCCCCGTGATTTCAATTTGCAGTCCAAGCAGCTACCAGCACTATTTTTCAACTTCTTCCAGGTCTCACCTGTTGAGTGGACATTGTGCTGAGATCCCGTTAAAATCTATAATGCCGGCCTTGTTGTGCTTTCAGGAGAAAATGACAGCAATGACATAACCTCTTTCCATCACTCGAGTACAAAGGGCATGGAACAAGTACTGGAAGATGTATCATCACTCTGATGGGCAAGAGTGACCCTTCTCCACCTTGAAGAAAATTCACTAACAAGAGGGAAAGGCTTCCTAGCAGACTGAGGCAAGGAACCATGGGAGAATATGGCCTGAGAGGTTCTGAATGGTTCTTGAGAGGGAACTCCTACTCACTTGACTGACCGAGACAGAAGATTTAGACTTAATTTAAAAAGAAATGGGTTAGTAACAGAGAAAATGAACGGAATAGGAAGGTTTTTAGAAATGAGTGCAATGCACACACACACAGAGAGAGAGAGAGAGAGAGAGAGAGAGAAATGATAAGAACATAAGAACATAAGAAGAGTCATGCTGGATCAGGCCAACGGCCCATCTAGTCCAGCTTCCTGTATCTCACAGTGGCCCCGCCAAATGCGTTTGGGAGCGCATGAGACTAGATAGCTCTCTCCTGATACTACTCTCCTGCATCTGGCCCTTGAAGTACCCTGGTTTTAAGCCTGGAGATTACACATCTCCATCATGGCTTGTAACCTGTGATGGAGTTTTCCATGAGGAATCTGTCCAATCCCCTTTTGAAGGCATCCAGGCCAGATGTCATCACCACATCTTGTGGCAGGGAGTTCCATAGACTAACAATGCGCTGGGTGAAAAAATATTTTCTTTTGTCAGTTCTTACTCTCCCAGCCCCCAATTTGAGTGTATGTCCCCTAGTTCTGGTATTTTGGGAGAGGGAGAAGAGCTTCCCTCTATCCACTTTACTCATGCCCTGCATTATTTTGTATGTCTCAATCATATCCCCCCTCAGGCGCCTTTTTTCCAGACTAAAGAGGCCCAGATGTTTTAGCCTTTCCTCATAAGGGAAGTGCCCCAGCCCAGTAAGCATTTTAGTCGCTCTCTTCTGCACCTTTTCCAGTTCCACTATGTCTTTCTTGAGATGCGGTGACCAGAATTGTACACAATACTCCAGGTGCGGCCTTACTATTGTTTTGTATAATGGCATTATTATGTTGGCTGTTTTATTTTCAATCCCCTTTTTGATAACCCCTAGCATGGAATTGGCCTTCTTCACTGCTGCTACACATTGGGGAGACACCTTCATGGAGCTGTCCACCAACACACCAAGATCTCTTTTCTGATCCATCACGGATAACTCCGAGCCCATGAGTTGATAGATGAAGTTTGGATTTTTTGCCCCAATATGCATTACTTTACATTTGGTTACATTAAAACGCATTTGCCATTTCTCAGCCCAATCCCCCAGTTTAGAGAGATCCTTCTGGAGCTCTTCACAATCTTCTCTGGTTTTTACCACACGGAAAAGTTTTGTATCATCTGCAAACTTGGCCACCTCACTGTTTATCCCTGTCTCCAGGTCATTTATGAACAGATTGAAAAGCACCGGTCCCAGGACAGAGCCCTGGGGCACACCGCTTTTCACTTCTCTCCATTGTGAAAATTTCCCATTGACAGCTACTCTTTGTTTCCTGGATCTCAACCAGTTCTCAATCCATAAGAGGACCTGCCCTCTTATCCCCTGACTGTGCAATTTTCTCAGCAGCTTCTGGTGAGGGACTGGGTCAAAAGCCTTTTGAAATTCCGGATAGACTATATCCACCAGTTCACCCAAATCCACATGCCTGTTGGCCTTTTCAAAAAATTCTAAAAGATTTGTCAGACAAGATTTACCCTTACAGAAGCCATGCTGATTTTCTCTCAGCAAGGTTTGTTCTTCTATGTGTTTTAAGATTTTCTCTTGGATGAGGCTTTCCACCATCTTCCCTGGGAGAGATGTAAGGCTAACTGGCCTGTAGTTTCCTGGGTCCCCCCTCCTTCCTTTTTTAAAAATTGGTGTGACATCTGCTATCCTCCAGTCCTCCAGCACTGTGGCCGTTTTAAGAGACAAGTTGCATATAACCGTTAAGAGATCTACAATTTTATTTCTCAGTTCCCTAATAACCCTTGGGTGGATGCCATCTGGGCCCGGTGACTTGTTAATCTTCAATTTATCAATTAGTCCTAAAACATCCTCTCTTTTAACCTGTATTTGATTTACTTGTTTAGTCAAGAGGGGCCGTTCAGGCAGCGGAATTTGCTCGAGGTCTTCTGTCGTGAAGACAGATGCAAAGAACTCATTTTATTTGTCTGCAATTTCCAAGTCTTCCTTAACCTCCCTTTTTCCTCCCTCACCATCCAGAGGGATATCATTTATGTTGGTTCCAGTTTTTTGAGGAGGGGGAAGGTGCCACCTCATGGATGTCTATTGTCTATGTACTTCCCTTCTTCCTTTGGACTTGAGATGGGAACGAAACGCCAAAATGGCATTTTGTGCTCATTATTTGGGCCCTGGGGCCCGCTTCAGGTCATTTCTGTTTTTCAGGCCCCGGGGGCCTGCTCCGTTTTTCGGCACCTGGCGGGAAAGCGTTCCCGTGGCCGCGGGGAGCCCTCCTGTGGCCGGGTGCCGCCAGAGCCGGTGGCAAGCCTGCCAAGAGAATGATCCCATGGCCACAGGGAGCCCTCCTGGAGCTGTGTGCTGCCGGAGCCGCCAGCAAGCCAGCCAGGAGAAAAGTCCCGCAGCCACAGGAGCGCTCTCCTGGCCAGCTTGATGGTGCCAGCAGTGCCCGGGAGGGCTAGGGGGAGATTTAAGAAGTCCGCTGTTCCCCCACCCCATCAGGTGGGAGGAGAGAGGGGGCTTTTAAAATCTTCTCCCCTCCCAAAGCTAGCACCGAGCGGCTACTGGGCGCTGGCTCCAGGAGGGGGAAAGTGGGGGAGAGAGCACAGGCAGGGAAGATCCCTTTCAGACCCCCCTTCACTCCTCTGCGTGCAGAGGGGAGAAGGGGGGGGACTCAACTTCCCCACGAAGCTCAGCCGATCTCCTCCGCCCTGGGTGACAGCTACCCGGCCGTCACCCAGAGTGGAGGAGTATGAGCCGTGGTTGACCATGGCCGAGGCTTGACCACAGCTGAGGCTCAGCCGATCTCCTCCGCCCTGGGTGACAGCTGCCCGGCCGTCACCCGGAGTGGAGGAGTATGAGCCGTGGTTGACCATGGCCGAGGCTTGACCACAGCTGAGGCTCAGCCGATCTCCTCCGCCCCGGGTGACAGCTGCCTGGCCGTCACCCGGGGATGAGGATCAGCCGATCTTCTCCGTCCCGGGTGACAGGTGCCTGGCCGTCACTCGGGGCAGAGGAGATCGAGCTGCGGTCTTGCCTCTGCACACGGAGGTGAGACCACGGCCGAGGCTCAGCCAATTTCCTCCACCCCGGGTGACAGCTGCCCGGCCGTCATCCAGGGCGGAGGAGATTGAGCTGCGGTCTTGCCTCCACTTGCCAAGGCGAGACCGCAGCTGAGGCTCAGCCAATCTCCTCTGCCCCGGGTGACAGCTGCCTGGCCATCACTCGGGGCAGAGGAGATAGAGCTGCGGTCTTGCCTCCGCGCATGGAGGTGAGACCGTGGCCGAGGCTCAGCCGATCTCCTCCACCCCGGATGACAGCTGCCCGGCCGTCACCCCGGGTGGAGGAGATTGGATGAACAAACCGAACATAACCGAACTAATTTGTTCCGGTTTTGTTCGGTTCGTGCCCAAATTACTCTGGGCTCCGTTATTCATTCCGTTATGTAACGGAACAAATAATGGATAATGGAACAATTTTTTTTTTCATTTCGTGCCCATCTCTACTTTGGATCCAATCCACACACAAGCCTCGAAGTAGAAGTCAAAACAACTATACATTATAGCTCTTTCTTCTTTGTTCACAGGCTTTGAGATGGTAGGCAAACAGGCAAGGGCCAGAGCCAGATGTATCCAGAGGTTAAGGAGACCTCCACTGAAATCTATGGCCCACGTTAAAGCCATGCATCAGATTCAGCCAAATCAGCCTGATCTGGATGGATTTGAATGAGGTCCAGATTGAAGTAGAATGGCCCGATTTGGTTGTCAGGCAAAGCGAAGTCACTTTAAAAAAGTGTTCTGCTTATGTATCGCCCCATAGCACTTCAAGCACTCTCTGGGCGGTTTACAATTTATTTATGCAGGCTACACATCCCCCCCGCCCCCAGTTTGCCAGCAGATAAAATTAATCTTAAATCCTGTAGTGTTTTCTTTAAATACCTGATTCAATTTGCTTTCCTTCCGCATAGTTGTTGAAATTCCACATCTTCCCCATTAAAAATGATAGATTTTAAGCAAACATTTTCTATACTAAGTCAACATTCATTACCTATTGCAGAGTTTGGAAATGCTAGAATATGCAGATCAATAATGTCCCAGTATGCAGTGGGGTTACCTGTCAGTCACCCTGTTCTGGTTTGCTATTGGTCTTTCTGTGCTTTGCTCTTTTCTGCCCCTCCTCTCTAGCTAGTGTGTTGGTTTTTATAGTTAAGAAACGAATGTTTTCCTCTCCTGATATCATTTTAAATGGAGACTCACTTGCATTCATGCCACCAGGTTCTAGGGGATGGTTTACTTAGTTTAGGTAGATTCTTCAAGATAAATTAGAATACCATGGAATGTGTAAGATAAACGATTATTTTCTTTTTCACTCTTATGTTATGGTTTTGACTTATTATTGTTGACATATCAAAATCTGTAATAATAAAAACTTTTCTGAAATTATTATAAATTAACTCTATATCTGACTCTATACTTAACTTGCTTTGTGGGGGGTAATTGGGCCAAACAGACTAAGTTCTCCCAACAGAAAATTCTGTGGGTAACTCTTCTCAGCAGTGCAGCAGAGTTGTAGGGTCTCACAAAGTATAGTAGTTAAAAGGTAAAGGTTTCTCCCACACATGCATGCTAGTCATGTCCGACTAGGGACAGTGCTTATCTCCGTTTTTAAGCCAAAGAGCCAGTGTTGTGCAAGTCTGTGGCCATGTGGCCAGCATAGCTGAACACATTTCCGTGCCCGGAACACTATTTACCTTCCTACTTTTTACGGTGGTACCTATTTATCTACTTGCATGTACATGCTTTTGAACTGCTAGGTTGGCAGGATAGAATCATAGAATCATAGAGTTGGAAGAGACCTCAAGGGCCATCTAGTCCAACCCCCTGCCATGCAGGAACCTCATCACAATATTTCCAACAGATGGCCCTCAGCCTTCTTTTTGAAAGGCTAAACATTCCCAGTTCCCTAAGCCGTTCCTCATAAGACATTTCCTCCAGACCCTCTACCATCCTGGTCACCCTCCTCTGCACCCGCTCGAGGTTGTCAACATCCTTTTTAAATTGAGGTGCACAGAACTGGACACAGTACTCCAGGTGTGGTCTGACCAGAGCAGAATAGAGTGGTACTATCACTTCCCTTGATCTAGACCAGTGGTTTTCAACCTGTGGGTCCCCAGATGTTCCTGGACTGCAACTCCCAGAAGCCTCCACCACTCGCTGTGCTAGAAGGGATTTCTGGGAGTTGCAGTCCAGGAACATCTGGGGACCCACAGGTTGAGAGCCACTGATCTAGACACTATGGAGCTGAGGTTAACAGCAGGAGCTCACTCCACTGCGTGGCACACGGGATTTGAACTGCCGAATCGAATAGTAGTTACAGTTCCCAAATAAATCACCTCTCATTAACTGGCACTTAGAGTTACAATGGCTTACTCTGTGATATTAGTATAAACAATAAACATGTCCCAGTTATTTACATATGTGATTATGTTAACAATAAACTATCAACATTACTGCTTTTATTTATTTATTTACTATATTTTAATAGTGCCCGTCTGGCAGCAGGGCCACTCTGGTTGCTTTACTACAAGTTACAAGACATTACATCATTACGATAGGATAGTAATTTTAGATTGAACAATTTATTTTCAACATTTATCAATTAAAACAACCATATAAACAGATCAAAATAATTTAAAATTCTGAGGCAGATGGCGGTAGGTCAGGAGCATATGTTATAATGCATATAATTATGCTTTAGTGTATTTATACTTTAGTGTATTAAAGCAATTATGCTCTAGTGTATTTTAACAGACATTTTCCTACCAAGTCCTCTCATTGGACATGAACAGACTCTCTGAGGAAAAAGACTCACTCAGCAGAGAGGCGGGCTCTCGTAGAATTCTGACACACAAGAGAGAACTATTGGTTAATGCTGGAAGATTGACACTCAAGGTCCCTCCCAATAAAACATGCTACAAAGCAGCATGTGAGGTTGTAAACTCCAACAGCATCTACACCTACAAAACAAAAAACGCTTGTGGTGATGGTGATTATTCAGGAACTGTAACAGAGTGTTTGTGGACTGTAGGCAAAACTTTATGAAGTTAATAAATCAGAATTTATTTGCTGTCGCTGACTGTATGGCTATGTGAACCATCTTTCTTGCTGTGGCACTGGCAAATGCAGCTGAACTGATATCTCTGAATTGGCCACTCTCTTATTCTCCTGGGACCCCTTTTTCTCATTTTTCCACATCTATAATTCACTGCAGGATATTAAAGGGAATAAAGGGCAACCACCACAGAGAGATGGGTTGTTTTTTCTAAGTGTTTCCCGGGGTTTACATCATAGTGTGGAAGAAATCCCCAAGCATATTCCCACACAGAGTTGTTAAAATGAGTTTATTTGTCAGGCTGTAATAGGAACATGAAATACATGGAGCTGAACTGTCAGATATAACATGCTTTGTTGTTACATTTATATATTTGCCCCATACTTCTCCTGAACTTGACTCATACACCACATCAAATATTCCATATTCAATTTTTTCGTGGAAGCGTTTCTCAGTCCAACCTCATTCACCTTCTTTTGGGGTTCAGAATCTTTAAAACCAAATACCCAACTGACAACTTTTAAAGACTCCCATACAATCCTATATCCTTGTTCTTCAGATATCCCATGACAACCTTCCAAGGATTGTGATTGGCTGGACTCAAGAGTCAATGAGATGGCAGAAACTTTAGCTGACTATCGCAAGCATATCTTTGCAGGAAAGCTGGTCAAATTAGATTTAACCAAAGGGCTACATTTGTTTATTATTTAAATCTTGCATTGCATCCTGATTTTTAAAAATTCTGATTGCAAATATCCTAGGTTGCTTCTTTTCACATAAAGTGGACCCTTGTATAACAAACAGTTTGTATAAATAAAATCTGTACAACATAAAAAATTCTGGAGATAGGGGAAATTTGCTTAACAGAATCGCCTATGGGGCAAATCTGTACAATATAAAATGGTCGCGATTAGGGATTGTTTTCAGTGCATTCCTATGGGAAATGTGTATAAAGGAAACTTTACATAATTTCATTTGGAACAAATTAATTCCTTTGTACTAGGTACCAGTGTACATGTATTTGTTCATTTAAGCCAGTTGTTCATTAAAGTGAGGTATTCTCCCCATGCACACAGGCTTAAATCCTGGCCAGTGGTGAAGACTCTGAGGAGTTTTCATCCAAGAACATCCCAAGGATGTTTAAACCACCAATTTTTAAAAAAACACCATTGTACAGTACTGTTTGTATTTTATAACTTTGTATACTGCCCAGAGTGGCCTTTTGGCCAGATGGTTATGTGCTACAGTACGATCCCCTTATCTGCTAATTCAGTTATCTGCAGTTGGTGATCAGCGGGCGATGACAAGGAGGGGGGAACACTTAAAATGAAACTTACCGCCACTGCTGCCTGCTGCCCTCCTCCTCGCCGCTGCCACCACCACGGGAGGGGTGAGGTGGGGACTCTGAATTTCCTGGTCAGATCCCAGGTGGTGGATTGGGACCTGACTGGGAAATTCAAAGTCCTCATCTCATTCCTCTGGAGAATGCCTGGCTGGTGGCAGGTTTTTAATCCCTACTGCCAGGAGGATAAAGGTGGGGTGGAGACTGTGAGTTTCTTAGTCAGTGGATTGGAAGTTTGAGTAGGAAGTTCAGAACTTCCGATCTGCCGCCTGGGACCCGAGTTGGAAGTTTAAAGGCTGGTTGGCCAGCCAGGTGAGTCCCCACTCCACTCCTCCAGAGAGTGGCTGGCTGGCTTGTGGCAGCAGCGGTGGCAGCGAGGATGAGGGTGGCGGGCATCAGGGGCAGTACATTTTATTTTTAATTTTCTCCCCTCCTTGTTGCTGCTGCCACCGCCACTGTGGTGGCAAGGAGGGAATAATGTTTTTCTTTTCTTTTCTTTTTCTCCTTGCCTCAGAGGAGCGGCAAGGAGAAAGAGAAAATAAGTATTCCCTCCTTGCTATTTGGGGGGGGGGGGTATCAAGGGTGAAAGCTTTCACCTCGGCACCCTGCCACCCCTTCCGCCACCATTATAATCAGATAAGAGTGTTTGCTCTTATCCATGGGTTTCACTATCCGCAGGGGATCTTGGAACTGATCCCCTGCAGATGTGGCATTCATAGTGTATATAAATCAAATAAATCAAATAAATAAATAAAAAGAAACCATCATTGTAAACAGGCTCATTTCATACTGTCCCGCAACAATGCTTGCTGGTGCCAACGTGTATGTATAGCTAGTTGGTGTGACTCTTCTCAACTTTCGTGTGAACAGGGTTATATACATCATCTGGAAAACTGTTTTTGAAGAATCCAATTCATTGTTGATTATGTCAGAATGGGGGGAGCAAAGGATGCTTCTTGAGGCTACCTATTCCCTCTGTTTTTGTTAGGCCCTGCATGTCCCAGTCAAAAACCATTCTACAAAAACAAGCAAGCAAGCAAGCAAACAAAACCCTCCTTCTGCTTCTTGGAGCCACCAGGATTTGTAGAATTGCAATACAATGGACTCCAGTCTCTCCCAATCTATGCAAATGAAGCCAGATTGAGAATTTCAGCAATGGTTGGTTTTGATTTTCCACCCTTTCCCATACTTTTGTTTGGATTGATATAGTCCGCAATAGAGATGGGCACAAAATGAACGTTAAGTTCATTTCGTTATTCGTTATTCATTTCATTATGTAACAAAATGAGTAACAAACCCCAGAGTATATTTAGAACGAAATGAAACAAACAAACGAAAATTGGTTTGGTTCGTTTCATTTCATTAATGGCAGCACCAGAGATGTCTCCTACCTGGTGCTGGTCCTTCGGTCTTCCTGGCTGCAGGAAGTGGTGACCAGAAAAAAAAAGCTGAACGGCCATTCTACAACTGTAGTACAGGCCATGTGGACGGCAGTAAAAAACCAGTAAAAAAATAAAAAAAATAAAAAAGGAGCACCCACCCAGCCCTAGGGGTGGCCGGGTTGGTGCCCTAAAATCAAGAAAAAATATATATATAAAAAAGAAATGCCAACCTGGCCCCAGGGGCCATACGGTGGGATCAGAGCTGGAAGAGAAAAGATAAAGTTTATGGCTAGGCCCTTCAGATGTTTTGAATTTTATCTCCCAGAATCACCCGTTGGTACGACCAATTCTGAATGATCATGAGACAGGCAGCCCAAAGCATCCAGAGGAGCAAAAGGCTCCTTGCCTCTTGATGTCACTCCAACTCGGGATCTTAAGTCTGCAGTCTCACTCGTCAACAAATAGCAACTCTTCTGTATATCAGCCCATACTGTTGTGCGCTCCAAGTGTCAGTGGGCAGCCTCAGAGTGTTTCCAGGTCTGAATATCAAACCTGAAATAGCCAACTCTGATAAATTAAATCTAGGCTGTTCAAGATCAAAACTCAAGATCCAATAGGCTCTGTCACAAGGCCGAACACTGGATATTGCTTCCCGACAAGCTGGACTCAAGCAACTCACTTTTTACCTTTGAAGCACAGATCACAAATTACAGTCCGATCTAAGTCAATATAACATATTGCTTGGGTGAAAGGGGTTGATAGCTCTTGCAGACTCAGCAGCTATGTAATGCCCTTCCACGTTCTATCCCCATTCATTTAGTTTAAGAACACTTCAAAGAAAACTTGCTTTCATGGATTTAGGCTTCTTTATTTCCATTAAAGGTTGTGGGGAAAAGCTTTAAGCCCATGATTCCTCTTTTATCAGGAACGAATGGGTCAAATTACACATTAAGAGAAATGTGCAGTTCCTTCTTTTCTCCCTTCACTCACAGTTCCTTCTAAACTCTGTGCCCAAGCAATCAGACTTGGAAAACACTGCCTCTTTCTTTCTCCTGATGACCATTCACAAAACCAAACCCCTTTGCAATACGCAGCTGGAGGTAGATTCATGCTAGAATACAGATCTCTTTTAGCACTCTGAGGAGCTGTCGTGTAGTTGTTTGCACTGTTGTGAACTGCCCAGAGAGGCCTGGTTGCCAGGTGGGCGGTATATAAATCCAATGAATGAATGAATGAATGAAAGCATTCTAATTGCATTCTTATCTTTGACCTTTTGACTCTTTAGCTCTTCTCATTCAAACTTCAGCACAGAACTACTTTTTCAAATCCCCTTGTTCTAAAAAGGTGATCCTCAAAGGCCTTCAAAAGAAAAAAATTCTCCAGGTACATCTTTTCAGGACAGGCACAAAGACTTGGGTTCTAGGTTGAGTCAAGCCTTAGGTCACATTGGAAGCTATAGTAATTCACTGAGGCTAATGGTAAGGTATTTTGGATCCGTCATGCACAGGACAGAATCACTTGGGAAAAAACAATAACACTAGAAAAAATGGGAAGCAGTGGGAAGAGAGGATGACCCAACCTGAGATGAATGGAGTTAACTTGTAGGATCAGAGAGGGCTATTTACTCTAGAACTTTTGGAGGTCATAAATGCAGAGGGTTTGCTGTACATTGGAAATGACTTGATAACATAACATATGCATAGACTCACACAGAGAGCTTTTCAGGTAGGGCAGAAAAGTGGCTTCTGCTAGATTTTCCTCTTCACAATTCACTTTTTTGTTTGGACCTACATTAGAACCCACCATATCCAAGCAGGATTGGTCCTGCCTCTCAGTGGATACTAAAATCTGTGGATAATAGTGAATGCTAAATCGTATAGTAATGGGGAAATGTTTCCCCTTCCAGAAAAAAATATTTTAATGTGCATTACTGGAACTGGCCATGCTACATATAATATTTTTAGGCAGCAGATAGTGAATCCACAGATATAAGGGTCCTCCTGCCCTTATGTGCCTACTTCTTTTTTAAAAAAAGATCCATTTCTAAAATGACAGTGTATGGCAGCACTCATCAGGATTTGGTTCATATTTCGATCCCACTCCAGCACCTGAAGAGCTTTAGAGGCTAGAAACACAACAGCATAAGTTGTCTTGGTGGATGACCCCGATGGGGAATGGGACTGGACAAGAACTTGGACAATTTGTAGAAGTTCATCCTGTTTTAAGCAAGACATCTCAAATATGTGAAAAGCACCAGTTTTTGTTGCTCACTGCAGTTTTAAAATGCAAGACATTTAATTTATTTATTATGAAAAAAATAACCGTTTTTATTATGTTGGTACTTTTTTTTAGTGCCTGAGATGGTTGGTTCTTTACCTCATCCAAATAATCACAATCACCCTCACTCATCTGTTGTATTCTATGATTCTATGATTCAATGATCTGTTGGATTAGAGCAGTGGTTCTCAACCTGGGGGGTCAGGACCCCTTTGGGGGTCGAATGACCATTTCTCAGCGGTTACCATGAGCCAGTGAAGAAAAAGGCACAAACTGCTTGGGTCTGGAGGAGGGGGTGGTGGAAGTGGGGGTAAGAGTGAGTTACACCTAGATAGGTGGGAGGGGTTGTCAGTCAATGGCACCGGGGGCTGCGATTGGCTGAGGGTACCTGTAGAGGGAAGTTCTCCATGGCAGCTGTGGCAGTGGCCTGCCAAAGGGGGCTTGCGGCCTCTTCCAAGCAGGGCAAGGAGGTCACCACAACATGAGGAACTGTATTAAAGGGTCGTGGCATTAGGAAAGTTGACAACCGCTGGATTAGAGCTAAATCTGCTAGGAAGTGATAAATTTCTTTCCCAGCATGGGAGGTAGTATGAAGCAAAGTAATGTGAATGTCACCTGGTCTGAAGGTGATTTTCATCATATTCTTTACTCTACAAGGAACAGGGAAGGGCTTCAGCTACATGGCTAGAAGGGAAACAGATACAGTAGCTGATTATAAATCCTCTAATTCTTCACAATTGGTCAACTGGCTAGGCCTAATGACAAGTTGCATGCATCTAAAAGGATGGCTAAACAGATCTTAGGTTTAAATCAGGCACGACCAAACTTTGACCCTCCTGATGTTTTGGACAACAACTCCCAGAGGATTGTGGGAGTTGTGGTCCAAAACATCTGGAGGGCTGAAGTTTGGACATGCCGGGTTTAAATGATTCCTCTGGAGCACAGCTGTGGAAAAGGATTCAAGGAAATCACAGACAACTGAGAAACCTCTTATCCTGAAGTTATAGACAGAAGACAGGCATTACTGGAATTCTATCAATCCGTTACTCGCGTTTGGCTCAAGCCAATAAATTCTTTAGGCAGCCAACTGACAATTGCGGCTTATGAGTGACCACTCCTAATTTTTTATTGCCTTGTTATCTCCTTAGTTGGTCAGAAAATGGATACTCAGTCAGGAATATTAGGGTGATCTCTTTTCTTAATATGAACTATTTCGAGAGAAGAAAAATATGCTTGTCTTGCAATTAGCCTAATGAGAAAAGGGTTCTGGACACTGTTAAACTGATCTGTCTTGGGTTCCTGGCTTCACACTTTCTCAGCCAGCTGTGACATCTCTCTCTCTTTCTCTCTTCTGTTTCTGCTTCATCTGCTCCAACACCCGCACCCGTGCTGCTGCCCCTCTCAAGCTTCTGCTGGCAATTTTGGCAGAAGCCTAGAAAAATCCGTCCGAGTCCAGGGGTGTCAGTTTCATCACGGAGAGTCAGCAGGGAAATTATGTGCTCTTGTCTCAGTGTTGCAGATTATGCCCGGACAGATGACATCGCATATGTGGAAGCCATAATCTCAAAGGAGCATCTCAATGAAACCGTTCTTCTTGAGCAGTTCCCAGATTGTGAACTCGGGGTAAAATATGATGCATTCTGTGGAGCGAGCCAGGCAAACTTTTTCAAGGTCGAAATCAAGCTACCCAGCCTTTGAAGGTGGATAGCTTTTAAGGCAAATGGTTTTTGTGGGTTGTATAACACCGGAATGAAGAGTGTAACGCTAGGAATCAAGAGATTTACAAACTGTCAGTCTATATTGATCACACAACTCTCCAGACAGTGGTTGTTGGACAAAAATGTAGATACGTTGAGGGATTATATGTAGATCTTCTAGGGTAGAAGCTCCTGGACCTTATGAGTGGCAGGGATGGTGAGATCATTTCCCTCCTACCTCACCCCCTTAAGGCTTCTGTGTTTCATTTGAACTTAGCTGCAGTCCTAACAGGAAATGTATCTTTCCCAGGAAATGTAGATTCTGCAAGACATTTCTGAAGTACTGTAAATTGCCATATTTTTCATGCATACGACACTATTTTTTTCTTAAATCGTGGCATGGAAAATTAAAGGGCATCATATACACAGATGTAAACATTTCCAGAGGAGACGGTGGGGTGGGAGAAAGCCAAACTGACATTGGGCCTTTTCACATGACCCCTAAGATCCGCTGGCCACTTAAATTCGGACCAGAGATCTTAGGGGTTCATTGCTCTTCCTTCCTCCCCACCACTCCACACTTCCTTGCTCCTGTCTGCGTGAGGGGAGGGAGGAAGAAAGTGGGGGAAAAATGCAGGCTCACCTCCGAGAAGCTGCCGCGCTGATTCCTTCTCTTTTGTTTGCTTTTTTTCCCTCCTGCCCCTTCTCTTAAAGGGGCGGGAGGCAAAAAACCCCCAAACAAACAGAAGTAAGGAGAGCCCCGCACTGACCAGATTAAATCCGGACCCTCCTCGAGCAGGTACAAGAAAAGTGCGCTGGGACGCGCTTAGGTGGGCGTGGTTGCACTTAATTTCCTGCAAACTCCGGAGCTGTTGGGGAAACCATTGTAAGCTCTGGAGCTTGCAGCCATTTGCTGCGGCGTTTAGGGGTCATGTACAAAGGCTCATTGTTGTATTCTGATGACTCCTCTCTGCTTTGTTTTTGCTAGTAGGGATGGGCATGAAATGAAAAATTATGTTTCATTTCGTTTCCTTTCATCCCCCCCGACATTTTTGTTTCATTTGGTACAATTTTTTTCAAAATAATTTGTACAAAACAAACCACTAACGAAATGGTTCATGTGTGTGTTGGGGTGTGTGTGCTGAAAAGTGCCAGAGGGGAACAAAAAACTTTCCCCCCCTCTCTGAAGCCCTGCCTGCCAGCTGATCAGTGCTGGAGTGGGGAGAATTTTCCCTACCCTAGTGTCAATCAGCTAGCAGGTCAGCCTTGGGGGAGGCGGAATTTAAAAAAACCAAACCCATAGCTTTAAAAAAAAAAAAAAAAACTTTTCCCCTCCCCCCAAGCCCCTCTGCCAGCTGATGGGTGCTGGGGTGGGGAGAAAAGGTTCCCCCCAGTGCCAATCAGCTGGCAGGCGGGACTTGGGGTAGGGAAAAAAGGTTTTTTAAAAAATGCCTGGGGCTCCCCCCCACCATAGCGCCGATCAGCTGGCATGCAGGGCTTGGGGGAAACACTTTTTTTTAAAAGCCCGGAGCTTTTTAAAAAACTTTTTTCCCTCCCACAAGTGGCTTGCAGATGGAACAAAATGGTTTGTTTCAACAAAAAACAAACAAACAAACAAACAAAAACAAAAAAATCACCCACCATTTCGTTTCATCTGTAATGAAATGCTGCTTTCTTGTGTTGTTTTGTTTAGTTTCATTTTGTTATTTAACAACATGACAAAACAGCATTTTGTTTTTCATTTTGTATCCATCCCTATTTGCAAGGACTTGAGCTTTTGTTTTTGCAGGGAAATGCTTGGGGGTAGAGCAACCCTTTAATAAGTTCATTTTCAGGCAAAAGAGAAGGATTCCGATGCTTCAAGAAGAAAGCAGAGAGGCATCTAATGCATCTTACAACTGGGGCCATCTAATTCGCAGTAGTGTCTTATAGATGGGATAATACGGCATTTATCGATGGTGTGGTCTTGAATGGGTAGTTAAGAGAATCTGCTTTACAAAAAAGCTTGCTCCTCATTTGATGATATTGACCAATCCAGCTGTTTGCTTGTTTGCCTCTTCTTGGCAGGGGATGGCTAAGTCTCTCATGTTCACAGCTTAAACTACAAAGAGTCTTGTAGTTCCTTAAAATCTTGTAGGTTTCCAATCTCGCTCTGCACAGGACAATGATAATAAAATCAATCAATCAATCAATCAATCAATCAATCAATCAATCAATCAAT
>JAHTLZ010000195.1:4769224-4782615 GCA_023846285.1 Phrynocephalus versicolor
AATCAATCAATCAATCAATCAATCAATCAATCAATCAATCAATCAATCAATCAATCAATCAATCAATCAATCAATCAATCAATCAATCTATCTATCTATCTAGCTAGCTATCTATCTATCTATCTACGGCATTCATAGATCACCAGATGTAAAAAATTAAATTAAAATTAAATTAGATTTAAAATAACCCAAAGGGTGTCTCAGAGCTCATTTATTTGTACTATCCATTGGTTATTGGGTTTATTCTTGACATCCAAAGAAGGAGGGCTGGTGTCAGGGGAAGAAAAGAATGAAGCCTACTGGTACCCCCCCCCCAAAAAAAAAGCAGAGAAGAAAAAGAACTAAACCCACAGAAGTTACAGAAGAAAATGGAAGGACAAAAAGCAGAATTATTTGGTGACAGCAAATAATGATAAAATACTGACCTCTTAGAAGTGCTCTCTGAAAGGCTGAAGGCCAAAGTCAGATGGACAGACATGCTGGCAGTAACACTGTTATCATAAATGCAATACTCTGGATAGGGGAGATATTATATTACAGTATTCAATCTACTGTGGATACAGTGACTTTGGGTGTATTTAAGGGAACTCTCAAGTTTATATTTGCGTTCCAAGAATTGCCAAGGAGGCAAAAGGTACAAATTCACATTGGACAAGCAGAGAGACTAACAAAAAAGATAGACATAGTTTTAGCTTATAAAGAAAAGTAACCCTTAGTGGAAGACACTTGGAGACACAGGAAACATGTGCATTCAATATTTAGCCATTGCTCCATCAGAAGGAATATGAAAACCTTATTTACCATGACAGGAAAAATCTAAGAATTAGGCCCTTGTGTTTTCTGCCAGTAAGATGGTGTTTTCTGTATATCTCAAATTTTTGATGTTTCTCCCACCAGTTTTCACTTCTTTTCCCACTAACTATAATGTGGCTTTCCATATGATATGTTCTGTGTACTTATTGTACAGATAAGGTGATGAAATGCACCCTTATCTGACACTTTTGCCTATAGGAAACCATTCTGTCTCTCCATATGCCATCTTAACAGAAGAAATCATTTGGACCACAGAACAGGTTATACATCAGGACCATCAAATGCTGAGGAACACTCATTTCTTTCAGAAGAACCCATGGTTTTCCATGAACCAGACAATTAAAGGCTTTGTTGTAGTCTATAAAGCATGGGCTGGTCTTTTGAAATTCTTTGGTGTTCTCCGGTAGCCATTGGATATTTGCAATATGATCTCAAGTATCTCTTTGAATCTCCTATTCCAGTTGACTCTAGTTCACTGACACCAAGCCCTGCAATGTATAAACATAAAAAAGGGTTGAAAGCTCTCCTTTCATGTACCCTCCTTCTCCACAGAGTGGGGGAAAGTAGAAGTTTTCAGACTTTGTTTTTAAGGGACATATCGCTAAACTGATCTGCCACTGAAGTTAACCTTAATCTTAGAACTGCTGAGTGGGAAGGGATCTTATGGCTTGCAGAGTGTGATTCAGCACTAGCCTTTAAAGGATGTGTTTTGGAGAGACAGGAAACAGCCAGGCTGGTTCCATCTTTGCTGTCCTTCCGCAAGTAGACAATTTTCCTCCAGGCAGGCTTTCCCTTTGTGACTGGTTGTCTGAAGTTTCTTTAAATAATTTTTTTGCGTCAGCTGTTTTTAAATGTGTTTTAGCATTGATTTTATATATCATTTTAAATATATTTCTTTTATTATTTTGAAATATTTGCATACTTGCTGTTTTAAGCTTCCAAATATTGTCTCTTTTATTACTTAAGCCACCTGGGGTCCTTTCTAAGGAAGAAAGGTGGGGTAAGAAATATGAATGAATGAATGAATGAATGAACAAATACATTCAAAGACTACTTCTCAAACAAAGATGATAAGGCAATTGGAGGCTAAATTGTATGAAGAATGACTAAAAGAACTAGACATGTTTAGCCTGATGAAAAGAAGACTGAGGGGAGATATGATAGCAGTCTTCCAATACCTGAAGGGTTCTCATGAGGAAGAGGGCACTGATTTAGTCTCAGTTGCACCTGAGGGTATGACAAGAACCAGTGGGTGGAAACTCATCAGAGGGAGAGCCAACCTGGAAATAAGGAGAAATTGTCTGACAGTGAGAACCATTTAACAGTGGAACAGCTTGTCCCACGACGTTGTGTTTGCCCCATCGCTAGAGTTTTTCAAGAAAAGATTGGACAGCCATTTGTCTGGGATGGTATGAGGTCTCCTGCCTTGGGCATGGGGTTGTAGAAGACCTCCAAGGTCCCTTCCAACCCTATGATGATACTATGATACTATGAAATATTTACTTACTGTTAAGAGGTTTAAAACATATATTAAGTTTCTTTTTTTTTTAAAAAAAAATAAGGTACTAAATAAAACCCTGAACGCTCCAAGCTAATGGCTTTCAAAGCTCTCTGTTCCTTAAGCATGTGGCTGTGTTTCCTGCCTACGCTGCCCTAATTCTAATCTGTCACACATGCCGTAAAACAAGCTCAACTAATTACTCGAGACCACTCGCCTAATGGGGTTGACCGTGTGCCTTCTTTCCTTGAAGAGCTGCTCTCTGGCATGAGAAGAGAGAGAAAGACAAATTGAACTCTGCACGCAAAGTCAGCACAGACCTGACTACATCAATAGCACATGGTAGAACCCAAATACAGCTAAACCTGCGTTGGAGCTGAAGAAGGCAAACTTTATAGTCGATAAAGCTGGGTAATTACTTGTGGAAAGTAACAACGTATTGCTCCAAAGGTCCTCATAGTGGTTTTGGTAACATTAGGATTGCACTTTTAAAAAAAGCAAATCTACCTTCCAGTTTCTTAAATGCAACTAAAAATTGCTTCTCAGTCATTTAAAAAAGTAATCTAGTGGGAACCAGCCAAATGACCTGTGGTACAAATCACATTCACCTCCTTTCCACTTGAACATGCATGGCGGAGCCTGGGGCAGCAGTATGAAGGAAGAGTCTGAGCCAGCACTTGAACCATGTCATCCTCCTCCTCCACCACATAATAAGGCTGTGTCACAGAAGTAGGAAAAATGTTACAGGGCAAAAGGAGTGAAGTGATTCCCTTGTAATTTAATTTGATTGTTTATCAAACTTTGGGGAATACAGTGAGAAGAGAAGACAAAGTGGAACAGACAATAATGCCAGAGAGATTGAAGACAGTAAGAAAAGAGGAAGACCAACAGGAAGATTTATTCAATAAGGGAAGCTACAGCTGTGCAAGATGTAATCAGGGCTATTAATGCAAGGACTCTGTGGAGGCCACTAATTTGTTGGGCTACCGTAAGCCACAAGCAACCTGATGGCACATGGCAACAACAATGTACTTCTACCTTGGTGAGGCAGAAAATAAACTAACTCCAATTAACTACTCATTTGTTAACTACATATATTTATAAGCTCTGCATACAGCAGGCATGGGCACCTTCAGATGGTCCAAAGCCAAATCCAAATTCCTGTGAACCACCAGAGAGTATCCTGGCTTCCAAAATGGAGCAAAAAATTGTTTCTCAAACTTGGCTTCTGGTCTCATTTTTTGTACCTTTGGGATCCCGAATTCCATTTTTGCGGGGCAACATCACCTTATTTGGAAGCTTCCTTCCGTCTTTTTGCAGGAGCATCTTCTGGCAGAGAAGCATCTGGGGACCGTACAAATAAGCCCGAGGGAACACATGTGGTCCCCGATATATGGACCGCTCATCATGTGAACAAGTATCAATGGATTAAAACATAAGAACATAAGAACATAAGAAGAGCCATACTGGATCAGGCCAAAGGCCCATCTAGTCCAGCTTCCTGTATCTCACAGCGGCCCCACCAGATGTGTTTGGGAGCGCATGAGACTAGATATCTGTCTCCTGATACCACTCTCCTGCATCTGGCCCTTGAACTACCCTGGTTTAAAGCCTGGAGACTACACATCTCCATCATGGATTGTAACCTGTGATGAACTTTTCCTCCAGGAATCTGTCCAATCCCCTTTTGAAGGCATCCAGGTCAGATGCCATCACCACATTGTGTGGCAGGGAATTCCATAGACTTACAACGTGCTGGGTGAAAAAATATTTTCTTTTGTCAGTTTTTACTCTCCCAGCCCTCAATTTGAGTGTATGTCCCCTAGTTCTGGTATGTTGGGAGAGGGAGAAGAGCTTCCCTCTATCCACTTTACTCATACCCTGCATTATTTTGTATGTCTCAATCATATCCCCCCTCAAGCGCCTTTTTTCCAGACTAAAGAGGCCCAAATGTTTTAGCCTTTCTTCATAAGGGAGGTGCTCCAGCCCAGTAATCATTTTAATCGCCCTCTTCTGCACCTTTTCCAGTTCCACTATGTCTTTCTTGAGATGCGGTGACCAGAATTGTACACAATACTCCAGGTGGGGCCTTACTATTGTTTTGTATAATGGCATTATAATGTTGGCTGTTTTATTTTCAATCCCCTTTTTGATAATCCCTAGCATGGAATTGGCCTTCTTCACCGCTGCCGCACATTGGGGAGACACCTTCATGGAGCTGTCCACCAACACACCAAGATCTCTTTCCTGATCCGTCACGGATAACTCAGAGCCCATGAGTTGATAGATGAAGTTTGGATTTTTTGCCCCAATATGCATTTGGTTACATTAAAACGCATTTGCCATTTTTCAGCCCACTCCCCCAGTTTGGAGAGATCCTTCTGGAGCTCTTCACAATCTTCTCTGGTTTTTACCACACGGAAAAGTTTTGTGTCATCTGCAAACTTGGCCACCTCACTGTTTATCCCTGTCTCCAAGTCATTTATGAACAGATTGAAAAGCACCGGTCCCAGGACCGAGCCCTGGGGCACACCGCTTTTCACTTCTCTCCATTGTGAAAATTTCCCATTGACACCTACTCTTTGTTTCCTGGATCTCAACCAGTTCTCAATCCATAAGAGGACCTGCCCTCTTATCCCCTGACTGTGCAATTTTCTCAGCAGCCTTTGGTGAGGGACTGTGTCAAAAGCCTTTTGAAAATCCAGATAGACTATATCCACCGGTTCACCCAAATCCACGTGCCTGTTGACCTTTTCAAAAAATTCTAAGAGGTTTGTCAGACAAGATTTACCCTTACAGAAGCCATGCTGATTTTCTCTCAGCAAGGTTTGTTCTTTTATGTGTTTTAAGATTTTCTCTTGGATGAGGCTTTCCACCATCTTCCCTGGGACAGATGTAAGGCTAACCGGCCTGTAGTTTCCTGGGTCCCCCCTCCTTCCTTTTTTAAAAATTGGTGTGACATCTGCTATCCTCCAGTCCTCCGGCACTGTGGCCGTTTTAAGAGACAAGTTGCATATAACCGTTAAGAGATCTGCAATTTCATTTCTCAGTTCCCTAATAACCCTTGGGTGGATGCCATCTGGGCCCGGTGACTTGTTAATCCTCGATTTATCAATTAGAACTAAAACCTCCTCTCTTTTAACCTGTATTTGATTTAATTCTTTAGTCAAGAGGGGCGGCTGAGGCAGCGGAATCCGCTCAAGGTCCTCTGTCGTAAAGACAGACGCAAAGAACTCATTCAATTTTTCTGCAATTTCCAAGTCCTCCTTAACCTCCCCTTTTCCTCCCTCACCATCCAGAGGGCCAACTGGTTCTCTGGCAGGTTTTCTACTTCTAACATATTTAAAGAAGCTTTTATTATTACCCTTTATATTGCTAGCCATTCGTTCCTCAAAGTCTTTCTTTGCCTCCCTTATCATCTTCTTACATTTCTTTTGCCAGAGTTTGTGTTCCTTTTTATTTTCCTCATTTGGGGAAGATTTCCATTTACAGAAGGACCTCTCCTTGTGCTTTAGAGCCTCTCTAACTCCACTCGTTAACCATGCCGGTGTCCTCTTGGACTTAAATGAGCTCTTCTTTCTTTGCGGTATGCACTTGTGCTGGGCCTCTATTATTGTTGTTTTAAACAGGCTCCATGCACTCTGAAGAGATTGGATTCTTCTAACCTTCCCCTTCAGTTTCTCCCTAACTAGTTTCCTCATCTGAGGGAAGTTTGCCCTTCGAAAATCAAGGGTTTTTATGTCTGATTTGGTTGACACTCTTCCTCCGACATGCATGGCAAAGGTAATTGCAGCATGGTCACTGTTCCCCAGAGGCTCAGTGACATTCACACCCCTGACCAGGTCCTGAGTATCACACAATATTAGATCCAGAGTTGCCTGTTCTCGGGTGGGCTCCATGACAAGTTGCTCTAAGGCACAGTCATTCAGCAAGTCGAGAAACCCAGTTTCTCTTTCTTGCCCGGAGCTCGCATTGGCCCAGTCAATGTGGGGATAATTGAAGTCCCCCATGATTACTATCCTATCCCTCTTAGCCACCTCCATGATTTCTCTCCTCATTTCAAGGTCCCCCTCAAGTTTTTGATCTGGTGGACGATAGAAAACTCCAACGATCACATCACCCCTTGGACCTGGTAGTTTAACCCACAGTGATTCTATGGTGGAGTCAGACCCTCTGTCCATCTCCATTCTGCTAGATTTTACCCCTTCTTTGACATAGATGGCCACTCCTCCTCCAACCCGCCCCTCTCTATCTCTTCTGGGTGGACTTTATGAAGTCCCGGGCAAAGAAAGAATGGCTGGAAATGAAAGAAGTGGCGTTTTCAGGGCTGGCGCTAGGTTTTTTTGTGCCCTAGGCGACGGGGGTGGTGGGTGGTGTGGTGGGCAGGCAGCAGTGGGGGCGGTTCAGTGGTGGGGGGGTTGGCAGCGGTGGTGGGGCGTCGGGGGTGCAGGCGGTGGTGGCGGGAGGGCAGGGCAAAGGGTGGGCGGCGAAGCATGGCGGGGCGGACGGGGGGCAGGGCAGCGCCCCCTGTCCATTTTGGCACCCTAGGCAACTGCCTAGTTCGCCTTAATGGATGCGCCGGCCCTGGGCGTTTTATCGGTCTACCCACTCTATATGTGGGACCTCTGGGGAAAATAATCTGAAGAATACATACATCATTCCAAGTTTTTTTCAGTTTGACATTTCCTTTCTGGAAACTGTCTAGTTTTTTGTAATAACACATTCATTTGCAATTTTTTCCTGCATCTTCGAATGGTTGGTCAAGATTAATTCCCCCCGCCCAATGAATCCCAGCTCTTTCACCGTATAAACTGCTGTAGAGATTTATTCTTAAAGATTAAAAATAAGAATCCTTAGAGGTTTTAGCTCACTAATTCTATATTTCATCTTATTTCAAAGCCAGAGAAGATCTCAAGATTTCACCCAGCTCAGTTCTTGAAAGTAGAATTGAGGTAATTTGTTTGCCTAAGCCTGAAGGCTGGCCATGTGCCGGATAAACAGCATATTAAATTCCTTCCAAAACAATTTCCTTATAAAGACAACTGTATTTAAAAGCCAAATGCCTAGATGGAAGTTGAGTCATGGCTACTGGACTTCTTTTTTGAGAGATAGAAATGTTTCGCTGTTCATCCAAACAGCTTCATTGGTCTGAATACAGCTAGTGCAAGTACTCCATCTTATAGTCCTTACATAGTCCTCCATCTTATAGTCCTTACATGGCTGGAGTGTTGGAGAAGCTTAAAAGGATTTTTGGCAAACACCACATCCCTGTTTATTTCAAACCCACAAACACACTAAGGCAGAGACTTGTCCACCCAAAGGATCCGATACCAAACCATAAAAGGAGCAATATAGTATATGCAGTCCAATGCAGTGAGGAGTGTTCAGACCTCTGCACTGGAGAAACAAAACAGCCATTAAACAGAAGGATGGCCCAACATAGGAGGGGCAACAGCTCAGGACCAGAATCAGCAGTACACCTCCATTTGAAGGACAAAGGGCACTCATTCAAAGATGAGGATGTACACATATTAGACAAAGAAGAGAGGTGGTTTGAGAGAGGAGTAAGGGAAGCCATTCATGTGAGCATTGAAAACCCCTCCCTCAACAGAGGTGGTGGGCTCCAGCATAGTCTATCTGCTACTTATCAGGCTGTGCTTTCCAAAGTACCCAGAAAAATCAAAAAGCCTCCACCACCAAGGCCATACCTAACGACCCATTCTTGATAGGTTTCAGCACCTTAGGCCATTGTTCACCTTAAGGCTATGGATACTATTGTCTCCCTAATGAGCCTATTCAGGCCATTGTTCATCTTATGAGCCTAATTCAGACCAGGGTGACAAGAGGTCAAACCTGCCTATAAGATGGAGTATTTGCACTAGCTGTATTCAGACCGATGAAGCTGTTTGTATGAACAGTGAAACGTTTCTATCGCTCAAAAAAGAAGTCCAGTAGCCATGACTCAAGTTCCAGATAAACTCACCTGGATGACTGAAAATCTCCACAGCCAAATGCCTAGCTGATTTTGTATTCAAGTAAATAATTTTAAGTAAGTAAGAGGTATTAATGCCCAGTGTAACAGATTAGAACTCAGAACACCTGGGTTCGGATCCCAGCTTTGCCATGAAAATTCTCTTTGGGGGTGAGCGAAATGATAAAATATTCCACTTACCTTGGAAGCTCCCTTGACGGCACATAATATGTGCACATTAATCACACAAGTGGTGGCAACAATACCTGTGAGACAAAGGTGAAAAGTGGTTTGCAGTTGGCTCTGCCATTTCAAGGTTAGAGGTCGAGAATCTTCTTTGTCTTGCCCATCGTGACACAATGGTTTTGTGGCCACTGTATGATATCACAACCATGCATGGAAGGAGCTTGCCCAAAATCTGGGGCAAAGTGAATAATTTCTGACCAGCATTTGCTTCTCCTTGAAAGCAACCATAGTATCATAGAATAATCAAGTTGGAAGATGCTGCAGACAGTTCGCCCTCATATAGGACTAGCCATGTAGTGTGATGTTTCCAATTCCAGGTCAAGCAGCTGGGAGATTCTGAGGGAACTGCTAATTTCCCATGGTGCAAACGCAGACACATAGAGAAGAAACTTCACAAGGGTTCAGAATAACATACCTAGGTGGAGAGGGAGCTAATTAGGGTCCTTGTCCAATTAGGAGCAACTAAAACCATCTGACATGATCACATCTTTTTGCTTCCCAGGAACAAAGCAAAAGAGGAATGTATCATTCTTCTGGCTCACTCTTATTCCCTCTGACAATGGGACTTTCTGAGATACACGCCCCAGAAATCAGACTTGCAAATTAAGCTTACATTTACAGACTTGCAAGTTTAAGCCAAACAGCCTGGAATGTCCGTGAAGATTCTCAGTCATCCAGGTGAGTTTATCTGGAAGTTGAGTCATAGCAACTGGGCTTCTTTTCTTGAGAGATTTGAAACTTTTCGCTAGAGCTCACCCAAGTAGCTTTTTCTGTCTTGAAATGGCAACTTCCAAGTCCAACAGCCAAATGAAAGCTGCCCATCCCAGCACACTAGAGGGGATGACAGAACAAGTCCCCAGGAACCACATGTTGATGCCAGTTCCAAGCAGGGAACTGATATTACACTAAACGGCCCCCAAAGAGTAACTTCCAAGTAGGGTAAGCCAACAAATTCATGCCTGACTTGAGGCTAGAGGGGCATGCTGCAGGAGGTCAAAAGTCCCAGTCATAGTTTTCTGGCTCTCAGAAACTCCAGGACATGCTGTTATGGAGCCTTGACTGCAATTACCCATGGTAGAAAGGGTCACTTGCTTTTCTACTCACTATAATTGGTAGCATCTGTGATTGATGGAATAACTTGGATGCAGAGAGTGTTTATTGTACTCTGGACTTCTTGTCCGTCCGTGAATAGGGTGAGGGAAAGGCCCACCATCTTTTCCTTAGTTGTCCCCTCTAAGTCTTGAGAAGCCAGTAGATGCTCCAACAACTGAGCTGGAAGCCAGTGGTGTGGTGAATTTTTCATTCATGCAAGGGCATGACAGAATGTTGCTGTGCTCAAATGAGGGAAACTAACCTTTAGAAAACCTGTTCTCCATTTCCCTGAATTGGTTGCACTTTTTACTCCAATTATCTGTAAATGAGGCCGGCGGGAGGCATTTTATTGTTACTGAAAATCATCAAGACAAATCAGAAAATAAAATCTGTTTGTGCTGGGACAAAGTTTACTGTGCTGTTTACCTCTTCCTTATATTACTGCAAAGACCTCTGAGCTAGAGATGGCCACAAACCGGAAGAATGATGAATCAGAGAGATTCGTGGTTTGTGGCCATCCACAAACCACGACCCCCCCCAAACTCCAAAACAATGAATTGGTTTGTGGTTCATTTTTCCAGTTTGTGCCTTGAGCAGGGGGGCTTGTCCATCCTTTCCCCACTGTCCCTGTCACCAGCTAGGGAGGCAAGGGGAACAGCAGCAAGGAGGCAGGGGCATCCATTTTGCTGAAGAAAAAAAAGAAGTTAGCACCAAGTGGGGGGGGAAATGAGTGGTGCTTAGTTTCATTTTGTCAACATGGGAGCCATGAATTTAACCACAAAACAGCCTGGCTTGTGGAGGGGTGTGTGTGGTTTGTAGTTCAGTTTGTGCCAATTTCCTCTCCTGAGACTGAAGCCTACAAACCTCTTTGCTTGCACCAAATCTGGCAACAAATGTGGAAATCATTCCTGCTACTTTCATATAATTCTGATGAACCTAAGTTCAGCCAGACCCCAGCTGCTTCATTGTGCAACCGTCAGCTTCAAGGCTTTGGCACATAACCAATGCTTTAAGGAGTCATAGGGGTTTTGTTACAGTGTTACCTTGTATAAAGGAATTAATTCGTTCCAAATGAAATTATGTTAAGCAAATTTTCCTTTATACAAATTTCCCAAAGGAATGCATTGAAAACAGAGTAATCCCTAATCACGACCATTTTTATGTTGTATGGATTTGCCCAAAAGACAAGTCTGTTAAACGAATTTCCCCTATCTCCAGAATTTTTTATGTTGTACAGCTTTTATGTTATACAAACCGTTTGTTATGTACCTGGTTTAAGGGGTCTGGCTTTAAAGATCTTTCTTTGCAACCTCAGATGAAGAGGTGTTTAGGCAGGTCTCTAGCACTGAAACAGAGTAGGGTTACCTCTTTCTGTGCCACACTTATATTTTCCTGATATGTCATGTTTCTTTTATGTGCATGGTGTCACCACACTCCTCTCCTCCCTCTGTTTCAACCAATGGGAGTCAAACACCACGAGAACATAACAGATTAAAAAAAAACAAAAGAGAAAAAGAAACAAAAAAACTTATGGGACTTTCAAAACCAGCTACGAAGCTTTTGTAGATCAAATCCACTTCCTCAGACATAAAGGAGAGAATACTTGACTATCATATTTGAACATAGTCCCTTGAGCAGGTAGAGATACAGATAATAAACTGAGTGATGGTACATTCATAAAGGAATAGGTCACTGGAATAACAGGTGAATAACAAGACACAAGTGGTGAACCGTGTGGATCATTACCCCCATTTCACTCTCAATGATAACTTACGAGGTGATATCCAGTGTGGTGCTGTGGATAACGGGATGAACTAGGGCTCTGGAGAAAAGAATTCCAATCCCACATAGACATGGAAACTCATTTGGGGGGCGGGGAGGAGTTTGGAATTGGGGAAACCATTCCTTAAACATCTTCCTTGCCTTGAAATCCCCATGAGGGTTGCTGTACATCAGGTCTGACTTGATGGCACATCACAAGAACAGCAAGCGGAGGGAGGGTGGCAAGGAGAAAAATATTTCACTGTGAGCTGATGACTTGTCCTGTTTGACTGTCAGGCAATGGCAGGAGTAGCTTCCTCAAGCAATTCTAGGTAACCCCCCCCCCCAATTTGGGTTTCAGGAGGCTGAGTGATTAAGGTCCAAAGGCAATCCGGGTATTTAATTGAAGAAGTGTGTTTGGCACGCACTCCCAATATAGAGGTTAAGCTGATTAATTAACCCCTATATTGGGATTGTGAGCCGAACACGCTCCTTCAATTAACTACCTGGACCCCCTTCAGGGCTTTATAACTTATTCCCCTAAGCACCAAACATTTCCACATCTTGGGGGGTTATCTAGAATCGCTTAAGGAAGCTACCACTGCCATTCCCATGCTGAAACATGGCTTCAATCCGTATTTTCAAAAATACAGATTGCAGCCACTTTTTGGCACGGGAACGGCAGTGGTAGCTTCCTCAAGCAATTCTAGGTAACCCACTCCTACAAAATTGGAGAGGTTTGGGTTTCAGGGGACTGAATTAGGAAGCTCCAAAGGGGGTGCTCCTAGGAAACAATCTTTCTAATTGGAATCAGAAGCCAAGCTATGGCAGCACTATCGCTTGCCTGATTGGCTTCCAAGTCAATGAGAAACAATTTTTTCCTAGGGCAACCCACTTTGGAGCTTCATAACTCAGCTCCCTGACCCCCCAAACCTTTCCAAATTTCAGGGGGTTACCTAGAATCGCTTGAGGAAGCTCCCCTGCCATTTCGGTCCTTTAGGAGCCAGCGAAGCATAGTGTTTTGTTTCATTTCATAACAAAACTACTTTTAAAATTTGTTACAAATGAAGCAAAACTACTACAGAAAGAAAACAAAATGAAACAAAATGCTATTTTCTGTTTTGTGCCCATCTCTATAGGTTTTTAATGTGGACTCCACTTTATAGGTACAACTCTCAACTTTTTTTTTAAAAAAATGAAGAAATCCCATAAACACCAGAAAATTAAGAGTCAGAGATTGATAGAACAATAGTTAACGAAAAATAGGTATTCTATAACCAAGTCTCCAACCCTGGCAGTTAAGCTAATACTGTATTTTTTGCTAAAATAAGGAGTACATGCAACTCTGAGGAATTTTTTGCAATCCACAGAGCACTTCCCCTCAGCCCTGAAATATTTATATTTTAAGAAATATATTTGACAGGAAAGCCCCCTTATACCATTGGGTAGGTTTAAGTGGCCATTGTAGCAAGCTTTTCACTATACCATCAAGAAATCTAGAAAAGGACATGTGATGAAATGCAAGAAGATGCCTATATTGAGGAGCTTGCGGTCTTGAAACTGACAAAATAATGGAAGAAAGAGGAGGCAGGGTGATGGGAGACGAGCAAGGGTTTGTTTCAGTTAAGCTTAATTGTTTTAAGACAGAATTCATTAGTAAGACTGAGATGTGGAAGGTCCACAAGAAAAAAAAGATAAAAGATCACCAAGCATAAGAATATGTCTTTCCATCCTCTGCAAAACCCATGGCTTCCTGTTGAATGTGATGCCCGTGGTGAAGGACAGGGAAGCAGTCTCCCCAAAGAGTGCAAAAAACATGGCAAGTACACGCGGGCATCCCGTGGGCAGCAATGTGTAGCCAGCAAAGCCTTTCAAACCAAGGCTGTGATATTCTACACTGCTATATCCTCGAATATTATGCACTGGTGTGAAAACGTGACAATGAAGAATGCAAATAGGAGAAATTATTATTATTATTATTATTATTATTATTATTATTATTATTATTAT
>JAHTLZ010000195.1:4782625-4796821 GCA_023846285.1 Phrynocephalus versicolor
ATTATTATTATTATTATTATTATTATTATTATTATTATTATTATTATTATTATTATTATTATTATTATTATTATTATTATTATAAGCCCGAGTAATGCAGTCTCACATTGGGCATACCACGAGCTAGGAAAAGTTGGAGACAGTAGAAAAAGAGGAAGACTAAAAGTGGGATGGATTGGTTCTATAAATGAAGCCACAGCCTTGAGCCAGCCCTACGAACATGGCATTGCCATTGTTTTATCAGCATCTTTCACTGTCATCCTCTTTTACCTGGAGCTCACAAAGCTCAAATTCTTCCCATCCAGACACATGGAGGTCTTAAACAAAAAGCAATCCAACAGAATCAACAACCCTCAACCTGTACTCAAGAGAAACAGATATTCCTAGCATGGAGGAGCCTTGATGCACCAGCCTGCCATACAGGTGTTAAAGTTGAGAAGCGTGTGGAAATAAATGGCTGAACATATCACTGGCAGGCCTTCCAAAACCTTGTGTCATTTCTAATTCCTTTCACATTCATTTTTTTTAAAAAACCAATGTACTTTTTGAAGGAAGAGAGTTTTTATTTTTGATCCTTCTCACCCAAAATGAACTCAAAACCAAACTGTCCCACCGGAGTTACATTGAATTAGGTCAATTTGTGCGATGAATGTTTTGTTGTCTCTTTTGGAAAGGTCCATGAAAGATGACAAGAGTAGTTATTAGAGCCAAGAAATAAATCTACCCTGGCTCAATATCCCGTCTCTGAACGAGACCCACTCCAGGGAGAGCAAGATAGATGAACTAATGATTAGCTTGGTGCTAATACCCAGTTGTCACTGAGACTAATTTTGTAGAATCAGCATGGCTGTTGTGCTTTGCATTTTGTCCTGTGAAACCCACGCCCTCTCAATGTGTCAGGAAGCAAGGAGACACCCTTAAAAAGATGGATTGAGTTGACCTGCATTTAAATTGATGGCATTACATTTCATTCACAGGCCAAGCCCAGAGATGTCTTCAAAAGACAGGTAATCTATTCTTAATCAGACTCCTTTGTTGGACAGATTTGGCTAAAACTCTAATCTCTAACATATCTCTCTTTCAAACACAGTACAGCCGCTATTGCACTTCCTTGAGCATTCACTTTTTATTTTGCATCGCCTCCTCTCCTCCTGCAGTCACGTGGTCGCTACAGTGGTTCGGCAGTCTGCCCTTCAGTGGTTGTTTAGCAGTCGGCTTCCCCGATGGCACTTGGCTGAACCACTTTAAACTATGACAGGGAAACGGCAGAAACGGGGGAGAAACCTATGTCCAAACCAAATCACTTTAAAAGGGGGTGCAGGAACCTATTTAAAAAAACACCACCCCCAGTGGTCGTCGCAAGAAAAACTGACACAGCAGTCAAAAATGGGCGTGGCCAAGGGGCGTCTTCAGAAAAAGCAATTTGAAAAATGGACAGTGATTTTTACGGTGATTTGTCTTTAAGGAAAAGGCATTTCCAATCTAAAGGGCGGTAGTGGTCTATGTCAAGAACTAGGTTTTACTGGGATGGTGTTGGTATGTTTCCCACCGTTCATACAGCAGTATGTTTTGCTCAAGGGTCTTCTCCTGTATCTTTCCATTCTCTGCAGAACCCTTGGCTTCCTGTTGAATGTGATGCCCGTGGTGAAGGACAGGGAAGGAGTCTCCCCAAAGGGTGCAAAAAACATAATGAGTACACTTAGGCATCCCGTGGGCAGCAATATGCAGCCAGCAAATCCTTTCTTTCCATAAGAGTTGCGGTGGAACAGCACTAAACCCATTCACTTTGTGGACAGCAACCTCCAGGACAATGTGATGACAAGGAGGAAAAGCTCTTGCATGCATCTCAAGCTCTGACTGCTTCTAGTCAAAATAGTCTGATTACTTGGGGATTTATAATTAGTTTTTGATTCTGCCTATACTTCACCGGTGTCCATGATTTTGAATTGGGCGGCGTTTTGATCTGACCAAAGACAGAACCAGTGCTCAACATAAAAAGCAGTCAACAACAAGCTGCAATAGGCAAGTGGATTTCTTGATTATTTCCTGAATATGTTGGCTATTTAAATGTGTTACTTTTGCTAGATTGCGATTTTATGTTGTAAACCACCCAGAGTAGCCCTAGGGCTAGATGGGTGGTATAAATGAATGAATGAATGAATGAATGAATGAATGAATGAATGATAAGATTTTGTTAAAGATTTCCTAAACAGTTTTTTTTTTAAAAAAAAATAAAAACAAAGAAGAAGAGAATTTGATTTGTAAAAGAAGACTTTGGACATGGAATCCTGGTTAATCTTCTTCAGCATCAAGAGGGAACCAACAAAACAAAACAAAACAAAACAAACAAAAACCCGACCCCTCCAGAAATGTCTGGAGTTTTGATTAGAAAAAGTCTTCTGTGGGTACCATGTTGTAAAAGTGATCAATGTTAGGTTCAGTGTTCTAAGACTGAATTGTGAGCAGTATATATTTTCTGACTGCCATTCTCTGCACGGTCCAATTTTGCCAGCACAGCTGAACATATATAGTGGGTCAGATGATCGGCACCTCTTGCCCTTGATGGTTTCTCTTACATTCATGATAAAGCACAATCCTAATAACAAAGCTGGGTCAGAGCGAGGGCGCCCTGGTTAAAACCCAAAACCCAGAACAAGAACATTTAAAGATAGCAGTTCTGTAGGCTCTTCGTTCAACTGCTGTCTTTCCAAGCTGCCCAAGGTCTTCTAAAAGTAGTTGTTAGGGACTGAACTAGAGATGGGCACGAAACAGAAAACCTGTGTTTCATTTCGAATGAATTTTTAAAGTACTTTTGTTATGAAACAAAACAAAATGAAACAAAGCACTATGCTCCCCTGAGTCCTACAGCACCAAAATGTCAGGGGCGCTTCCTCAGACTCTTCCCTGTAAGCCCTCCCCCCCCCAAATTTGGAAAGGTTTGGTGGTCAGGGGGCTGACATTTGAAGCTCCAAAGGGGGTGTCCCTAGGAAAAATTCTTTGTAATTTGATTCAGAATGGAAAACAAGCTGTGGCGGTGCTAATAGCTCACCCGTGGCTTGGCTTCCAAATCCAATTAGAAAGATTTTTTTCCTAGGGGCACCCCCTTTGGACTTTAATAACTCAGCCCCCTGACGCCCAGACCTTTCCAAATTCTGGGGGCTTACCTAGAATCGCTCCCCTGCCATTTCCTCTAAGATGAATCGTTTCGTCGTAGAGGGAAAAAAATGGTGTTTCGTCATGAAACAAAACAAAACACATCTTACCGTTTTATTAGGTGAAGTCATTTATTACCTAATGAAAGGACGAAACAGAGTTTCATTTTTCATTTCATGCCCATCTCTAGACTGAATTTAGAGCATGAGTGGAAACCAAATGTGTGTTCTACCCTAGAACTTGGAAAGTTATTTTTAAGAAGTTCTTTCATTCGTTCTTTGTGTCTGAAAGCCCACAGGAAAATTAATAAACACATCAGACAATTTCCCCCAATAGAGGACAACATCAACCACATTTGGGGGAGTTTACATTGAATCTTCCACACTAACCATGGAAATGATGCCCAACCATGGGTCTCTGGAGGTACTTGGACAAAAACTCCCAGAATCACCACTGTCTGTGTTTCACAGGTTTTCTAGGAGTTGTGGACCAAGAACATCTGTGGACCCAAGGTTGAGAACCATGGGAATAGAACACACAGGCACAGGTGTGAAGCTTCCCGCTGTCAAGCACACTCACAAAGAACTGTGTAGGTGGTCGGGGTGGTTGGAAATCCAAGGGAATTTCCACACCCCTAATTTTGACTTCCCTCATTGTTTCCTCTGCCCCCATTAATGTAAGATTTGATTGTTTGCATTTTTAACTAAAGCACTTTTTTTGCTTCTTACTACTTCTTGGACTGTTTACAAGCTTTAGAGGGAGCGTTTTGTTTCCGTGGCATTCTGAGACCTTTTATTGTTATTATTATTTTAATGTGGAAAAAAGTGGGACGTACACATTGCAAGATAACATGAGCTGTGAAAATGAACAGAGGATTGACTGTGTTTCTGTAAAGTGAGCCCCCAAATCTTGGAAAGGACGTGACCTGAAAGCAGGGGGGGGGAGTGTTGGAAGAGTGGGAGGGGGGAGGAGTTGGTTCTGAGCTTCCATTAAAAAGAAAATTAGAGATAAGTGAGAAAGTATTAAATTGCTTCCTCCTTAAGAACTTGTGGCACATAATGTCATTTGATGCATGCGTGCGAGTCCCATTAACTCTAATTGGAAAGAGAAGATGGAAACCGCCTGCCCCTTGGCAGATTTATCTCGCAGATGTGGCTCCCCTTTGCTTGCATCAGTCATTTATGTGAACGGTGGTAAGATTATAAACTGGGACCTTGCAAACGACAAATGAGGCCAGAGTGGAGGAGATAAAGGAATAAACAGCTAGCTGCCCTAAGGTGTTTTTTACCTGGGTGGTCAGCTCTTTCCTCCTTTTGTGGCTTACTTGGAATTCTACTGACAGCAGTTCTGCTGAAGTAGTGTAGTGCGACCAGTTAAAGTGCCATGATTTGTTGATGATCAGGACTAAGATATCACTGACTTCCTTGTTTCCTTTTAAGTTTAGTTGGAGTTTACAGCAGCTGGAGTTAAAAATGGATTTCCCCCACAAAAAGCATCTCATTACAAGCAGTCCTATTGTAATGTAAAGAGTTTCAGAGTGATTTGGTCTTGAATGGGCAATGGAGATTCACTACCTTTACAAGAGGACTGCCCCCCCCCCGATGGTAACCGAAACACTTAACATTCATTTCTTGATATGGATTGATCTGGCTATCAGCATTTTTGGATTATGGGGTGCTGGCTGTGGGAAATTTTTATGACAAACACATGTCCTTCCAAATTCTAACCAATGCTATTGTTCTAGACCAGTGTTGGTGAACCTATGGCATGGGTGCCAAAGGTGGCACTCGGAGCCCTTTCTGTGGGCACCTGACATCGCCCCTTCACAGCCACCTGGATTCAGGTTAAATGGCTGTATTGGCACTTCACGAAAAATTAGTGGGTTTTGATTTGCAGTTTGGGCATTCGGTCTCTAAAAGGTTCGCCATTACTGTCCTAGACAGTCCTTTGGCGATTCTGCATGCAAAAACATCTTTATAAAATAGGGAACAACTTAGAAACATATATACAAGTTGTACCTTGAGTTACAAAATTAATCCATTCCAAATGCAATTTCTTAACTTTGTTGGTTTTATTCTCATTTGTAAACCGCCCAGAGTTCCTTTTGGAAGATGGGCGGTATAAAAATGCAATAAATAAATACATAATAAATAAATAAACTCAATTTTTTCTTAGCTCAAAATGCAGTTTCCCATAGAAATGCACTGGAAATGTGTTAATTCATTCCAAGGGGGATATCACACACACCCTGAAAACAAAAAGCAAAGTTAACAGACAAGCAAACAATAGAAGATGAGCAACCTACCTTTATAACCACTTGAAAAATCCACCCAAAAAGCCCCCCAAATAGTGCCAAATACTTCCAAAATGGGGCACTTTGTGCAGGTCATTGAAAAACAGAAACCCTGGTTCTCAGCTTTCCTTTTCAAAATGGCTCCTTCTTCCCAATTGCAGCACTGTAGTCAGGTGCCCAGAAGATGGCAGTATTGCTATTGCAAAAAAGCAGGAGCCATTTTGAAAAGGAATCTTTACTTTCATAAATCGAAAAAAACAGGCTTTTTTCTGTAACTCAAAATTTTCCTATATCAGCTTTTTTCTATTAGTAACTCATTTTTTGTAACTCAGGGTGTTCATAACTCAAGGTACCACTGTAGTAATAAGAAGAATCATGTGCTCTTAAGTCGTTTATGACTTATGGTGACCACTTTTAGAGTATTCCAGTTACACAGCACCCAGAAGTGATTTACCATTCCTTCTTGTAGGAAAGTCGTAGAAAATGGAAAGAACTCCAGTTGTTAAATCTTGGAGGCAGGGTATGACAAAAGGTATATCATGATTGGCCTACGTGCAGGAGTCTGGGATAAGTCAGGAACCAGAAGTCAGGAGACAAGCCACTAGTCTTCTAAAAAAAAAAGCATATTTAAAGCACTGGGGGTCATATCAGAAGATAGTTTTGAAAAGGAAGCATACATTGAGCACTGAATGCAAACTGTAAGAGTAGTTATCTTTATGCAGGCACAGTGCTGAACTTGTGGCTACTGAACAATATTGTGCAAGGAATATCGGGAATATTGGCTGAATTCCTTCTTCTTGACAATTTCATCAGTTTGAGAACACAACTCCACAAGTCATGTTTGAACATGAAGACATTTTTCACTTCAAAGTGACAGAGAGAAATGAACGCCCTCATGCAGTCATAGAATCAACAAGTTGGAAGGGGCTTATAAGGCTTTCATGTCCAAACACCCCCCCCCTCGGCTCCATGCAGGAATACAAATCAAAGGCTATCTGCCAGGTGGGTGCCCGCATTTTTCTTGAACGCCTCCAGTGTTGGAGCACCTACTACCTCTTGAGGTCAATGGTGCCATTGCTGTACTGCTCTAACAGTTAGGAACTATTTCCTGATATTCAACCAAAACCTCTACTTCGAGAAGAAAGGCACACACAGGCAACAAGCAGGAAGGACAGGATGGATGTTTTAGAAAGTTAGAAGAACATTCCTTCTCTTATTCCTAATCCTTACAATTCCATGTAAGGAAGTAATAGCAATTATTTCATGCAATTTGTGTTATTTGCATTAAAAGCCAATATCTCTAGTTGCTGGTCATTTGCTTTTTCAAATGCTTGCTTTTAGACTTTTGAATGCTTTGATTCCTTAATGGATTTTAAAATTATGATTATAATTTCATTGCTTTTTAATCTTCAAGTTATTATTATTAAGCTTTGTGTGTGTGTGTGGAAATAGGCACAAACTGTGAACCAGAAAAATGGACAAATGGGGCTGGTTTGCAGTTCGGGTTGTGACCTGGTTTGGGGATCCATTTTTACTGAAGCACTGAACTTTCCCCCCTCCTTGGTGTTTTGTTTTGCTTTGGCAAAAAGGGAGGCACACCTTTCCCTTCCCACTGCCCGTGTGCTCCTGCCTCCTCCATCAAAAGCAAAAAGCAAAGTGTTCTTATATACCGCCCCATATCACTTCAAGTAGTCTCTGAGCGGTTTACAGTTTTTAATTGCAATATGCAGGCTACACATTGCCCCACCCCAGCAAGCTTGGTACTTATTTTACCAACCTTGGAAGGATGGAAGGCTGAGTCAACCATGAGCCGGCTACACGGGATTGAACCCCAGGTCGTGTGTGTAGTTTTACCTGCAGTGCAGGCATTTAACCACTGCGCCACCTCCACCTCCAGCATGCACCCACCTATCAGCTGAAGATGGTGGCTCTTCAGCTGAGAGGTGGGGGCATGCTCAGAGGGAATGGAACTGGCTCCTGGCAAGGAAGTTGCAGTTGCAGGAGTAGGGAGGGAGGTGATGGGTTTGGGGGGAGGGGATAGTCAGGTAGCAGAGGAAGCAGAAGGCAGGAGCAGGTAACATAAGAACATAAGAAGAGCCATGCTGGATTAGGCCAAAGGCCCATCTAGTCCAGCTTCCTGTATCTCACAGTGGCCCCACCAAATGCCTCTGGGAGTGCACGAGACTAGATCGCTGTCTCCTGATGGCACTCCCCTGCATCTGGCCCTTGAAGTATCCTGGTTTTAAGCCTGGAGATGACACATCCTCATCATGGTTTGTAACCTGTGATGGACTTTTCCTCCAGGAATCTGTCCAGTCCCTTTTGAAGGCATAGATAGGGTCCCCACAGGCATGAACTGGTTCATTTTCTCAGGGGCTCATGGTTGGTTAGCATCGCTGGCACCCTCGCTTCAGGTGGCCACCCCTAGGGAGGCCCATAAGGTCTCCACCCATAACCGGGCTGTTTCGGTTGCTGGCCCACTCATGTGGAACAAATTGCCATGCGAGATTCACCAGGCTGAGAGCCTAACAGCATTTTGAAAAGCATTAAAACTTGGTTTTTTAAAGAACCATACGACGATCGTTAAAGTTTGTGTTAATTTCCCCTATTCCTTGTTGTAATTCCCATCATCCTTTAGTTCTTTTAGCCTCTTGCCAGGTGCCCTTGCTTGCTATTGATTTGTTATTAACTTGCTTATTGTTTTTAACTGTTGCTTATTTGTTTGGCTTTTGTGTAAACCACCCAGAGTTCCTGTGGGAAAATCAGCACAGTGTAGAAATGCAAAAATAAGTAAAAATATATAAATAAACCCTCATGGACCATGGGTTTCCAAACTTATGACAATCTCTAGTTTTTAATAGTGTATGACTTGTTTAAAACTTAATGACTTGTTTTAACATTGTGAGACACCTTGGGTTTCCCTCACCAGGAGAAAGGTAGCCTACACATGATACAAAATTGATCAATCAATCAATCAATTGCTTGATCGATCGATGTGTTGGTGCTTTGCCTTTGAACACAAATCAGAACCAAAACAAGAAGGCAAGACCAAAGGTAGAGGAAAACACAGCACGGCTTAGGATGCTTTTTCTCCTGCTCAAAAAGACACAGCAACAACAAGAGCAAAAAGACACAGGAGAAGGACCCAATGATCAGTCCAGGTTGATGGCTGAAGCCTGGGAGCTTCTTGAACTGAGTATGTCTTCCAGTAGCGATGAAAACAAAAATGTCAAAAGCCATCGGTCTCCTGCCCTGACATGAGAATGGACCTTGCAAGATTGCCTGAAGCATTCTAATTTTTTTTAAAATCAAAGTTGGGGTGAAAAAAGGAGTTTTTAAAAATTCCCAAGATGTCCTGGACACATAGCTGGGATTTTAATGACTGCCGTTAAAAGAAAATTAAAAAAAAAACACTCTGCTGTAAATTGCATTGTTTAATACAAAGGAGTCCAGGAGATGCACCATTTTCAGTAGGTGAGGAACTGCTAGTAAGACAAAGCTTGTCATCTAGCAGTTAGATAAACTGTACTTGCTAAAAACATCTTTCTTGCACATAATTATTTAGAGGCATAATCCTCTTTGACCTACCTTCCATACCGTTGTTTTAAGCCTCTGTTACCTCCCTGCTCCAGTTTCCCGTCATTTCCTTTAGAGGGTACAACTCGAAATTCAAATAAGAAAGAAATGCACAGCCTCTCCCCCTCTCCTTGGGTCTCTTCCTCCCATAATAAACTTGAAAGTTAACACTGTTCATCACCTCTGCTGAAGTTTGCAACTATTAAGGCGGTTTCTAAGGAAACCAGGAACCAAATCATCAAGAGCTTTCAAAGGTCAGAAGCAACACCTGAAATGGGCCAGGAAATTAATTGTATATCCCTAGGGGATGGGGATGGGTGGCAAAAATGGTTTCCTCCTGTCAAATCATGTTCAGAAGGATAGGCTAGGTTCTTGCAGATGGGCTCGGCTCAAGGAAGATGGGGGGGGGGGATGAATGAGCCACAGATGACCAAACAGAAGGAGACAACCTCCATGAGCAATATAATAACCACAAATAGAGATGGGCACAAATCGATTCAGCTGAGTTTGTAGAAATTTGTATGTGAGGCACCACAGGTGCTGCATGTCCCCCACTCCCATCTGGCTGCCCCACTCACAGTCTGGTGCATGATGCCCAGGTCTTCCTTCTGCAGTGGTACTCCAGACCAAGGGAGGAGCTCAGAATTCCCTTTCTTGTCTCCTTGGGCAGTTGACCACTCAGACGAGAAGGCAAAGTGGGAATTCTTGCTGTGCAGCTGATGAGTGCTAGAGAAGGGAAGCCCAATCTCCTTCCCAGACGTATATACTGCTGAAGAAGGAGACCCATGCAGCATTTGCCAGATTGTGAGTGGGACAGCCAATGGAAGGTGCCATGCGTATGAATTTCTAACAACCAGGACAAATCAGTTTGTACTCATCTGCAATCAGAAAACATGCAGCAGTAGGGTAATTGTAGAAGTGTTCCCAGCACTCTGGCACACTCCTTTTTGTGCACAGGTCAAGAAATCAGTTGCACAACTGGTCACGTGACAGAGGTCCTGACAGAGAAGGGGACTGGTCACACAGCTGCCATTTTGTTTTAAATAAGATGGTGGCCCATATCTACTTTGGTAGTGAATTAAAAATCAAATGACATTCATTACATGCTCTAAGGTCACTAATGAGGGACTTCTCTGGGCAGCCACATCCTGGTTAAAAGATACACGCGATAAACTACATCTCAGAATTTCTCTGTGGCAGTGCTTTCTGTTCATAACTTCCTTCTGAGGGAGGAACATCCAGCAGGCTCAGACGCTTTTGAGGCAGCATGTGGGCTGAATCTTAATTATCGGTCCCCTCTTGCTGCTTCCACCAGTTGGAGTGCAGAGTTTGATATGATTCCCTTTGAGGGCTGTGAGAATTACCCTTCCAATCTCAAGTGCAAATCACATCCTTGCAGGTAGGGGAGACTTAGGCTACAGATAGAACCTCTTTAGCAGATAAAGCCATATTCATGTTCGGGCAACATGATTCCAACACACCTGCATGCCCCAATGATCATACCTGTGAAGGAAAATCATTGTTAACCTCCTGATAATCAGTCACAAAACAATAGGCAAGCTCTGGAAGGCATGAGAAGCTTATGCTGTCAACCTTCTTCTAATGATGTGCTATCTGTAATGTCTCATTTGACCCTTAATTATTGTGAGCACATTTAGGAGAAGAGGTGAGAGGGTTTCCTGAGGGGGGAAAAACCTTGCCTGAAGGTATGACTTGTATCAAAAAGACACTTATTTCGCATTGGACTATTTCAATGGGACAATCTCAGCATTTTCCCAAATGGGTCTCCTTGAAATGAAATACTTGGTCAGCTTCTTCTGTCTTAGGTAAAAGAAAATGCTAGTC
Organism: Phrynocephalus versicolor; assembly: GCA_023846285.1. NCBI lineage: Eukaryota > Metazoa > Chordata > Lepidosauria > Squamata > Agamidae > Phrynocephalus > Phrynocephalus versicolor. The sequence goes on from JAHTLZ010000195.1 coordinate 4,793,493, forward strand.
GTGTCTGACTCTAGGGGTGGTGCTCATCTCCGTTTAGCCTTACAAAAAGGAGGCTGAGAGGGGATATGATAGCTATGTTTAAATATTTGAAAGGATGTCACATTGAAGAGGGACTGGTCTGTTTTCCATGGCTTCAGAGACTAGGACTCGGGGCAGTGGTTTCAAACTACAGGAAAAGAGATTCAATTTAAACATTAGGACAGGCATGTCCAAACTTCAGCCCTCCTGATGTTTTGGACCACAATTCCCAGAATTCTAAGCTTAAATTGCCAATGACAAAGGACTGTGGGAGTTGCGATCCAAAACATCTGGAGGGCCAAAGTTTGGACATGCCTGCATTAGGAAGAACTTCATGACAGTTAGAGCTGTCTGCCAGTGGAATATGCTGTCACAAAGGAGGCTGGTGGAGTCCCCTTCTTTGGAGGTTTTTAAGCAGAGGCTGGATGGCCATAAGTCGGGAGCACCGTGATTGGGTTTCCTGCATGGCAAAGGGCTGGACTAGATGGCCCTTGAGGTCACTTCCAACTCTATGAGTCTATGAATCTATTTATCTACTTGCATTTACATGCTTTCACGCTGCTAGTTTGGCAGAAGCTGGAGTTTACATCAGGAGCTCATTCTGCTGGGTGGCACCTGGGATTCGAACCGCTGTGCTGCCGACTTTGCAGCCAACATTTCAGCACTCTAGCTCGCTGAGTTAAGAACCCCTTTGGCACAGACACTTTTCAGAATCTTGCTCATCTTGAGAACTGCCCAGATGCTTGTGCTTTTCTGCTTCTTTTTGATTGGCGCCCTGTCGGCTCTCTCTCTCTCTCTCTCTCTCCCCCCCTCCCCCCAGGCCCTCAACCATTGCCTCTTAAAACCATTGTTTGGATGCTGTGATCTGCTTTTGGGGAATGGGCCACAGGCAGGCAAGGAATGCTTCATATGTTTGTTTTCTCAAGAGTTATCAAAAGGCAGCATCTAGCCTCACTCCTGCCTGTCATCTCTTGGACCATATGAAGTTCTGCCACAGGCATGGGTTGAGAACCCAGCCAGATAGCTGTGCCTTTACTAGTGTTTGTCTGGAGCTGAGCTCTGTAGTCTTAGCTTCATTCAATGAAATGTGACATCAACATAGGACAGCTTCTGCATGGATGACTGTAGGAAATCTGCTTCTTACACATTTTGGAACGGAAACTGTTGAAGAGAACTTGGCAAACTGGCTGATTTATGCAGGGCCTGAGTCAGATGAAATAACTGTTTGTTTTCTAGCTTGCCTATGCCGAAGGGCAAAGACAGGTGCAGAGTACAAGTCTTCAGTGAAAAGCAGACAGAAAAGATCTATACTGATTCAGCATATTATTGGAAAATAACTGCATATGGTCTACATTCAGCAGACCCAATAAAGACGTTAAGTAAGGCTCATGCTGTGTGATATACCAGCTTCACAGTTAGAAGCTGTGCTTGCTGAAGAGGTACAGAACATCTATTTAATTGAGCACAAGGGTTCTAGAATTTGTAAACCCAGTGGCTTTTCTTTGGTGCATCATCGCTGGGAAGGCTTTGTCTTTTGCAGAGCAGATGCAGCAGCTTTGAAGGAACACATCTGTGGAGGGATAATGGTTATGAAGTTGACATGTCTTATCATTTAACCCTCAGCATCAGAGACTGAAGAAGCTATTTAGATGAGTAGGGAAACATTTTGATCCCATAAGAAATGAAGACCAGTTACCATGACTCAACTCCCTGATATGTCACCCTCACTGAACACCAGTGAAAAAAAATGCATATCCCAAATGAGGCTTTTGTTGCAGAATAAGTAAAATGTGCAATATCGAAAAATGTAGCAATAGTTGCCTTGTTTGCTGTGTGAACTACTGTAGTTAGGGCTGCATATATTTTTGTATACCCTGAGTTCTGGGAGCTATCCTAAAGAAAAATGCCAACATTAAATCCTGTGAAATGAGTCTTGTTAATGGCTGCGATAAGGACTTTTGCATAAATTACAAAAAAGTGTTTGGCATCTCAGTCTTGAACTAGAGCTAAGACCTGTTGCAATGCGGTCTTACCAAACTGAGAGGATCAGGTTCAGGAGCAGTAAGATACTTCCTTGTCTCAGATACTTGACACAGGTAATTCTGATGTCATGGGACCAATAAATCTAATCTGGATTTCAGTCCATACTTTAAAGGAGCTTTCCAAGGTCCTGAACCAGATAGGCTCAGCACACCTCAGATCACCCTTTTAAAGTTCAGAGTAAAACCCAGAGCAGATCCCCTGTCCCTAAACACTTGTAGTCACCAGCCTCTGCTGGCCGCTACCAGCAGAAAATAAGTATGCCAGGGAAGGAGCCATGATTCAGATATTGCACAGAACTCACTTCCTTATGATGGAGTCTAACAAAATCTGGACTTTAATGATGTTGCAGATTCCAGGCTGGCTGTCTCCCCACCCCACCCCACCCCACTCACCCCCCAAAAAAGGTTTTAGCAGGGGAAACATTTTTTAAAAGGATGCTCAAACCTTTGAACTTTAGGATGGGAAGAGCTGCAGTTGCAATTAATAATACTCATGTAATTCTGCTCGCCATCTATCAGAGTACATCTTCCGTTGCCTCCAGCTTAGGAGATACAATAACAATTCTTATTCTCCAGGGTTATGTCAGTTTCTGATGTCTTTTCAATAGAAGAGCCAGACTGAACTAACCCTTTGTAATTCCTTTCTCATCCAGAGAAGGCAGCTAAATGTTGTAAATATCTTGCCTTATGGATGGAGAAAAGGGGAAAATCCATTAGGAGGCTCCATTCATTTATCTTAGCTAAAATTAGTCTAAAACGGTCAATTAAGGTTATATGTAATGAGCGGAAGCAATAGCAGGATTATAAAGCATTTCAGGGATGGAGAACAAAGTAACTAGGCACAATAAGCTTTGCAAAGGTGAAACGCCTTATTCTGAGTGTTAATCTATCAGTCTCGTATTCCAACACTCAGGTGACCTTTGCACCAATTCTGTCCTGAAATGCTACAGGGATGCTGCCATTACAGGCAGTGGTTTCATAGAATCATAGGCCGCTACCGCACTTCCTTGAGCAGCCACTTTTTGTTTTGCATCATCTTATCTCCTCCCGCTGTCATGTGGTCGCTACAGCGGTTTGGCAGTATGCACTTTGGCGGTTGCTTAGCAATCGGCTTCCCCATCCGCACTTGGATGAACCGCTTTATACTTCAATTTTCAGTGACCACAATGTGAAAGTGCAGCATCGGCAAAGTCGGCGAACATGTTTACATTGCGGCCGGCTTATTTCTGCGTGTCCTACGAAAGGGAAACGGCAGAAATGGGGGGGGGG
>JAHTLZ010000195.1:4796831-4815317 GCA_023846285.1 Phrynocephalus versicolor
GTGGCCAAGGAGGCTCTTCAGAAAAAGCGATTTGAAAAGCAGACAGTGATTTTTAAGGCAATTTGTCTTTAAGGAAAAGGCATTTCAAATCTAAAGTGCGGTAGTGGTCATCTAGAATAATTGAGTTGGTAGGGGCCTATAAGGCTACGAAGTCTAACCCCCTGCCTAACACCACACGATGGTATCAGGAGGCAGGCTGGTGTTAAAGCAGCTTCCAAGTCCTGGATACGGTTTAACACACAAACAAATAGGATAGTCCTTGATCACCTTCCTCCTCCTACCCATCTTCAATTTGGCTATATAGATACTACAAGTCCCTGCTTGTCTCAACATAGCCAAATTGAGGGTGGGAAGGAGGAGGGGGTGATTAAGGACTATGCTGCTTTGTTTGATATGCTGTGTGTTAAACCGTATCAAGACTGCATTTTTGGTACAATGCTTTGATAAAGATAGCAAGTTGCTATCAAAAGCTTAGCTTACATTTTTTGTTTCAGTAGTGACCAGATAAAGCTATCACCTAACCTCCTTTTGAATTTGTTTTTCCATTCCTGAGTTTCCAGATGCAGGAAGTGGCCAGCTTTGGCTAAACTCTGTGGCACTGGAAAGCACTGGGGTAACTGAGTTCTCCTGCCCATTATTCTTCATACAGGCTGCGCCCAAAGAAACAAATGATTTGTAGCATGCCAGAGATCGACGCCGTTCCCTGATATATCCGGTTCTGCTTTCAGAATTCCAGTTGGGCCAATTTCTGTCCAGACGGTTGGATGTCGTAGTTCAAAACATGCCGAACAATCATCCCGACTTGAAGTGGCTCCTGAGTCCCACCTGGTGATGCTGCAATTTCAACCTGGGAACCCTCTGTGACCAGCGTGAAGCCAAGAGGCCCTCTACCGATTAGAACCTGATAAAAGGGGTTTGTTCATCCAGAAAAGCTACTTCACAAGCCAAGGCCTCCGAAAGGAGGCGGACAAGAAGCTGAAGCTTAGGCCCTCTGGCTGCAACCCCAAACTGATTAGGGAGAAAAAATTAGGTTGAATGGAGCAACACGGGGGTGGAGCAGGCTGGGGGGGGGGGAAGCAACTTTCTCCAGTTGGAAAGAGAAGAGAAATCAACAAGTGGCTCAGCTGCAGACTCTCTAGAAAAGCAGAAGACACATGAGATTAGGCTTCAGGGTTCCCTGAGGCCTACCAAGGCTACAGCCACTCTCTCTCCTCTGCATGAAAATCATAGGACAGATCAGGTGTTAGCATATGGTGCATGTGGTTCTTCTAATTACATCCTTCCCCATTTTTTGACAGAATGAGAATCCCATATTACGCCCCCTGTAGTGCTGGCTCTCACGGGCTGGGACATTGTCATTTCTGTTGTAAACAAGCACTTCCTGTGGCCTCTTTCCCACAAGGTTTAAGCCAGCAAGTAAACGACAGTATGCTGGTCACCATCCCACAGTCCAGACAGGGTCCGGTAGGTTGCTAAATTCTGACATTTTCTTGGCTGTGCCATTGCTCTGAGGACACTTCGGAGCCAGGCGTTCCTGAAACAGCTATCTTCTGGAAGCAACCAGGTGGCATGGAGCAGATAAAGAGGGCCCTCCTAGGGCAGAGGTTCCTCCTCTTCCTCAGAGTCTTCTGGCAGTATGTGGAGGATCAAATAGCAAACGGACAAACATAACTGCTACCAACAGACCGAAGAAAGGGAAAGAGGAGGCACAGAGCAGAAAGGCGGAGCTCTCGTTGGATTCTGAGGCAGGAAAGGAATGATTGGTTAGTGCTGGAGAGATTGACAATCACCCCAGTCCAGAAAAGTCCCTCCCAGACAAGCCTGCTCAAGGCAACATGCATGTTTGCAACACCTCAAAGGTCCCGCCTTGCTCATCTGGTTGCCTGATTCCTCAGAACAGAAGAGCACAGCAGCATGCCTGGCTGCCTGCTGCTGCATGTATTTGTGCAGGGAGGTTGAGGCTTTTCTCCTGCAGCTTTTCAGATCAGACATTCATGAAGTTATCGAGAAGCTCTGACAGGTCTGCTCCCCAGTCTCTGTGCCATTTCCTCCCTGGATGAGGCTAGAATCCCCAGCATGACATGAATCACAATCTCAAAATTATCGTTTGCTTGGGGGACCCAAAACACGCTTGCCTGGATGTGCAACTGAGAGCCTTTCAGCCCTTTCCCTCAATGAAAGATGGTCAGAGGCTCCAGCCAGGATTTGGAGGGTGAGGCTCACCTGCATGAACCACCTCCTCCTTCCAAAAATCTGAAAAGAGAGAAAGATAGAGATCTCAGCAGATCCAGTCATAGACACTGGGAAAGATATCCAATATGAGATCCCTCTGCTGCATAGCCCATGCCACCTAGACAATAATTAACCTTGCACACAGGTCTGCCCTAAGAAACAACTGGTGAAAAGCATCATTCTTGAAGAAAGCAAGAATGATCCTGAACTTAGCCTACCAGGAGCAAAAGCAATGGCTAATTCTTTGTTCTCAACCCTCTTAGACTAACAGCCTTTTCACATGACCCCTAAGATCCGCTGGCCACTTAAATTCAGACCAGAGATCTTAAGGGTTTGTCGCTGTTCCTGCATTCCCACCCCCTCCACACTCCTGGCTGCTGGGTGCGTGAGGGGAGGGAGAAAAAAAGGAAGAAAAGAATGCCGCTCCTGGCACTGCATTCAGATCTCTTAAAGGGGCGGGGGGCAAAAAAGGAACAAACAGAAGCAAGGAGAGCCCAGCAGTCACTACGTTATATCCGCATCAGGAATTTTCACCTCTGGAGAGCAGGTACCTGAAAAGTGTGCTGGAACGCGCTTAGGTGGGCGTGGTCGCACTTAATTATCTGTAAACTCCGGAGCTGGTGGGGAAACAATTTTAAGCTCCGGAGCTGGGAGCCATTTGCGGCGGAGTTTAGGGGTCATGTACAAATACCCTAAGTGACACACAAACAGCCATCACCATCTTGAGATGGTCTTCTTTAGAAGGTTTTGGAATGCCTACAAGGTTCTTCACCAAGCCACATGGGATGGGATTTAAAAGCATATGGTGCTATTACTGGGGCATTATGAAAGCAATTGCTCTCTAACATCTACTGAAGTTATGCATTGCCCATGGACTCACTAGCTTGGCACAGGACTGCCTACAGCTCACTGTGAAATTGGAGTAGGCATGCCAATGCCATCCAAAGAGAGGGCCTTAAGCAGAAGAAAAAAAGAAAAGAAGGCAGAGAAGACATTGTATAGGAGAAGAATGAAGTTCCATATGAATTTCCGCATGTGTCTTTGTATATATTGATATCAAGCTGCTCCATTAATCTATCACACTTTTATTTGCTTGGCCTGGAGGGGGTGAAAATATTGGAGCTTTTGCAACCTCGCATACTGCCTTTAGCACGTTGGGCTGTGAGGGACTTCACTGTGTTGGGTGACTGTCAAATGATCCAGCACTAACCAAACATCAGCAATTCGGTTGAAGTCTGTTGTTGAAAAGCAGTCAGGTTTGTCACTTTGCTGTTTGATCTGTTCAACTGTAGGTAAAGAAATAGTTTATTTATTATTTCTCCTATCAGTGTCTCAGAGTGATTCAGCTAAAGAAATTTAATTAAAAAATCCAGAACTCTGCCATAGGAAACGCACAGGTGAATAGGCCACCCAAAACCCTAGTGCAGTGATGGTGAAGCTATGGCATGGGTGCCAAAGGTGGCACTCGGAGCTGTTTCTGTGGACACCCAACATTGCCCCTTCATAGCCACCTGTATACAGGGTAAATTACTGTATTGTCACTTTGCAAAAAAATTAGTGGGTTCTGAATTCCAGTTTGGGCACTTGGTCTCTAAAACTTTTGCCATCACTGCCCTAGTGGGACATTCCTCCCCTCTCTCTATAACAGTGGGAGATGCAAGATGCAGCAGCAGAGGTGAGGTTGGGAGGCAGGGAGGCAGAAATGAGGAAGGGTCCAGCCAGGAGAAGAGGAAGGCAAAGCAAAGGCCCTTTTGCATCTGCAGAGGGTTTCATCTTCCACTGTGAAGTGGCCTAGGCAATTGTTTGTTTACATCTCCTCCCCCACTCCATTTCTTCAGCTCCAAAGATTAATTAGTGCACTAGATGAACACTGCTGTTCTCATTATCTGATTGGAGAGCTCACTCCCTTTTCATGGAAATCTGTTTGTACTGCCTCTGATCTTTTTTTAAAATCTCATTTCTTAATTTCTAAAATGAAGCGGCTGGTTGAACGTGTTTGTCAGAGGGCACTTCTGATTTTGTCTCGCGGGGTTAGAAAATCTTCCCTTCCAATGCAATTCTCTCCTCCTTTGCCGAATTAACCTCAGACATCCAGCCTATACCACCAGTGAGCTGCAGCACCTACCGCTCTGCGCTTCATTCAGTCGCTGACAATGAAATGGAGGTCTACCTCAGGGTATCTGGCATCGTTAATTTAAAACCCAACAATGAACGGTTCGGGAATTGCTCCTTTAAGCATGCGTTGCCTACCAAGAGTCAATGGCTCTCATTCGTGCGCCATAATTCATTCACCTCTTTTGTGAGAACTTCCCTGAAACCTGTCGCTTGATGAATCAGGTGGAATCATCGAATAGTATTTTCCCACTGGCACACTTCTCTGTGCTATTCTCAGTTGATCTCGCAATGTAAATTAAAACTTGCGTGCAGTCAGGATTCTAAAAAGCCTGTGAGAAAGTGGCTGGTCTCCTTGAAGAGTAAAACATTCCTTCTTGATCCTAGGGCTGGGGCTTTAAATAGCATTTCCATCATCTTCTTTACCCAGTGGGAAATTTTTCTACACATAATCAGCACCGAACAAGATGGCTCCTCGTTCTTTCTGCAAGGGGACAGATTGATGCTCTGAAGGAACATGCTGCAAGTATGACCAGCAGTATTTGACTTTTGGAGGGAGGAAGGTTGGGGCGGGGGCAGGGCCGGCACTAGTTTTTTTTGCGCCCTAGGCAAGGGGTGGGGCGGCGGCGGTGGGGGGGCAGGGTGACAGGGGGCAGCGGATGATGGGGGGTGGCGATGGGCGTGGAGGGCGGATGGCAACGGGCACGGGGGTGGGCGGCGATGGGTACGGGGTGCGGCGGGTGGACGGTGATGGGCGGTGGGGGGACGGACAGCGGTGGCCAGTGGCAGGGGCGGCGGGTGGTGGGAAGCAGGCTGGCCAGCGCCCCCTCTCCATTTTGGCACCATAGGCAACTGCCTAGTTCGCCTTAATGGATGCGCCGGCCCTGGGGAGGCAGATAATGAGATCTCTGTTATATAGATGATGAAATGCATGGATGCCCCTTAAGGAAGTTGTGATGCTTTTACAATCAATATCACAGACCTCCTGGACATCCATGGTCAACAGCTCAGTGGTTTAGGTCTCTGGCTGCACAGCCAAAGGCTGAGAGTTCGATTCCTTCCCTGTGCTTCCTTGAGAGGGGCTAGACCCAATGATCCATTTACAGCTCTGCAGTTCTAAGCTGGTGATGATTCTATACTGTTTCAAATATTATATTGCACCCCTCCCTGAACATGCCTTTGAAGGAAATTGAATGAAAAATAAACAGCAACACAAGCAAATGAATGTCAGGATCTTCTTCTTTTGAGTACATGTAAATTTTTTTTAGATTTTTTTAAATATTTATTGTTTTATTGTGTTTTATATATTGTGAGTTGCCCAGTGTCCCCTCTGGGGAGATGGGCAGTGATAAATCTAAATAAAATAAAATAAATACCAGAAAAGTAATCATCATTTCTTAATAGTCAGAGATGATTTTTGAGTTAATAGTTAGATTAGGTGGCAGGCAGAGATTGAAAAACTCCCTGCCTTGATTTCATTGCATCTCCCCTTATCCTATCTGTATTTACTTTTTGAGATGCTCAGTGTGCTGTAGTGGACAGACTAGTAACCAGGAGGCCTAGGTTAGATTCTCTGCTACGCTCTAGAAGCTCACTGGTATGGAAGTGGTAAACCAACTCCACAAATACCTAGAAAAGCCCTATTACAGTACAGTCACCCCCCACCGTTTCGCGGTTCAGGTCCTGCAGTCCCACTATATTGTGGGATCGCAGCACCTGCACGTCAGGGCTGCAGGGGGGGGGCAATCACATCGCTCCGTTCTGCCCCCACGCTCCTCCGCGCTCCTCCGTGAAGCCTTGTGGCCTTGTGGAGGGGCAGTGGGGGCGATCGGGTCACTCTGCGTTGCCCCTCCATGCTCCTCCGCAAAGCCTTGGGCTGCATGGGGGGAGGCAGGGGGCAATTGGGTCGCTCCGTGCCTCCCCCGCTCTCCTCTGAGAAACCTTGGGCCACATGGGGGTGGCGGGGGGTGATTGTGTTGCTCTGCCCTGCCCCCACGCTCCTCTGAGAAGCCTCGGAGCCGCGTGGGGGGCGGGGGCGGGGGCGCAATCTCTATTGAAATGCATTGAGTCAATGCATTTCAATGTAGAAATGCGGGCGGGTGGTGGCAGGAGGTAAGATCCTGCAACACCGCCTGCATGTGCTGCCCCAAGACTTCTTGGAGAGGTGCGCAATCGCCCCCCCCACCCCACCCCCACCCGCTTCCACATTTCGTAGATTTTCATGCATTGCGGGTGGGGTTGGGTCCCTAATCCCTGCAATCGGCGGGGGGTTACTGTAGCTATAAGTTGGTTCCACTTGACGGTAGGTAACAACATCCTTATCTCACCCTTTGCTTGAATCAGCCTGCAATATATTTCTTTTTTTATTCCCACTTAGAAATTAAAATATACGCGAAAATGCATTTTAAAATAGGGATTAAAAGAGATACTTCTGTATATAGTCATCCAGTTAAGGGGGCGCTTCCCCCTCCATGCCTGCTGACACCTCTGGCACGACTTGGCAGAATACATAGTACTCATCTGCATGGATTTATTTCTGCATGCAAAGAGAGGAGGTGTTCAGAAAATCTAAGAATACAACACAGAACACACTTATGTGTATGTGTGTGCATATATGATAGATATAGAAAGCTATATTTGAAAGCTATATGTATAGTTATCTGTGTATGTTAGATCCATAAAGTAAGCCGCTGATGGTTGCCTGTTGATCAGTTAGGTTGATAGATGCCTGTTAGAGAGGAAGTCTGCTAGATAATCTAGAAGTTATGATAGAAACGCATAAAAGAAAAATAAATATAATATACCAATATAAACAACTCAAGCACAAATCAATGTATAAAGTACAAAATGTCAAAGCACTATTTATTCTATTCTACATGTTATACTGTAAATGTTCTTTAATGTTTTTTCTTTAAACCAAGGCTAACTGATAATCTATTTTCAATTACTCGCACACAAAAGGGACAATACCATATTACTCAGTGTGGTTTTTAATGCCATGCTTTAAACTGCCATGCATTCAACAAAGATAATCCTCATGCTGTTAGATCAGGCATGTCCAAACTTCGGCCCTCCTGGTTTTTTGAACCACAACTCCCAGAATTCTAAGCTTAGATTGCCAATGACAAAGGGCTGTGAGAGTTGTGGTCCAAAACATCTGGAGGACTGAAGTTTGGACATGCCTGTCTTAGACCTAGAGATCTAGGAGGGACCCTGTGGATCTGTTGGGGATCTTTGTTGGATCGGTTGTTGCAGATGATTTTTGGTTGCTTTAATGAGAGAGACATTATGAAATGAGAGTTACTATATGAAAAAAATCTGTTTATTTAACTAGAAGGGAAGGGTACATGGGAGGTTTCTAACTATACCTATTCTAACAGCCATCTTGCTAAGCCAGGAACAGGCTTCTCTCTTCTCTCCTCTAAGAATACAAGGCACACACACTAACTACACTTCTACCAGAACATTCCAAGTGGTGTGATCTCAACAAACAATAGGCTTTGCTCTTCACATTAAATCCATCCCATAATACTCTACATTCACATTAACCTTGTAATGGCTGAAATGTAAATCTTGCCAAATATTCCAACAATCTCTGAGTCCTGCCTCTGTCAAGGAGAGGCAAAGTGGGGGAACTGAACTCCCAGATAGATATCTGAACCAATGTCCCTACCCATCCAAGGTCAAACTAGGTGTATCAGGTAGTTCGGCACAGCAAAGATGGCTGCTCTTAGCATATATCTGGCATGGAGATAAATGGACCAGTCACAGGACTGGAGGATTCTTGGATTGCTTTGTACAGAAGTTGGCAGTGGGGAATCAAGTGAAGAGAAACAGTCTATTCTGAAAATTACAAATTTGACAGAGAAGAACAGATCAGTACGCTAAGAAAAAGACTATAGGAACTAGTGTGAGAGGAAGTGGAGCCATAGCTGAAAATATTATTCTACAAGCAAGGAAAGAACATGTCAGACAAAGAAGGAACATTCTGGCCTTGCTCACTGCTGCCTCCCAGAGGCACCTTGGTGGTTGTGCAGGTGCACTTGTGCCTTTCTAACATTTCTAACATTTCTGTTTTTTTGCTTTTTACCTTAGATCAGGCATGTCCATGGCCTTCCAGATGTTTTGGACCGCAACTCCCACAGTCCTTTGCCATTGGCAATCTAAGCTTAGACTTCTGGGAGTTGTGGTCCAAAACATCAGGAGGGCCGAAGTTTGGACATGCCTGCCTTAGATGTATTCAGATTAAAGATGGGCATGAAACACCAAAATGGTGTTTTGTTTTTTATTTCTTCCCCCGTTTTGTTTATTACAAAATGAATTTTTTAAAAAATGGTTTGATTTTTATTTTATTTTTTACATTGTTGGGGTTGGGTCGGCCAGTTGGCAGGTTTTTTCCCTCCTGCTGACAAGCTGGCATGCAGGGAGGCCAGTTGGCAGGGTTTTGTTTGTTTGTTTGTTTTCCTCCCGCCGACCAGCTGAACTCGTGGGGAAGCTGGTGGGCAGGTTTTTTTAATTTTGTATTTTTCCCACCGACCAGCTGGCACATTGCCCTGTGCACAAGGTAATCAGCACTTATTTTTATTATTTATTTTGATGCTTGTCAAAAATGAAATGGAATGAAATAAAAATTTCCATTTTGTTTTGTTTCTTTTTAAAGGGCATTTTGTTTTTCGTTTTGTTAGGAAATGAAACAAAAAATGAAAAATGAAACCATTTTTTTTCATTTCGTGCCCATCTCTAATCTGACTTGTTCTTTCTCATACATGTGTATGCAATTGGCAGTGAGATGGGCATGAAACGAAAAAAAAATTGTGTCATTATTTGTTATTCATTTTGTTACATAACAAAATGAATAACAACCCTAGGGGCAAATTTAACACGAAATGGTTAGGTTCATTTTGTTAATGGGGGGCAGAGATGTCTCCTATCTGGTGCTGGTCCCTGGCTATAGCATGACCATGTGGTCGTCTCAGCTCAGTTAAAAAAAAAAAAAAAGGAGTGCTGACCAGGCCCCAAGGGGGGCCTGGTCGACACCCTAAAATAAATAATAATAATAATAAACCAGCACCGACCGAGCCCCAGGGGCCGCAGGGTCGGTGCTGAAAGGGAAACAACAACAAAAAAGTCTTGCGCTATAGCTGTAGCACGGGGCCTGAACCCGGAAGTGGGGGGGAAAACTAAAACTAAAATGAATGAATAAATAAATAAATAAACAAATAAATAAATAAAAAGGGGAAGCGCTGACCGGGCCCCAAGGGTGGCCTGGTCAGCAGGCACCCTAAAATAAAATAATAATAATTTTAAAAAACCCGGCGCCGACCGGGCCCCAGGGATTGCGCAGTGGGCGTTGGAAAAAAGTGGGTAAAAATGAATAACGAATTAACAAACCAATGAAATGAATTTTTCAAAAAAATTCATTAAAACCAAAATGAAATGAACCGAAGCCTTAAACGAAATGAAACAAAATGAATCACCATTTTTTTCAGTTGGTGCCCACCTCGAATTGGCAGAGTTCTAGAAAAAAAAAGCCCCAACAACCATAGAGCGATTGAGGGAGTTGTTCCCCAGAAATATAAGTTTTTTTTTTACACTGTGAGGACCCAAGAAAAGTGTTGTCTCTGATGGTCAGTAGTTAATCTGCCCCCTCTCCCCCAGAGCTGCTTGTTTGGGAATTGGGGGCATAATTTGCATGACTGGCTAAAGAGAGCTTTCAGCAGCTGACTAAAGAATATTTTTCTGGGAGGACCCACTTTGGAGGACTATAAATCAGACATCTCATATCCAGTCTTAGTTGCACTTGGAGGTCATGGAGAGGAAAACCATTTGAAGATTCACCTGGAGTTTGGCACCTCTTACACATGGACGGGGGCATTCTACCACACCTGGACATGTCAAATCACACTAACTGTGAAGTATAGGAATCACTAAGGGCGTTTATACACGACCCCTAAACTCCACCGCAAATGGCTGCAAGCTCCGGAGCTTAAAAATGTTTCCCCACCAGCTCCGGAGTTTGCAGAAAATTAAGTGCAACCCTGCCCACCTAAGCGCATCCCAGTGCACTTTTCATGTACCTGCTCTCCTGTGGTGAAAATCCCTGGTGCGGTTTTAAGGGAGTGAGTGTCGGCTCTCCTCGCGTCTGTTTGTTGTTGTTTTTGCCTGCCGCCCCTTTAAGAGAAGGAACCAGGAAGCCGGGCGGAATCAGGAAGAGAAGGAATCAGGAAGCCCGGTGGCTTCCGAGGTGAGCTGCATTTTTTCCTCTCTTTTTTTCTCCCACCCCTCACGCAGACAGGAGCAAGGAAGTGCTGAGGGGTGGGAACGCAGGAAGAGCAACAAACCCCTAAGATCTCTGGTCCGAATTTCAGTGGCCAGCGGATCTTAGGGGTCGTGTGAAAAGGCTCTAAGTTTGGCAACAGTTCGGAATTCTGAGTAGGTTCAATTTACCAAAGTGGCCCCAAATGAACTGGGAAACAGACTGATCCATGGGTTGGTGGCTTGTTTGTTTTTTGCTTTGTGGTTCATTTCATTTACATCTTTAATCATAACAGAAGAAAGAGTTCTATTGGCTGACATGGGCTTCTCTAAGGGCTCAGTGACATCCTGCTGTTGGTAAGAGCTGTTTGAGACTGGAATGGACTGCCCCATAAGGTACTTCAACAGAGTTTGGATGGACCGCTATCAGTAATGCTAGACCTGAGACTTCTTGTCTTGGCAAAGGGTGGAAATATATGACCTCCAAGTTTCCTCCCAGCTCAGAATTTTTATATATTTTTATATATTCTTTTATAGAAACAGCCTTGTCAGGGTATTTGAGGGTGATAGAGATGGGAAAGGGGAAAGGAAGGAGAGAAGGAAGCTAATGGGCAAGATGAAAATGGATTCGTTAGTTTATCTTGTTTCCTGTGGCCGCAGGCCCCAGCCATCTCCTGTCTGATTTGGAGCATTCTTCCAGATAATAAATTTACAATTAAAAAAGGACTCATGGGTAAGTCTACCATGGGGCCCAGTTTAGTGGAGGTTTAATGGGCCATGAGCTCCCTGCGTGCTGCGTGCATATTGTTTTATTATAAATGATGGAAATGGAAATCCCTGGCAAGCAGGAAGCACGGGGAAAGGACAGGGGAGTGGTGGCAAGGAAATGAGATTACATGTCGGGTAACAAATGAGAAAATATACAGTCCCCAGGCCCAGAAAGGTTTCAGGATTTCTACAGCTCTGATTTGTCTTTCTGTTCACTGGTCCATCTCTTCTTCCTACCTCCATAATTTCAGGTAGGGATGGGCACGAAACAGAAAAACAATGTTTTGTTTTGTTTCGTGCTCACCCCATTTTGTTTTGTTTCGTTTCTTATGATTTTTTTTAAACAATTCATACGAAATGAAACAAAATTAAATGAAATGGCTCCCCTGGGTCCTAGAGGCACCAGATTTGGTGCCTGGGACTCTGGAAGCCATTTTAAAGGGCTCCTGCCGAGCTGTCAATGTCTGGACCCCTTTAAACCTGCCACAGTTGGCACCAGGGGGACCTCATGGTACTGACTAGACCAGGTTTAAAGGGTTCCAGCCATTGACAGCTCGGCAGTAGCCCAAAAGCAATGGAACAAAATGGTTCATTTCAATGGAAAAAACAACCGTTTCGTTTTGTCTATAACCAAATGCTGCTTCCTTATTTTGTTTCATTTCATTTTGTTTTGTTACATAACAAATAGATGAAACAGCATTTCGTTTTTCATTTCCTGCCCATCCCTAATTTTAGGTACTGCACTTCTTCCAGGCTTCTGCCTCTTTAGTCATGCATGCAGCCTTCCACTTCAGTGCGTACTATGTAGGGGAACCATAAGCATGGGGTTTGTGTATCTCTAGAATACAAATCCCACAATTCTCCATTCTGTGAAATCCTCTTAGCATACTGACAACTAGAGTCATCTAAATATGGCTCACCTGGGGGAAAAAGGCCTAAGTCTGTGGCTTAGCTAGGCCTAGCTCTGCCTAAGATCCTGTTCAGAAAGGACATTCCCATCTACCACTGGGGCAACTTCCTTTCTCAACAGGAAGTTTGGGCAGAACTAGGTCGAATTGGGCTACATAGCTTCCAGTCTCGTCCTTTCCCCCAAGTGCCCCACTTTATATCTGAAATAGCACTGTATCACTTAGGAAAATATTTTTTAAAATACTAAGAGAAGAGGAAAATAGAGGAGACAGTTCCCACTGTCACAATCCACTGTATATATCATAGGCTTGTCCCTTAGGGGAGAAAGGTGGCATAAAAATAAAGTTGTTTATTTATTATTATCATCATCATCATCACTACAAAGAATGCTGCCCACAGCTCTATTTGGGAGTGAATTAAGCACTCCCAGATTGTAGAATGGGATATTCAGCAATACTGTGCTCCTAATCACACCAAATCACTGTAAGCCCTAGTGCTTGTGTCAGAAAGAAATAAAAAAGTAAGAATGGGAAAAAAATTGGAATATGAGGATCTTGTGATCATAATCAGTTAGAATAAAGGAAAATTATTTTAAATTAATCTTAAAATGGTATATGACACCAGTCAGATTGAGTAGAATAAATCCAGGATATTCTAAGATCTCTTGGAAATGCGAAAACAAGATAGGTACCTACATTCATCTTGATGGGAATGTGAAATAGTTCAAAAGTTTTGGCAATTGATTTTTAATGAGCTAAAAGAAATACTCCAAGTTGATATTGAATGTAAACCGGAAATAGCATTGTTATCACTACCACTTATTAACGAAAACAAAAACAAAAGAATTAATTGCAAACCTTATGACAGCAGCAAGACTGATTGTAGCGAAAAACTGGAAATCAAAGTTAGATTTTAGGATAGAAGATTGGTATAATGAAGTGTGGGACATAGCTTTAAATGATAAATTGTCTTGTAGTTTAAAAGTTCTGCTAGGGGAAATGAAGAAGGATGTTTTTATGACATTTGGGGAAAATTTATAGACTATGTATTATTAAAAGGGAAAGGGAAAGAACTGATTTATAATCCAATACAGTTTTGGAAAAAGGGACTTTAAGAAGAATATCAGAAGAAGAGAAGATGAAGAAGAAAAGAAACTAAAGGAACAACTGGATGGTCCCCAGGGGATTGGGGGTGCACAATTATTGTTTGTTTGATTGTTTGTTTGTATTTTAATATTATAATAAAAAAGGAAAACAAAGGAAAGGAACAGGAAAGGTCACAAAAGGGGTGGAGTGGGTCACTTTGAGTTAAAACACGTGATCGCTGGAAAATAGGGCAAACCAAACCACACCAAGAGCAAATATATGCTCTATGCTCATCTGCATGCCTCCTATGTTAGCTAGAACACTTTTTGGTGCATAGTATTTTTTTAATGGAACGACAAGTCACTGCAACAGCCCCAATTTGTGTGAATCTTCTGAAGACTACTGCGGATGATTTCGCTAGAAGAGAATAGTGTGGTTCACAGGATAATTCTGTTAGGGGAAAAATAAGTCTCTTCCCACTTATCACGCTTGGAATTTAAAACCCCCAGGAAAGACCATCTGGTGACCTTCATTTCCTCCCGCATAAAACTTCTCCCCATAAAATAAGGTCCATCCTCTCCTCCCTTAGTAGAAAGTTTGCATTTTTTTTAAGGAGCCCCATGGCACAGTGGTGAAATGCCTGTACTGCAGATAAAACTGTGCTCAAGACCTGAGGTTCAATTCCAGGTTGCAGGCTCATAGTTGACTCAACCTTCCATCCTTCAGAGGTTGGTAAAATGAGTACCCAGCTTGCGGCGGGGGTCAGGGGGATGTGTTGCCTGCATAATTCAATTATAAACCACCTAGAGAGTGTGTTAAGCACTATGGGGTGGAATATAAGCAGCACAGTTTTTTTCATGTTGCTTTTGCTTTTTCAACTCAACTCTTGGATACTCTCCCTAGCCCTGCTTCAAGTGGCTGCCTCACTCTGCCCAATAGCAGGGCCAGCTTGGAGCACTCACTTGTTGCTTTCCTGTGATCCGGTTTCACATTCTTCAAGCCCGTTTCCACCTCCTGTTGCAAAGCATTATCCTTTCAAAGAAAAAAAAATCATAATGAATTATTTCTTATTAAGACCGAGTCTTGCTTTTTCATTCGCCCTTCATCTCTCCTGCAGTTGCGTCTTTTGAAATGGCTGATTAGAATCTCTGGACACAACGGCAGAACTTAGGCACTGCGGTGCAGGCAGACATAAAGGGGAAGGGAGGGTGCCAGAGAAGGAGAAGAACAGATTAACATATACCTGATGTGAGAAAGGATAAAAATGTTATTAGCCAAGGAGAGAGGGATTATCAAGCTTCAATGAATTGTCATTTAACAGAAAAAAAAAATCATACCCCTTTTCCTTTGGCTCACATTCTTTCTTTTCATCTTCCCAATTTTTGTCTTATAAGGCAGTCGGCAAAGCCTAGGGGACATATTTCCCCATTTTTGGGGTGACAATAAACTTTTGAGACTGAGCAAAATGGAAGAGAAAGATTCGGGATGGAATGAATCTGTAGCACCAAGAACATGTTCCGCTAACAGAAAGTTCTGTCTAGATTTGAGAACAAATCATGTTTATTATAGATGTTTCAGGTGAGATCGCAGGAGTTGTGTTAAATAAAGAAGCATCTTTATTTAAAAAGAGAAAGAGTTTGTTTTCATCTCCTAACCTTCACTGTCTGTCTCGCTCAGTCATTGTTGCTGCGTCATTTTCTGGTAGCAGTTCTTTTAATCTAGTGTTTTCTGGGAGGTTGTGAGTCACTTTATATGTGTTACAGCTTTTGTTAAACAATTTATCCCTTGATCTTTCAGAGAGGGATATTAAACTTAGTGTGTATGTATGTGAATGAAAAACAGGTCCTTTGGGGAAACAAAGAACCCTCTGTTTTCTTTATTTCTTTTTTTGAAGGACGGCTTTACCATATTAAAATGCCTTTTTACTGTATGCAACTATGGCAGGGGATTGCAGGTTACTTGGCTATTATAAAAAGTGGCCATGACTGAAGAAGGTTGGGAACCACTCTCTCAATCCATGGGTTTGTGGCTATGGAAGGTCCAGTGCTCACTTTTTAGCCTCCGGGGTCCTTTGTGGGGTGACACAGAGCACAGGGATGACAAACACCACCAAAACACCACCAGAAGTGCTGTTAACCCCTTCAGTACTGGATATGGTCTAAGGCAGGCCTGCCCAACAGGTAGACCGCGGGCTACTGGTAGCCCGTGAACAGTTCAGAAAGTAGCCCGCCAGCCATCAATAAAAAAAGTGAGGGGATAAGTTCTCCACCCATCCCTTCCCCATCCCAAGGACCCCCACTGCCCCAGCAATGTTCTGGGTCTGCCAGCCCACTGTCTCAGCCAAGGAGGGCAGTTCAAGGGCCATGGCTCATTGAAATATGTTCCCTCCAGAACGGATTAATTGGTTTTCAATGCATTCCTATGGGAAACCACTGCTCTACTTACAAAAGTTTTTACTTAAGAGCATGTGCTCAGAACGAATAAAATTCGTAAACAGAGGTTTTAGTGTAGTAGCCCTCGGGTGCTTTGGGCCGGAAAAAGTATACCTTGGCCTATTCAAAGTTGAGCAGCCCTGGTCTAAGGTATTTTTATTTGTGGTGTTTCGGTAAGTAGGTTTCCTGATGGGTTTCCTGGGACTTGTTTATGTCCCTGCAGTAGTGAAAGGGTTGAATGAATCATGACGAAGGACCCTCTGCAGCCCAGAGCCATAGCCTGCCATTTGAGCATCTGTGGTTTTGTTGCCCAGACCAGTTACTCTTGGTTTACATGAGAGTGGCATAAGTGGGGAGAGGATGGAGGAATGGAAACGTCTGCTTGGGTTACAGCGTGAATCATTACAACATTGCCATGCTGGACCCCTCTGTTTTGTGCTTCCTTCTGCTTGGGGAGAAACCGGTGGAAGTGGCCTACCATCATGTTAGCCTGTGGAACTCCCTCTCACAGGATGTGGTGATGGCATTTGGCCTGGATGCCTTCAAAAGGGGATTGGACAGATTCCTGGAGGAAAAGTCCATCACAGGTTACAAACCATGATGGAGAGATGTGTCATCTCCAGGCTTAAAACCAGGGTATTTATTTATTTATTTATTTATTTATTTATTTATTTAGCTTCTATGCCGCCCACTACCCAAAGGTCTCTGGGCGGCTCACAATCAAAATTGCCAGATCCACTTCCCTGCATCTGGCACTTCTAGGGCC
This sequence comes from Phrynocephalus versicolor, assembly GCA_023846285.1. Lineage (NCBI taxonomy): Eukaryota > Metazoa > Chordata > Lepidosauria > Squamata > Agamidae > Phrynocephalus > Phrynocephalus versicolor. Next base: position 4,813,391 of record JAHTLZ010000195.1, read on the forward strand.
AGATGCAGGGAAGTGGTATCAGGAGACAGATATCTAGTCTCGTGTGCTCCCAGACGAATTTGGTGGGGCCACTGTGAGATACAGGAAGTTGGACTAGATGGGCTTTTGGCTGGATTCAGCATCGCTCTTCTTATGTTCTTATGTTAGAATGTGTGAGTTTGCACACATCCAGTAGCAATGCGTTTAAGCAAGTATGCCCTCCTTCCTGTAGCAAACGGTGGCACCCTCTGAATTTTAGTGCCCTGGGTCACCAATTACTTATCTGGATGTGCAATCAGCTGGAGAAATAGCTCAGAGTATGGACAACTTGCATCATGGTCCAGTGAGAGCTATTTTCTATCAATTGCACAGCGTACAGAGATACTGAAGCTTCCTGCTCTTCCCAAGGCCCAAGGTGGACCTTTTGCTCCAATGACAAGGGCAACTGTTTTCTGGAACTGGGCTGGAGGGTTTCCTGGCTGCCCAGAAGTGATGCTTGAAGGGAAATGTTTCCCATAAAAGCACCTTGTTCCAGCGCAACCAGACAGGATCCTTGATCGGTGTCCGATCACATCCCTATTTTTGGTCATGCTGCAACTTGTTTAAACGATTGGCCATCTTTAAATCCTCAGCTCCTGGAACAGCAATTGTTTTACTGTTGGGGTGGGGACAAAATCCAGCTGGGAGTCTGGAGAACAGAAGGACACAAAGGAAAGGCACAACCATTATGGACCTGAATGAAGATGAGGCTGGATTGCCAACGGAAGGGCTCAGGGTGGGTTTGCTTGCTTGTTTTAGGAGAAGTTTCCACCACATTTACAGGTCCATTTGGTGGGGGCACATGAGAGGTCCATCTCTGTTGCTGCTTTCAAACTTTGGAACTCCCTCCCACAGGAAGCTAGACTAGTGTCCCCATCTTTATTGTCCTTCTACTAGCAGACACAGAGTTTTCTTTTTGACCAAGCTTTTCCTTAATGAATGACTGTTCTTAAATGGATTAACTGGGGTTCTTGAATGGATGGTTTTTTAATGCTGTGTTTTGATGTTTTTATTTACCATACTGTATGGCATTTGTTTGATCATGTTTAATTGCTTAGTGTCTGTAAATGTATTGTTTTTAGCTTTAAATATTCTTAAAATGACGCAAGCTGCCTTGGGTCCTTCTTAAGCAGAATGGTGGGGTGAAAACATTTTAAATAAAATTAAATAAAAAGTCACCTGTATTTCCATGACACAAAACAGCATTGAAAATCCTGTGTATGAGTATAAATAGCAAAGCGCGCGCGCGCACACACACACACACACACACACACACACAATTCCATAGAGGCAATGACGCACAAATTGCCTTTTCTTTTAGCAATCTCAAATGAATGGCACCATTGAAAATAGCACACTTTGCTCTATCAGGCCCAACATGCTGCCTTGAAAGGTTATTTTGTTATTAATTTTAAGAATATTGCTGATTTCTCTCTCTCTCTCCAAAACTGATATAGTGATTGTGAAAAGGTAGATGTGTGTGGGAATTATTGGTCAGAAGTAGAGATGGGCACGAACCAGCAAAATGGCAGTTAGTCTTGCTTCATGGTTCATCAAAGTCCAGAAACTGTAAACCATGAATTTCTCAACTTTTCCTTAACCATGAATTGGTTTGTCCACCGTAGCCTTATAAAGACTTCCCCCCCCCCGGGACCTAGAGACACTAAATTCACCTTCCCCCCACCCCCACCCCTTCCCACTGTCCCCGTCACCTCCCTAACTTTTGTTGCTGCTGCCTCCTCCACCACTGCTGCTGCCATTTTGAGAGGCAGCCTGGCTGGCTCCCGCCAGCCAGCTACCTCTGCTCATGCTCCACTGGGGCTGATGCTCAACAACAACTACAACAACCACAAAGCCTGGGTGCTGGGCTGTCTCAGAAATAGAACAATACAGTTTAATTATGCAGGCT
>JAHTLZ010000195.1:4837356-4865906 GCA_023846285.1 Phrynocephalus versicolor
GGAAAACAAACCAGCCCCCTCTTCGATATGACGTCCTTTCAGATATTTAAACATAGCTATCATATCCCTTCTCGGCCTACATAGAGAACATTGCAGCAGTCGATCTGGGAGATCACTAGTGTTTGCACCAGCATCCCTGTCTAGATAAGGGTGGAGTTGGGACAAAATCTCAGTCTGAGCCTCTTTGCCGTGGTCCATTTCAATGCCAAAACCAGGCATCTCTGGCTTTCATTACTTAAGACAGCAACAGTATATAGAATTTATTTCTGTGAGAGCTTCTTTTAGATTTTGTGCATTATCTCAGGGCGTGGGCTGTACATCACAAATGCTCACATTTAAATAAATTAGTATTTAAGATGCCACAAACACTTTCGGTTTTTCTTTTTGGTTTTAGTTTAAGTTTATATTTGTCTTTCTTTTTGCTTTAGTTGCTTTTTATTTACCTTTGGACAGAAATTCAATGCTTTTAACAGAAGGCAGCTGCTAAAACACACTTTCCCCCTCACCTGTCTCATTACTGCCTCAGCAAATAAAACAGAGTATGAAATAGTCTGAACCATGTGACAAGGCAGAAGTGGTCCTGTTCAGTCAAAGAATGGAAATACAGCATGTGTTGGATGGGTTGACACTAGGGAAGGGCACAAAATGGAAAAATTGTGTTTTGTTTCATTTCGTTTCATTCCCCCGTGATTCGTTTAGTTTCATTAGAAATGATTTTTTTGTAAAAAAAAGTGTATGAAATGAAACAGTAACGAACCGATTCGTTTCTTTATAAAATGACACCAAATTTTGCTTTACAGCAAAATGAATTGGTTATTTTTTTAAAAAATGCTGTTTTGTTTCGTTACTAACGAAACACTGCTTCCCCATTTCATTTCATTTTGTTAGCTAACAAAATGATGAAACAGCGTATTGGTTTTGGTTTGGTGCTGATCCCTAGTTTACACTCCCTCTGAAAACAGAGATGCACATGTTGGAGGTGCCCCTGGGCTTATCTCAGATGCCCAGGTTTCAGTGAAGGTCAATTGTGCAATTAAAACTAGTGCACCAGCTGCACCCATTCCAGGACATGTTTGATCTGTTCATGATGACACATGCCTTAGTTACATCATGGCTGGATAACTGCAACATACTCTTCATGGGGTTGCCTGTGGAATGTGTCAGGAAACTTTGGTGGGTTCAAATACTAAACCAGCCAGATTGTTGACTGGGGCTAGTTGCGGGAATCACATAAACTACCCTGCTCCACTAGCTGCTGATCTGTCTCCAGATACAATTCAAGGTGCTGATTCTATAAAGCCCTCGATGGCTTGGGTCCAAGCTATATCAAGGACCATGTCTTCCTTTATGAGCCTGCGTGGGTATTAAGGTCATCTTGGTCCCACCACATTCACAGGTGCATTTGTTGGGGGATACAGGAGAGGACCTTCCCTGTTGATGCGCCCAGGCTCTGGAACTCCCTCCCACAGAAGGCCAGGTGGGTGCCTTCTTTGTTGTCCTTCTTGAAGCAGGGAGAGACACATTGAGGCACACTTGACCTCAGTGGCTGGAACTCCCTGAGTATACAAACTGATATCTTTAACAGGCACCACAGGGTTAAGAATGTGAGGGACAACTAAGTTTGCCACACCAGCCACACACTAAACCCTGAGATTTCAAGGCCAAAACATGGCACAAGGAGCCATGAAGCTGTGATGTCACAGAGGTCAGGCAGGCAAGGATGGGTATGGGAAAGGGAATCACTTTTCAACTAGCTAATTCTAGACATGTATAACAAGATAATCCAACTAATAGGTCCAAAATGTGTGAAGCCAGATAATGCAAGGAGAATTTCATTTTTGGCAGCCTGGCAAGGGACAGTATTGGGTTGGTAGCCCAGGATCATGCCCAGTCTTCAAGACACTCACACCCTAAAATTACACTTGATTATCTTCCAAAAGCAATACCTCTAAGTTATGTTTCCTTAACTGGAAATCTGGAGAAGCACAACAATTCCTAGAGATTTCAGATTCTGGCAACTGAACTGGGCAAAAGGAATACTCAGAATCAACAAGAGTAAAAGTCTGAACACCATTAATTGTCACCTTCAGGCCATGCACCACAAATAATCTACAACCTATTATTGACAAGAACACTTCACTTTCCCAAGACGTTGGTATCAGGCCTGTACCTGCTTCCAGACACCTTCACAATCTCAAGCAATGATTCACACACTGCAGATTGCACAGTGCCAATACATACAATAGATGGAAATCAGATCCTACAAATCCAGATACCAGTTTTGTCTCCAGGTCTACTCTGGCAACACAATCACAGACCCCGACAATGTCACATCAGGTGGGTCTTTACTTGTTCCTTTGCTAACGTGATCTATGCCAGCAATGCCCTTCTGCAATCTATAAAAAGACAAGCAGGACAATATCTTTGCAAAAGAATTAATAGACATAAAAACTATGGCAACACTATGGCAACACAGAAACATTATCCAAACACTATTTGGGCTCTATTTCACATACTTTAAAATCCAGATTTAATTTACCTTTAAACCGCCTCCACAAATTGTGAACCCACGGTAAGCACACTTCTGAAAAAATAAAACCCTGTAACACCCACTTAACCGGATTCCAGTGAGTTTTCAAAGACCCAAGGTTGGGTATTTTAAAATCCGGTTCCAAAATCGTGCATAAAATGGACGCAAATGATAGTGGAGCCACACAAAACTGGGTTTTTCCCTTGCTGTACTTAATTCCCCTAATAAGGAAATGGAAATCCCATGGGGAAAACATCTTTAAATGTGGCTTAAGGATGTGGGGACATGTTAGATCAGGCTACTTATACCACACCCATGGAGATGCTGGACCCGAATCTTCTGTCACATGACAAATTCAAAAAGAAAGCCAGGGGGGTTGAAATGCATATTTTGCCCGTGTGGCGAAAGTGGCCATTTTAGCAGGGGAAAGCACGTTACAGAACTAGACTTGAAAGAGAAGCAGCTGAGACAAGGTACATATGGATTTATAGCAGTTTTGAAGATGAGGCTGAATGGTTTGACTTATTTGTGCCCATTTGTCGTTATTTGTTTGATGCTATGTTGGTTGTGCTTAGTTTTGTTTGTTTACTATTTCATGATGTACACTGTATTTAACTGTATCTTGTTTACGCTGTAAACTGCCCAGAGTAGTTTTCTGCTCAATGGTCACAGACTCCACAGTATATCAATCAATCAATCAATCAATCAATCAATCAATCAATCAATCAAATACATACATACATACATACATACATACATACATACATACATACATACATACATACATACATACATACACTGTTTCAACATTTCATTATGTAATGAAATGAAATGAAATGAAATGAGGAAGGAGCATTTCATTACAGATGAAATGAAACAATAGTTTTTGCATTGAAACAAACCGTTTCATTCCATTGTTTGCAGAGGGCTCCTGCTAAGCTGTCAATGGCTGGCCTCCTTTAAACCTGGCCCAGTCAGCACCAGGGGGACCCTCTGGCACTGACTGGGCCAGGTTTAAAGGGGTCCACCCACTGACAGCTCAATAGGAACCCTCAGAAACGGTCGGGTAGGCAGCATGATCACACAGAACTGGTGCCGACTGGGGCCAGGTTTAAAGAGGTCCAGCCGATAACAGCTCAGCAGAAGCCCTTTAAAAATGGCTCCCGGGCACCAAATCTGGTGCCTCTAGGATCCAGGGGAGCCGTTTTGTACATTTTTTTAAAAAAAATCATAAACGAAAAGAAACAAAATGGGGTGAGCACGAAACAAAATAAATGAAACATTATTTTTCCGTTTTGTGCCCATTCCTAATCCAGTGTTGCAAGGTGGTTGTTATCCTCTTCCTGTGCCCTCATTAGATCCAGAGTTTGGAGACTTTGCTTTTTCCTTGGATGACAACTCCCAGAATCCCCCAGATGCCATGGGAAGTACTGTTTCCAAGCTTTGACCACAAGCCTTAAAAGACAAGCAGCTTCAGCACAGAACCCATATCGGGGGCAAAATATGGTAACTCTGTGGGTAAACTATGGTTTCAAACTTCACCACCCCTTCCACAGCATTTTCTCAATCCATTTGGCCTTGGGGAGCAGTAAACCATTGCTACTGTCTATAAAAACTCGCTTAATCTTCTTGATCAGTTTTACTGAAGTTTGCAATTTTTTTTAACTTAGGGAAAGGATATGCAATCAATTTCAAGAGCCTACAGCTTCCATTTGTTGCTGCCGTTGTTGACACTCAAGATTGATTTTTTTTTTCAGATTTACATCTAGAAAACAACAGTTTCCAGTAATTTACCATATTGCCATTGGGATTTGTTGCTGTGGCCATTAATCTAAGGAAGCCGGTCAGCTGGTGTGCATCTATCAACTCTCCAGGGGCCAACGTATGCAGAACACGATGATAAGCAAAAGCTATATGACTCGACGTCTATCTGTTTATATAACTCATTCTCCACTCTTTGAAATTACTTTCCAATCTATGTCTTTGATGATCTTCTCCCATAACTAGCTCCAGCTTTGGCCCAGTTTGAGTGACATCTCATTTCGATTACTGATTAGCGTTGGTTGCTGTGGAATTGTAGTAATATAGAGTTGGTTGTTTTCTCTCTCGGTTGAATCCCAAGTGGTACTTGGCTTTGAGTCATGGCGTTTCAGTTTTGTTCCGCCCGCCTATGCTAATATGGAAACAATGCCTTCGGTCCACAGCTGGTTTTCACCTGCAGCCCCCGAGACAGAAAGGGGCCTGAGGTGATGCTGTCACTTGCACTGGGGTGGGGGTGTGGGGGCTGCGGGAGTGGAAATCAAAAGGGACTCAATGATAAATGAGGTGGCTGCAGTTTGAGTTAGAAACATTTATTTTAAATAAGCCCCATGTGCTAGATAAGAATAATAGCGGGGTGCAAACATATGCATCCCAAACCCACCCCTTGTCAATTTGCAGGAGACAATGCAGTACAAATCAGCGCTCATGCTGCGTCTTCTAAAATTAAGGGGTATGCTAATTCAAGCTGCAGACAGCCTTTCCATTTGGCTCCAGGAAAAAAATGCATCCCTGCATGACCAAGAAGACTGCCAATGGCTCACTTAGAAACATTTCTATCTGTTTACAGACCATTTATTTTCATTTTACCCATTACCCAAATGTTCACCTGCAGCACCAGTGTTGTTATTGTTGAAAATAGTTCTCAATGGCTATGCTATGGTATGGGAGCAGCTCTGTAGCGGACAAAAGAGCTCTACAGAGAATAATTAAAATTGCCCAGAATATTACCAGGCTCCAGCTACCAACCCTGGATGACATTTTCACATCTCGCTGTTTGAGGAAATCACACAACATTCTGAGGGACTCTACTCATCCTCCTCATAATTTCTTCAAACTGTTGCTTTCTGGTAGAAGATACAGAACAATTAAAACTCGGACCACACGTCTTCTGAACAGTTTTTATCCCAGAGCTATAACTGCACTTAATAATGATCTTAAGGACCACCAGCAGTGAGCACTTGGACAGTATTATCCAGCCTGTTGTGTAGATGCTTGTGTTTTTAGGGGGGTGTTGGTGGGTGGGGATGTGTTAGGGAATTTTTTTATGTGTTGAGAGTGTTCAGGGATTTTGTGTGTGTGTGTGTGTGTGTGTGTGTGTGTGTGTTGAATCTGGTCTCTGGGTGTCTGAATTTCGTTGTATGTGTATACTGTGTATATACACACAATGACAATAAGTTATTATTATTATTATTATTTATATTACCGTGTTAGGTCCGTTTCTTCTTCTTTTTCATCTTGGTGGAATTCTACTTTTAAGGCCAGGCAAGGAGCAGTGGAAAAGTAAAGAAAAACAAGGATTTGTTGGGATATAAATACGATAGAGAAAACACATGCGTCTGGGTGTTTTGACTTACCCAGCAACTTAGATTTAGGCAGAGGTGGGTAATGAAGAGGATTGCCCAAAATGTTGGTCTACACAGTTATCATTGTATCTTGGTCTGTTAAAAAGAAAATGTTTTGGATGACAACTCTCAGAATCCCCCAGCCAGCAGGACCACTGGACTACAATTTCCAGTGTCCCCTAGCCAATGAAACATTCTGCAAGTTGCTGTTCAAATGGTTTGGGCCCAGAGGTTGGGATTTCAGTTTCCAACTTTGCCACCTTAAGAGAGGCTCGATTCAGTAAATCCAGAGGGTGTGGGAAAATGAGTCCACACATAGACATTATTGGGTTTTCACGAAGCCAGGCCTCCTGCAATCTCTTACACCCTCCAACCAAGAGGCCTGACACTTTTATTAGCTATAAGAGGCAGGGTTACAGATGTGGCGTGATATCCTATGTGTCAGCCTGCCATAGGCTTGATGGACATGACATGGACGTGTCACCTAGCGAGGGACTGAATGATGGATAACCCCAGCAGCTTGCCATTTCCTGACATCCCATTCCATGACGTGAGCAGGGCAGGAAGGGTGATGCTGGATTATCTTGTTTGTTATGGCCATGTCATGGGAGGAAGAGATAACAGTAGTCTGCTTCTTGCATATTAGATCCCATGGGCTCCATTGTCCTCTCCTGGGGCCTCCCCGCGCAGGGGGGGGGGGTCAATATTTCCCACGGGACCCTTGTGCAGGAGGCTTGCTGTGTGTGCTTATTAATATTTAATATATCTCTGGGGAACATCCCTATATCACATCCCTATAAGAGGGTCCTTTCCAGCACTGTCATTTCTAAGATTATTAAATCAGTGGAAGCTGGTGATGCTAAATTTGTAAGGATTGTGAGTCCATACCAGTTTATAATCTAGTTTCATAGAAGCTGTCCAAGTGTTGGGGATCTTTGTTGGATTGGTGGGTTGCAGATGATTTTTAGTTGCTCTAATGAGAGAGACACCTCTTGTGTTACTATATAAAAAACTATTTATTTAACTAGAAGGGAAGGGTACACAGGAGGTTTTCTAACCATAACTATTCTAACAGCCATCTTGCTAAGCTAGGAACATGCTTCTCTTCTCTAAGAACACAAGGCACGCACACTAACCATACTTCTACCAGAACATTCCAGGTGGTGTGATCTCAACAACTAATCGGCTTCGCTCTTCACATTAAATCCAGCCCATAATACTCTACATTCACATTAATCCTGTAACGGCTGAAATGTAAATCTTGCCAAATATTCCAACACCAAGGCTCTGACCCTATCTGTAAAATAAATTCTCAATGAAATCTGATTCATCAACCTCCAAATGCTGGCCCGATCCATCATACCAGTCCCTTTCATTGTTTATGGATAAATATATCTCTGGCATGCATATTATTCATTATATAGAATTAAGGGGTGTGTGAAACAGGAGTTGAACTCAGAACTAGGCCTTTGGCAGATGGAATTTCAAAATGATTAATATTAATAATATTTTCCTGGAACATCTCCTCCTCAGAGTGAGCAGCTGAATTGGAAAAAACTGCAGAACGCAAAGGCCATGTTTGTTACCAGACCTGTCAGGATCTTGTTTTGAAACTATTCCCTGAATGGAAGCCCCATAGGAAGATAAACATAGCCAGAGTGGATTTTGTTTATAAATTCAAGCTGTTCTGTTTGTAGGGCATTTCTCTGTAATATTTACTTTGCCATTATCACAGGTGAACCTTGGCACTTGGTCTATCTCCTTGATAGGCAAAATAGAGACCACCCTGTGTTTGCAATTGTCAAGGACTAAATAGGCTCTCTTATCATAAATTAATGAAATTAACAAGAAAAGGTACCCACACAAAAAGCAGATATTTCTCTAGCATGTCCTGCGGAGCTAGAATGGAAGTACTCTTGGTGAACAATAGCCTGGCAGTTACAAATACTTGAAAAGCAGCTGAAGGCCTTCAAGCTAGTGATGTGTGGTGGTTTTGGAAGGATGCCCAATTCAGCATCCCATCTTTGCCCATAAATTACAGAGCTTTTGAGAAAACATGCCCTACAATTAGAAGATGGACCTGTGAAGCACTCAGCGCCACATCTTTTCTCCTCCGCCTTTTGCCTATCCTGGAACAAGAGATGAAATCCTGGACAAGGTACTTCAACGCAGAGTACCTCCCTAATTTCCACACACAGTTAGTCCCACTTGCATGAAGGATGCATGTATGCCTAATGTGCCAGATTAAAAATGCATGGGCATGCAAGTTCTTACATGAAGATGGGTGTAGTTATCATACTATGACTTTGAAGGGTGGTGGGTCTGTAGCGGCTAAAAATATAACAGATTTAAAGTGGAACACACTCGAGTGTTCATATGAAGCAGGATTTCTTTTCGTTGTTGCCATGTTCTGGAAGTTTTTCTTCATGACGTTTCACCAGACTCTGTGGCCAGCATTTTCAGAGGGCAAGTTGCTCAAGGGACTAGGAGTTCTCTCTGTGCTCTGGGGTATAGAGTGAGTAAGACTGTGGTTTTTTTTTTAAGTTGTGGGAAAGAGAAAACTTGTCCCCTGCAGGAGAATAGGTGTTAATCATTGTTTTGTGATGAAGGGATTAAGAGGTTTCAATGCAATTAAGGTCTGCAAAAGGTCAAAGGTCAATGATTCCCATCTAGCCACAACCAACAGTGCTCAGTTCACACAATAGAACAGCTAAAGACACCCATCAACCACAGACAAGGATTGTTGCACCCCTAATTGCAGTGAAACTTCTTAATCTCTTCATCACAATACAATAACTAACACCTATTCTCCTGCACAGGACAAGTTTCCTCTTTCCCACAACTTAAAAAAACACACACCACAGTCTCATTCACTCTATACCCCAGAGCACAGAGAGAACTACTATTTCCCTGAGCTCCTTGCCTTCTGAAGATGCTGGCCACAGAGTCTGGCAAAATGTCAGGAAGAAAAACTCCCAGAACACGGCCAAACAGCCCGAAAAACTCACAACTATCAGATCCTGGCCATGAAAGTCTTCAAGAATACAGAATTTCTTTTCTCAAGACTGGACTCGGCTGAAGCTCCTGTGAACTTATTCCAAAAGTGATTCTAACTGGTTTCCTTGATGTTTTGGTACAGCCTCCACATCTAACAAGTTCAATGTGAAAGTGGTCACACCATGTGTCCATTCCCACTCCATGCAGTGAGAACTACATGAGAATGAGTTTGCATTGGTCTGGAGTAGTAGAAAGAGCATAATCCCAGTGATTGTAAGAACATAAGAACTTAATTTGTCTTGCAGTGGGTTCTTCCGGGGCAGGAGTAACACTGGTTATTGGCTTTCAAGGGGAAAATGGCAAGTGATACACACCAATAGACTATCTTGTGGCAGCTGTCTGCAGATAGCAGAGGTGGTGGTAGCAGTGGCAGCAGCAACAATAATCATTATATATAATGTAAGCATAAGAAAATATTAGGGTGGCCACTTACGCATTGCCATGAAAGAGGAGAGGCCTCACCAAAGAGAATACAAATGAAGAAATAGATCTGCATCAAGACTGAGCAGCTTAATTTACTTTTATATTCAGTTTTCAAAAGAATGGCAATGGCTGAATCCAGTCATATCTCATAAGTGGAGCAAACCCACTGACTCAGTGAAACTTACGGAGAAGTTGGCTCATCCATCCCCATTGGTTCAATGGGTTGACTTGAGCTGCAACTTAATTAACCAATGCCACCAAGTCAAGTTGATTTTGACTTGGTGGCTCTTTCCAGGGTTTTCTAGGAGTAGACTACTCAGACGTGGCTGACTTTTCCTTTCTTCTGGAAGGCACTCTGGGTCTGTGAAGCTTGGCCAAGGCCACATAGGCTGGCTGTTCTACCCAGAGTACCAGTGAGGAATCAAAATCCCAACACCTGCTTCAGTAGCCAGATACCTACCTTATCTCACCAGCCAGCAATAGTGACTTACTGTTGGATTTCAGCTAACACATCTTCATTTGGAAAGACTGTGGATCAAAACTACATAAGACACCAGGGGCGGGTAACCTAAAGCCCCATGCCAGATCTTACCATTCTGCAGTCCCAATCGGTCCCTTGGGTTGATTAGATGCCCCCTTCTGCATGACTCTACCAGTGGTGTTTCCCCAGTTGTTGTGCTATGTTTTCCCATTGCACCAGGCTGAAAGGACATTCTTACTGCTGTATATACTAAAGCAGGAAGAGCTTTGCGAGGAAACATGCAGATATATTTAATTTCATTCCACAATGGGCAAAACTGCAGCCCTACAGAACCATTTTATTAGCACTCAGAAGTGGCATACACGTGTAGCTGACCTTTAGAAATGTCCATTTTCTTACTCCTTTGCAAGCATTATATTCAAGTATATACAGTACAGTATTTTGATTTGGATGCCTGCATTGAACAGGGAGTTGGACTCAATGGCCTTAAAGGGCCCTTCTGTGGAACTTTGTGCCACAGGATGTGGTGATGGCATCTAGCCTGGATGCCTTCAAAAGGGGATTGTACAGATTCCTGGAGGAAAAGTCCACCACAGGTTACAAACCATGATGGAGGTGTGTAATCTCCAGGCTTAAAACCAGGGTACTTCAAGGACCAGATGCAGGGGAGTGGTATCAGGAGACAGATATCTCGTCTCATGCGCTCCCAAACGCATCTGGTGGAGCCACTGTGAGATACAGGAAGCTGGACTAGATGGGCCTTTGGCCTGATCCAGCATGGCTCTTCATATGTTCTTATGTTCTTATGTGATGATTCTATGACTCTATGATTCTGACAAGTTATAGTAGTTTCAAAGCCTGGACCATGACTATTATCAGGCAGAGTGAGGCAAACGCTGTAGTAGGTATATCATTGATGACAAAGTGTAGAAGATGGCAAAAACTTCTCATATTTATTCTGTGAAGGATAAGGAGGAAAAAAGGTGAGGGAGAATGCTTACCCACTATTTCCCTCACCCCAGCAGCTGTGTGTGAACAGAAAGATGCCAAATATTTTGAAATAAAAGTTCGAAATTCACATGAGTGTAATTTGTCTCCTCCAGAAAGCTTACAAGTGTTAGGTAGTCTCATTCCAATAAAATAACTGTAAGTAATTATCCCTTTTCAATAGCTGACTGACTCACCAGTAGTAAAAGATGAAATTGATGCACACACCTTAAACACTCAGTTCCTCTTTTGTCACACTGATGGACTCATCTAGGATGATAATGTTGCTATTGTAACCATTAAGCACAAGACAGTAACTAGTAGAGCTGGCATTGTTTGGCTGAGTACATTCATCCATGCAGTGATTTCCCTTGAATAATGTTTTTACCTGACCCTGTTAAGTTGGTACATTTATTCTTTCCTTATTTAAATATTCTTACCACTATTCTCTCCTAAAAAAAGAACAAAGGCAGCTTGCATTAATGAAAATGCAATATTAAAAGCTAACAAGAGTAAATTAAGCAAATATATATTTTTAAATGAACAACACGGCATTACAATGTTAGGTAAAAACATGACTAAAACCGTTTTTGAAGCAAGAAAACACAAAGCACCCCCCATTTGAAAATCTCTCCTAGGCAGTCAGTCGCTGAGGAAAAGCTTACCTGAAGAAAGAGCTCCTGGCCTGCTTGCGGAAGGACAGCAAAGATGGGGCCAGCTTGGCTTCCTGTGGGAGGGAGTTCCAGAATCTGAGAGCAGCAACAGAGACGGCCTTCTTCAGTGCCCCCATGGAAACCTTCATGGCTTTCCAAGGGCAATTGTGAGTAAAATTAGCCCCTGAATGTGGCTGTCACCATAAACATTTTTTGATCGGTCTGGTTTGGTGTAAGCACCAGATTCTGTGGAAAAAACCACCACATCATCCTATGAAACCCGTTTACGTCTCTGCAGCAGCAACCCTTCTTCATTACAACCCCAAATCACATGTAGACAGCAAGGATTTGATAGCAGTCTTTACCTCTTCCACCTCCCTTGCTCGTTGCTAGCACCTTCTCTGATGAAGAGAGTCAACTCTTGAAAGAGTAGGTATCTTTCTGCACCTCTGCGCCCCCTTTTGCATTGCAGGGAAAGCTTGACTCTGCCTCTCTGGAAACAGCAATCAAGTGGCATGACAGGTAGTTTAATGTTCAAGCACCAAGCACCAAGCTGTTGTTAGAACAGGCTTCCAGAATGATTTTGGTAACATTTATTTATTTATTTATTTTAGAGTATTTTTACCCTACTTTTCTCCTTGGAAAAGGACCCTTTTTTAAAATCTGGGGGAGGAGGGAACCCTTTACTATTGGAGGTACTCCCACTTCCTTATTTGACCGGTAGGCTCGATCAAGTTTGCATAAGGTGTGATTCTTTTAGAAGACTTTCCCCAGCTTGCATACTCCCTTTCCTCTCTATCCTTGACTTTTGCTGTGCTCGCAAAACCAGAAATCGCATGCATATATAAAAGCCCGCAGCACAGAATTTGCCAGTGAGATGGGGGAAGATCTGAAAATAGGTCAGTGAAATGATATGATGCGGCAAGTCCTGTGTTGTTGCATCTCTGCAGAACATTGAGATATAACTAATATCCCTAAGTGACAACACAGATGCAAGGATGCTTGATGGACCGGTGGGTACATGATAGTTGGGATGTATTAACATGTGAAACTCAGGCAGATGATGGATAGAGACAACTTGCTAGCATATGGTCCCCCTAACATACACAAGATTCAGGTGGGAGATACAGATAGCCAGCTTACATGTCATTGGCAGCTTATGTGTCATGTCACTCTTAAGCCTCATTTGGGTGGTCATCTCAAGGTCCTGCCAAATGTTGAGATCAATTTTGATCTCCTGCGAACTAAGCAGCTTGAAAGCATGTAAGTGCAAGTAGATAAATAGGTACCGCCTTAAAAAGCGGGAAGGTAAAAGAGTTTTTCCTTGCAGCCATGCCGGCCACGTGGCCATGGACTTGCACAATACTGGCTCTTCCGGCTTGAATACGGAGATGAGCACCACCCCTAGAGTCAGACACGACTAGCACACACATGCGGGGGGGGGGGAACCTTTACCTTTACCTGTTTCTTCAGATCTGTGATTTGGACACAGAATATGCTGTTATTCTATTCATCACTTGATTGCATATTACAGGTGGCTTCCGACATAAATGTGCAGCGACCATATTAAGACCTCTGTTTACAGCGATTCGTGCACATTTATTTTCAGATGCTACATGTGAGATTCTCTAAAAACCACTTATTATTTTAAGTATTTACAAATCAATGGAAAACTGATACAAAGTTTCCCCTCATTCCAGAATGAATTCCTCCTCCACTGTGTGCAACCACCATCCAATTTGATCTGTGTCCAATCACTGTCATGCCAATAGGGGCTAGCCCACCATCAGCTGATCTGTAGGCAGCTTGAGCTGAATTGTTATCTGGTTTCTGCAGATGTTTGTCTGCATTTGCTTGTATCTGGGCTGGGGAAAAAACTGAAAAGGAGGAAGGTAGGGGGCTGTAACCTTAGGCAGGTGGTGCTATGCAAAGCCATTAATTTTTGGAAAGTGATCGGCCTCCCTTGTGTCCTTCCTCCACCTAGGATGCTCAGGGAAAATTTGTTGGAGGTATGGAAGATGACCCTCTAGTGTCTTCAGTCTGCCACTCGCTGCTTAGCCAAAACCAGAGTGCCAATTGGCAGACACCCAACCTGGAACATATACAGGAACCAACGGAAAGAAGAAGAAAAAGATTCCTCTGGTGTTAGTAGGCCTGATTATGGAAATCCCCTGGCAGGCTACTTTTTAACCCTTCATGGGCTGCCAGTAGCCCGCAGTCTACCTGTTGTGCAGACCTGGTCTAGATGACCAGATAATAATAAATAATAAAACTAACTAGCCCAAAGTACATCCTTGCTTGGCTTCCTCTGAACCTTATATTCACCAACCCTGCAAAAGCCTTCCCGGTACAGCTTTCAAAACAAAGACGGCATTCATTCTTTTGTCTTCGGTAAGGGGTGTACTCCACTGTTGCTGCCTAGATGCCCTAAGCACTTCCAATCTGGCCTGATTTCAGAAGCTAAGCAGGGTCGGCCCTGGTTAGTACTTGGATGGGAGACCACCAGGGAATACCAGGTGCTGTAGGTACCTGGAGTAGGAACTGGCAAACCACTCCAGTATTCCTGCCAAGAGAACTCCATGGACATGGAGTCACAAAGAGTCGGTCACGACTGTTAACGACATAACACACAGTGTTGGCGAATCAATGACACGGGTGCCAAAGGTGGCACACAGAGCCCTTTCTATAGGCACGCAACATCGCCCCCTCACAGCCATGACACTTCCCCCTCCGCCCGGAGCATGCCACTGTGGTCTGTGCAAAGAGCCAGGTGAAGGGGAGGCAGCGGCTATTGGGCTCATTCATAGTCCCAGTTTACTCTCCAGCCACACCACTCTGGGCATCTCAAAAGCGGTGTGGCTGTAGAATAAACTGGGGCTACAAAGGAATGCACAAACCACTTCAGCAATCTCAAAACAGCTCTGTGAAGAGAGCTGGGTGAAAGGGAAGCATCAGCTTATGGGCTCATTCATAGCTCCAGTTTATTCTCCAACCACACCACTTTTGGGATGCTACAAATGAGCCCACAAGCCATCACCACTCCCCCTAGCTTTCCCGACAGTGTAGCACCTCATCTGCTTCACTGCCCAGGGCAGAAAGGCAGATGGGATGGTATTAGATATGGGTACGACTCAAAAAAATGGTGTTTCGTTTGTCGTTTGTCATTTAGGGGGTCCATTTCGGTTCGTTTTCATTTTTCATGAATTTTTGCAAAAAATCGTTTTCGTTTCATTACATAACAAAATGAAAAAATGAAAACGAAAACAAAAAATTCCTCTTTCGTTAGCATTCATTACAGTTCAATGTATTTGCTGCAACGAAAATGAAACACAACAAAATTTCTGGTGTTTCGGTTCGTTTTTTTATTTGGGAGACAAAACTTCATTTTTGTTTCGTTACGTTACGTAACGAAACAACGAAAATGAAAATGAAAAATTGCTCGTTTCGTGCTCATCTCTAGATGGTATTATTAGGGAAAGTGAGGATCAAAGAGCAGGTTTTTGAATTTCCTGTGGCCATAGCGATGGTGCTGTGGCTGCAGGAAATTCAAAAGCCTGCTTTTCTATCCTCGTTTTCCTGAAGGTTAGCACCCGAAGCATTTGTTACCCAAGATACCACTGTATTCAGGTTAAATTGCCATATTGGCACTTTGCAAAAAAAAAAAGTGGCTTTTGAATCACAGTTTAGGCACTCTGTCTCTAAAAGATTCACCATCGCTGGCCTATACCATGCAGAAAACAGTAGACAAGTACATTGAAGGACAAGTTCTTGCCGCAATTTTGCAGGGAATATCTTCTAAATGGCAAAACACTGGATGTGCAATCAGCCTCTTGTTAAACATCCACAGTTTCTTCCCATGACTTTAAACTTGACTAAGAGCCTCATGGTGCAGTGGTTAAATGCCTGTACTGCAGGTAAAACTGTGCGCACAACCTGGGGTTCAATTCCCGACAGCTGGCTCATGGTTGACTCAGCCTTCCATCCTTTTGAGGTCAGTTAAATGAGTACTCAGCCAGCTTGGGGTGGGGTGGGGAATGTGTAGCCTGCATAATTAAACTGTAAACCGCCCAGAGACTACTTGAAGTGGTATGGGACAGTATATAAGCAGAACACTTTTTGCTTTTGACTTACACAATTTCACTTGGAGCCAAGTCCCAATAGGATTCTGGCCACTATATCAACTACCAATCTGGCAGCTGCTGGTTGGATGTAAGATCCATCTAAGTTTCCTCTGAATCAGTGGTTCTCCACGTTGGATCCCCATAAGTTCACTGTGAAGGCTTCTGGGAGTTTTAGTTTGAGCACATCAGGGGACCCATTGTTGGGAATCACTGAAGAGTAGAAGATTGCATTCCACACACACCCTCAGGGACATTTCCACTTGTGCGCTGCACCACAAACAGGGTGTTCACAGTTTGGTAAAAGTTTGTAGGTTTTGAATAATCCCTGGCTTATACAGAAATTAGTAAGCATGGCAAGTATGCCTGAACTCTTTTAATAATAAGCTTTAAATGCTGTTCTAACTTAGTAAGATTGATGAGAGGGAAGATAATTATTTGTGAATTAACAAACAACCATCTAGCGCCTGCCTCTGTAGACTTCAGCCACAGAGACTTGGGTCTAATTGGGTCCGATCTAGGTTATGTGACAAGGCTAAGCCATTAAAAATAGCCATGTGTCAAAACACACCCACCACAGTTTCAGTTTTAGAGTGGTTTGTGTCACAAATGCTTGTTAAAAATGTGACACTCTTGGGAAGCAAATACCATCTAGAAATACTGGAATGATTATTAACAATTTTGGTCCTGCCCTTATTTTTCAAAGCTTGAAACCTTTAGTAGTGACATGGGTGTTGACAACATGTGGCACATTGTATATGCCCCCCAAATGCCTCAAATGTGGGCTGTTACTAAAACTGAGACTCTCAGCAGCCACAAAATCAATTTTATTGTATTTGATTTGATTGCACAGGGAAACACATTTAAAATTGGAGGCCAGTGGGTTTGATCAAGTTAGCTGACTAAATCTTTGTAAGTTCCATTTGTCTTCTTTTGTTTTACCATCTGCAAAAGGTGCCTCTGTTTTAAAAAAAGGTTTGGATCAGCCAGCCTCAAGCAAGGACATTACGATTAACGTCCAATTGGTCTTAACAGCCAGTGGGAATCAACTAAAACTTTATTCTATTTGTTTATTTATTAGATTTATATACCATGCCATCTAGCAACAAGACCACTCTGAGCAGCAGTTTACAGAAATTAAACAAATACAAAAATACAACCATAGACATAAGCATAAATATTATACAATAAATAAACATGACTAGAGATGGCCACAAAACACCAAAATGGTTTTTTGTTTTGCTTCTGTTTCATTTTTTTCCTATTTTTATTGGAAATGATTTTTTTTAAAAAAGTTTCATTTTTTCTTTGTTTTCATATTTTGTTCTGTTTAAAACCCCCCCAAAGCACCTGATTGGGGGGGGGGGGTTAAAACTTTTTTTTGAGCCACCGAAGCAAGCGGCGATGGCCCTGGCTGCTCTTGCTTCGGTGGCTACAAAAAAGTTTTAAAACCCCGCACCTCCCCTCAATTGGGCACGTTTTTAACCCACTGTGTCAATCACTTGCCTGGCAACCTTTCAGATATGGGGGTAGGAAGCCACTCACCCAGACTCTGTTGCTAGTGTGCTCAGGCCCGGCTGGGCAGGCCCGCTGCCATCATGGCTGCTCCCCCACCGCCTTCACAACCTTACTGACTCCTTCACCAGGTCCGCGAATTGGGCCATGCGGCCTAGCTGGCCACCAGGCCGAGCTGTGGCATGAAGTGCACTGCGTGGCTGGACTTGGCTCAGCAGTGGCAGCAGTGGCACCGGGAGGCCTCCCTGCAGCCTCGGAACACCCCACCGGGGCTTATCAGAGGCAGCAGCGGTACTGGGTGCTGGGAGGCCTCCCCGTGGCCTTGGAAGCCCCACCGCAGGGACTCTTCGGCAGCAGTAGCAGTGGCAGGTGCCGGGAGGCCTCAGGTAGGGAGTCCCCTTTGAAAGACACACCTGTTTCAGGGAACAAAAAACAAAAGGAAACAAACCAAAAAAATTCAGTTTGTTTCATGTCGTTTTTCTTTAAAAATCAATTCATTTTTCATTTTGTTCTGAAATGAAACAAAAAATGAAAAACAAAACAGAAAAAATTCATTTCACGCCCATCTCTAAACATGACATAAGAAAACATAATAAATATATCTAAATAAGACTCATAAAAACAAACCAAAAGGCAAAGATAGGCTAAAGGTGAAGTAAGACGAGATGAGTAACAGCGAATCATAGCAGAGAAACTAAAAATTGGGGGAAGCCTTTCTATATAGCCACATCTTCAGCTGTTTCTTGAAGACAAGTAGCGAGGGGGGTTCCAACTCAGGAGAGAGTTGGTTCCAAAATTGAAGGGCCACCACTAAGAAAGCCCGGTTCCTCGCCAACAATTTAACAGCCTCCTTCAGCGATGGCGCCCTCAAATGCCCTGCCTGAGGTGACTGAGTGCTACAGGCAGTATTCCGCTGTAAGAGCCGTTCCTTCCAACAGATTGCGATATTTATTCCATTTAAGAGAGCCCCTCAAGGGACCTCATGGCTTCTTTCATCTCCACTTGGTCTTCTCTGCCATTCCACAAAGAGGTTATGAGATCAAGGGAGAAGAGACAGGCTCATTGTCATCCTGGGAGATATGAACCTAGGTTTTCTCAGACCAATTAAACAATCTAGCCAAACCACCACTCTAGATCAGTATCTCCCAGCTTGGTGTAACACAGGTGTTCTCGGACTGCAGTTCCCAGAAACTAAGATTTCTGGGAGTTACAATCCAAGGTCACCTGAGTTACTCAATGTTGGGAGCCACTGCTTTAGATGATTCATGAGAAAGAGTCTGTGCACCTGCATGTTTTTAAGCTTTTATCAATGAGGCTGAAGAAATAAAGAGCCTATTAGTTCATTTTCTGTAGTATCAGAAGGGAAAAGAACCATTTTGCAACCATGTGTCCTGGTTTTTTCCTTTGTCACCTTTCAGGCTGTATCCTAGACTCCCTTCCCTTACCCTGAGGCACAGGGAATATGTAAATTTATTCAGATTAAATCATTTAAAAGCCAAAACATTAATCAGCTCAAGAAAAAAAAAATCTGAATCTGTGGACAGGCCTAATGGATTGCACTGGGGGGGGGGCAGTTAAGGAGCTGCTCCTGAATTATTTAATCAGATCCTATTGACCAACAGCATGTCTTATTAATTTCCTTATAATGTTTAAAGGCCAATCCATAGCAATTAAATACAAAGAAGACAATCTGGGAAGCTTGCTTCCCTACACCCCCGCCCCCAGCCTTCTCCAATAGGGGTGCTAGGACACGTCATTTAGAGGGTTAATGTTTTGGGAAGCCTATCAGCAACAGACACAAATGCAACGGTCCAGTCATTGGTATTCAGAGGGCTTTCTTCCTTATTATGGCATTCTGGACCTCCTCTTTTAAGAGGCTGGCTGCTTTTCGACAAAAGCACACAAACACAGAGAGATTACACGACTCAGAACATAAATGGAGGTAGGCATAAGCATACACCAAACACTAGGTCACCTCTGTGTGTGTGTGGGGGGGGGTGTATGCATGCATGTGCATGCACACACACACACATAGATGGAAAAGGAGTGCCAGGTGGGTGCTATCAAAGGAAGAGGGGGCATATTGATTGAGGGCCAGTGTGGACCCTGTGTTGGCAATGGCACTGAAACAATCTGGGGTGTTTGTGTAAACACCTACACCAAGTACAATAAAAGAGGCTGTGAGTCAATCCAACTTCCTTTGTGGGTGAAGTGGCACCTTCTCTCTGTCTTGCTCTGTCCCACCCAGATGGGATTTGGTGTCTGAATATCCAGAATACCCCCATTTACACGAGTCAAAACATGCAAACAGCTGTGACTTCAGGACAGGAGGATTGCACACCTCCTGTCCTGAAGTCATGGTACCTTGAGATTCGCTTGAATTCGTTGTACCAGATTGTACACACCCACCTTTTCCAGACAGGAGGCCAGTCGCTTCTCACATTTTGCTTCTTCCATCCATTCTTTTAACCTGCTGCTGTTTTCTGCTTAAGAAAGCAGGACATCTCTTTTTTTCCAGAACTGCTACCGCACTTTAGATTTGAAACACTTTTTCCTTAAAGACAAATCGCCTTAAAAATCACTGTCCACTTTTCAAATCACTGTTTCTGAACAGCCCCCTTGGCCACGCCCATTTTTGGCTGCTATGTTGTTTTTACTTGAGGTGACCACTGGGGTGGTGTTTTTTTTAATTGGTTCCTGCACCCCCTTTTAAAGCAATCTGGTTGTATTTGTGGTCATACCACGCCACCTTTTTTTGGTTTCCCCCCTGTTTCTGCCATTTCCCTGTCGTAGTTTAAAGCAGTTCAGCCAAGTACGAATGGGGAAACTGATTGCTAAGCAACTGCTGAAGTACAGACTGCCAAACTGCTGTAGTGACCACGTGACCGCAGGAGGAAATAAGGCGATGCAAAATAAAAAGCAGATGCTCAAGGAAGTGTGGTAGCAGCCTTTAAAGTTAGGGAAGGAGTTGTCTTAATGAACTGGCAGAGAAGAAGGGGTAAAGTATAGCGCAGCCACATAGCTCATCTTAGACCATGGTCATACCTGTGTTTCCTTCGTATTTAAATTTCCTACATATTTTTTGGGGGAGCGGTCACATGGTTTTTAATGAGCAGTTGGTATCCTCTCCTCTGCATCGTACCTTTCTATTCTGGTTCTATCCTAACCTGTGTACTACACATTTTGTCTTACTTTCCAGCTCCAGTTTCCAAGGCTCCATCTTTTAAGCCAGGTAGAACGGGGAGAAACTGAATTTACTGCGTATTTTCAGTGTCCTGTCATTGCAACAGAAGCAAACAAGTAAGGATTTTTGAGCGAAGTTTCTAAATCCAGCCCCTGGCGGTGCTTTGGGTAACTTCGCTGAAACTGCTGTTCGAGGGGCTTGGTTGGCCGGGAGCAGAATTTGCTTCTCTTTCTGGTTAGCACACGATCTTTTACTGCGCATTTCACTGACTGGAAACTATGCAGAAAACACAGGTATGACCACAGTCTTACACACTTCTGTGTCCTGGAAAGAACCCCTTAAGCTTAGTCACCAATAGAATTTGGCAGGAACATCTTTCAGGACATGTGGGAAAGGAATCTGGTTTGCAACTGGATTTGCTCCTGTTTCCTGTCATCTCATCTGTGTCGGGGAAGGATGTTTGTCACCTCTGGATTTCTCTGTGCAAAATTGTGACTCTTTAGAGAAGGCTGGGGCTAGCTAATATTATAGCAAACTGTCAACTTGGGACATAATCCAATTTATGTAAGCCTCTAAAGCTCACACAAGAACACATACACTCAACCTGTGTATACAAGCCCAATAGGCAGGGACTCAGTCCTAAATGTACAGTGCTAGGGAAAATGTAATCTGCAGCATTGTTGGTATCCTAACAAAGCTGAGCTGAGCTCAATGCAGAAACACAAAGTGAGCAAACCCCAAATGACTTCACTCAAGGATTCTCTCCATATCTGAGCTGTTGAAGAGGTTATAAGATGTCATTTGGTCTTCAGTGAGAATGAAGCTCTCCGGCTCCTTCCTGGTTTTCATGATCTGGAGAAAGAACCTCTGCCTAATATCATGTGCTAACAAGTCCATGTAGCCAGTTCATGGTTGATTCAATTGTAAACTGCCCAGAGAGTTTTCCCATCTATAAGATACCCCCATGTATAAGACGATCCCCAATTTTCCAGCCCAAAATAACAGTTTCTCTACTATGTAGTTCTCTCATTGGCTTACTTCCGTGTATAAAATGACCCTAAATATTTTAGTCTAACAGTTTTAGTAAAACTATAGCCTTATACATGGAAAAATAAAGTAAGCAGAACACTTTTTTTCTTTCTTTCCACCTGCAATTCTTCCCATTCAAATGCTGAATTCTTCCTATGCAGTCTGAGACAGTCCTAAGCAGCCTCAGAACTGGGGTGGGCTCTTTGCTTCAACAGGGGACATCCTCTAAAAAAAAATCAGCATTCATCCTTCCAATAAGATCTAGAATTCTCTGTTAGTCCAAAGAGTGCACACATCTATCATGGCCCGCCTTATGTCATTGGCCAAACATTGTGTGTTCCTTTCATTTAAACTCTACCCTGTGAGTTGGGTGAGATGGGAACAAGCCAAAAATGAATCGCAAAGCTGAACAAAAGATCTAAGTACACCATCTGGTCCAGTTCAATATTTGGTTATGAATACATATTATATTGTACCAGCTTTTCGGATACTGGTGTGTGTTTTATGGATGGTTTCCTAGGACAACTCCCTGGTGGTGCTCAACAATTCCTTTTGCTATCCCCTGACACACACACACACACACACACACACACACAGTGCTTAAAGAAAGAAAGGTAAAACAATGTATAGCCCTGTTCAACTACAGATTTAAAATTCTGGGGTCTAGCTGAGGAAGGGAGGAAAAAATATTTGATGTCCCAAATGGAGATGGACTGTCATCTTAAAAATGCACACCAAGATGCAATCTTTGGCATTCCCCAAGACTTTCAGACAGTCCTGTCCATCCTGCTGAGAGATGCACAATCATCCGAAGTAATTATTCTTTACATTTTTGTCAACATTAGACTCAGTGGGGTGGGGGGGGGAAGAACCCATTCAAGAGCAAATCTTTTTCTGAGAACTTTCAAAATGCTTTGCCTCCCCTCCCCTCCATTTTCTCTCTCTTCTTCCCTGCATTACACCCACCCTTCAGACTTTCTCCACAAAAAGACATGATCAGGCCAAATTAAGGCATAAATCACTGAAGTAAAAAGCAGCTCTCCTTGTGTGTATCTTTTCCTAAGCAGAAAAAACTTGAGAGATCTGATTTCACACTTGACGTTCTGTTTCATGCCTGTATCTCTGTCACACACCATTTGTCTTCCACCTACCCAGCTCCATCCCTCTGTGCTCAGTCCCACAGTTGGGTTCCCATGCCAGAATCCATTAAGACACTGTTTTTCCAATGGCACGGAGGGCAACGGAGCTAGGCAGAAACCAGCAGGGATGGATGACAAGGGGCTTTGCATACTTGACAGGAGACACTCCTACCCACAGTCCAGAATTATTGTTTTCACCTGGGTGGATTGAAACCCGAAAGAGGTCTCCAAAACAAATGAAACCAAGGCAGTCACATGCTTGATTATTTCAGGTGATTGAGGGGGCATACCTGTTTTGGAAAAAGGAATAAGTTATTGGGATTGCTAAGAAAGATGCAAAATTTCCATTAGGGATTATGTTACCCCCTCCCAGTCTGTTCCAAAATAAGGACACACAGATTGGTATCCAGTCCACCTGGTGTCAGCTTGGGGGCATTTTACACAAGTAATTCTTCGACAGTGCCGATCTGCTTCCATTAAAACATCAAAATTACAATAAAATTAGAACAATAAAAACATGTAAATACAATAAATACAATACATTAAAAACACAACACTAAAATTGTCATCAGGACCCACAATCATCAGTTAAAAAACTTCTGGAACAGGAAGGTTTTTACCTGGCGATGAAATGTTATCAATAGAGATGGGCACGAATCAAAAAAATGGCATTTCGTTTGTCTTTTGTCGTTTGGAGGGTCCATTTCGTTTCGTTTCCATTTTTCGTGAATTTTTGCAAAAAATTCGTTTTTATTTTCGTTCGTTTATTACCATTTCGTTACCATTTATTTCCATTTTTTGTGATTTTTTTAGGATTTTAAGCAATTCACTCATATTGCAGTAACGGAAACGAAACGCACGACAAAATTTCCGGTGTTTCTGTTCGTTTCGTTTCATTTTAGAGACAAAATTCATTTGTCGTTTCATTACGTAACAAAGTGAAAAAAACGGAAATGGAAACAAAAAATTGTTCGTTTTGTGCCCATCTCTAGTTATCAACGTCGGTGCCAGGCGGGTCTCACTTGGGAGGGCATTCCATAGTCTGGGGGCAGTTGCTTAAAAGGTCCTATACCTGCAAGCCATCCCTTTCACCTCCTTGAGGAATGGCTCTTTCAGGAGGAGTCCCTGACTAGATCTTAATTGCCAGGTAGGTTCATATGGAAGGAGGCGGTCCTTCAGGTATCAAGGTCCTAAGACTGAGACCTGATGATCCTCTTTACTTCCTCTTTTTTAGATCAGCTAAATCAGTCTTTGTGGTGTAGTCATGGACAGTGTGGCTGATTGGCTCTCAGGAGGCATGGGGTCAAATTTCTGCACAGCCATAGAAATCCATTGGGGGCATGACTGGCAAGAGTCAACCCTGAGCATCTAGCCTGTCTCAGGAACTATAGTATAGTTGCCACAAGTTGAAGTGACTTGATAGCATGTAGCAACAGCATGCATATGCACATTATTTATTTTATTTAGTATTTTTAACCCCACCTTTCTCCTTGGAAAAGGACCCAAGGTGGCTTATAGCAATGAGGGATAATATACAATCCAGTACAATTAAGACATTCAAGTATTGAGAACAGGGACTTGTGGGACATCTTACAGCATTTAAAGCCAACATTAAAGCCAACCGATGGTAGTCGGAGAACAAGAAGGAAAACCAAGACGTACATTATCTACCTCTAGAGAACAAGACAAAGTAGATAAGAAAAAACTGTTTTCTCTATTGTACAACACTAGAACTAGGGAGCACTCCATGAAACTTTTGGGTGCTAGATCTCAAACAAATAAGAGAAAGTACTTTTTCACCCAGAGGATCACTGGTCTATGGAACTCCCTGCCAGAAGAAGTGGGGACAGCTGTCAGCCTTGACAGCTTTAAGAAAGGATTAGGCAAATTCATGGAGAATAAGGGTATCAATGGCTACCATTATGGATGCCTAAGGACAACCACAGGGTTGGAGAGATAGGCAGGATATCTCTCAATGCCATTTGCAGGGAATCGTAAGCAGGTGAAGACATCTGCTTGGGAATACTCTGAAGCAAATGGTGAGCTGCTGTGTGAGACAGAATGCTGGACTGGATGGGCTGTGGCCTGTTCCAGCAAGGCATTTATGTTCTTATGTTCTTGTTGTTTTATTTTTAAACTAAGGTAATTTTAAACTAAAGTATGGAAGAGAGAGCTGGACTATAAAGAAGGCTGATCGCCACAGAATTGACACTTTTGAGTTGTGGTGCTGGAGGAGAGTCTTGAGAGTCCCCTGGACTGCAAGGAGATGAAACCTATCCATCCTGAAAGAAGTTAACCCTGAATGTTCACTGGAAGGACAGATTTTGAAGCTGAGGCTCCAGTACTTTGGCCACCTCATGAGGAGAGAGGACTCCTTGGAAAAGTCCCTGATGTTGGGAAAGATGGAAGGCAAAAGGAAAAGGGGACAGCAGAGAATGAGATGGTTGGATGGTGTCATCAATGCAACCAACATGGATTTGACCAAACTCTGGGAGGCAGTGGAAGATAGGAAGGCCTGGCAAGCTCTGGTCCATGGGGTCATGAAGAGTCGGACATGACTGAACGACTGAGCAACAACAAGGCAAGAAAAGGAATATGTGGGGAATCAGTTTCCATCAGGACTCGCTCTTCACCAATAAAAGAAGGTGCTTTGAGCTGAAGACTATGATGTTCTAGTTATTACACTGCGAGAGCTGAGACAAGCTCATATAGGTGAATTTCTTTATTCACACGGGCAAGCTTTTTCTCAGGCGGCTCAATAAGACATGAGAAGAGGGGCAATATATCCTGAAATGATTAAAAAGGATGAGAGAGTAAGACACTGTAAATCTTGCTATAACCAGTGAGGTTTTTGATTTGAGGTTGTTGGGTTTTTTTTAAAAAAAGCATAACCCTAGCTCTGGAAATGCATTCGTATTGCTGAAACTGTACAGCCCTTTTGCAATTGAATTACTTCTGAATTTTTGAAAACAGTCTTACAGGAGAACCACTTGACATTGGAGCCCAAAGCAACATTTCTGGGTCGTATTTCCTTCCCTTCCCTGTTATCGGAAAGCTCACTTCCTGTATCATTATATTCTGTAGCTGCCATATCATTAACATCTACTGCTAAAGGTCAAGAAATGACCCCCTAAAAAGAGAGAAATGATATCATTTAATGAAGTACAGTGGTACCCCAGGTTACAAACAACCTGGGTTATGCAATTCCCAGGTTACATAACAAAGTCCTTTGAAAATAATGGTTAATTTATGTATTTCCGCCCTGGAATACCATGGGTTACCTATTTTTGTCTGTAAGGAATTATGAAAAAAAATACTCAGAATGCATTGCACCCCCGTGTGGTTCTGGGTTATGAAATTTACAGGCTATGGCATATTGCATGGAACGGCTCAACTTCGTAACCTGAGGTACCACTGTTCATGATTCCATACATTACAAAGAAGTAGTGTGGGAATACCATCATCTGCAGCGCTTTAGGGTAAAACGAAGTGAATTTGCAAATCAAGATGGTGCATTAACTTTTATTATCGTCTATTGCCAAAGGACAAGTAACATTGAGTTACTATATACCAGGGCTGGCTTGGAAGCAATGAGAGGGCTGTATAATTCATACCATTTCTGATTGCAGTGACTTGTAGCTGATTTGATCCAGCAGTAAGTCTCAGTCAGAGTAGTCCCATTGAATCAGTGTGGATTTGGGTGAGTTAACACCTCTCTAAGTTCCACTGATTCAGTGGTCGCAGCAAAATGAAGCACCGAGCAGGAAAACATTTGGTGCTCCATTTCATTTTGGTAAAACGCGTTGCATGAGCAAAATCACCAAACAAACCATGAACCAGCCTGGTTTGTCTGTGAAGATTCTCAGTCATGCAGGTGAGTTTATCTGGAAGTTGAGTCATGGCTACTGGACTTCTTTTTCTTGAGAGAGAGAAACGTTTCGCTGCTCATCCAAACAGCTTCATCAGTATACCTAACAAGCCTATTCAGGGCATTGTTCATCTTATGAGCCTATTTCAGACCAGGGTGACAAGAGGGCAAAGCTGACTGTAAGATGGAGGACTCGCACTAGCTGTACTCAGACTGATGAAGCTGTTTGGATGAGCAGTGAAACGTTTCTATCAAGAAAAAGAAGTCCTGTAGCCTTGACTCAACTTCCAGACAGCCCGGTTTGTAGTTTATTCTGGTTCACCATTTAGTTTATGTTGATCTCTAGCTGTAACATGTAACTACCTGTCTATTCATTTTGTACAAATAGGCTTGGGATTTGGGTAGGTAACAGAACTGATAGAGAGGAGTAAACCTGCCAACTTTTAGATAGCTAGCTTCAGGGAATGGAATTCTAGGCACTCTTAAAGTTTGTATTTCTCTAAGAAAAAGGAGGCAGAGTCTTGAGAGTCCCCTGGACTGCAAGGAGATCAAACCTATCCATCCTGAAAGAAATCAACCCCGAATGTTTACTGGAAGGACAGATTTTGAAGCTGAGGCTCCAGTACTTTGGCCACCTCATGAGGAGAGAGGAGTCCTTGGAAAAGTCCCTGATGTTGGGAAAGATTGAAGGAAAAAGGAAGAAAGGACGGCAGAGAATGAGATGGTTGGACGGTGTCATCGATGCAACCAATATGAGACTATTGGCATTGCCAATACCGACAAGTTGTATCTGGCCTAGTTTTTCTGGATTCTTGCTCAACAGAGCAGATGCATAATCATCAGATACAGCTGATGGTGGGCTGTAGTCTCTAGTAACTTTTGACCAATAAAATTGGCCAGACTTAAAATTTCCACCAGACCCTTTGTTGTTTTTTCTGGAACAATCTCACATAGCTACCTGCCTCCCTTGATATTCAGGGCAGAGATGAGAAGAGTATTTTGGGTAACACACATGTTGTTATACAGGTGCAGGAAAAAAAATTATCAACTGGGATACTCTTGGTTCCAACCTGACCAGAGAAGAAAAGTATATTTCATTTTTCAATATTATTCCTACTGTTCACGAAATACATTGGGAACCAGAATTGCAAGGAACAAGTCTGATGCTTTCTTCCCAAGCATAGGACTTTGGAAGAGAGAAGATCCTTTTTGCTATCAACGGTCAGGGACTCTTTGGGATGAATCAGCAGTATTCTATTCAACAGACACACCTAGTGGAACAATCAAGGGGGCTCTGGAACTCTAAACTTTTTCTCATGTGATCATTGATTGTTCTAGGCAAAGAAAGTATAGCATAGGAACCACGCTATAAGACAGAAAAGGCAGGTCGAGCTGTGTGGCCATCATAAAACACAATTGCAAAAATGGGTTACAGGCTATACCTTTATAGGCCACTAATAAAAATAAATGAAACAAAACAGCAAAGAGTGTGTCATGAAGAAATGAAATGAAACATTTTTTTGTTTCAGAAATGAAACAATTCATCTTAGCCTCTTGATCCAGCCCTCTTGAGAACAGGGACTTTATTTTTTAAAACTGATTTGTTTTGCTTTCTTCCCACGACTCAGCTGTTGAGATAGCTTATCTCCAATCTTGATCTGCTGGAAGCCAGCCAGCCCAGGAGCTGAGGTGTTCCGTTCGCTGGCTGTGTCTACAAGTTGATTTAAACTGATTGTTTTCCTTTCCTTTTTAAGTAGGACTGTGGAAGTTATTTTTTAAAATATTTTCTTTCCTTCCCTCACAGCGCTGATCAGCTGTTGAGTTTATTTCCCCTATCTCTCCATGAAGAAGCTGACCGTTATGTTTCTAGCTTCTTGACAGAGGGTTCTTTGCTTGAAAGCAAAATGATTGGAAGGAGGGTCTTTGATTTAGGGCAGCGGGCTCCCTGTTAGATAAAAAAAAAGGAAAGCTCCCCATTATTTATAGCCTTACAAAGCATTTTGTTTCATGTTGAAAATTCTTTTTTAAAAATCCATTATCAATGAAACAAAATGAAATGAAGACTGAAACAAAAAAATATTGAAACACTATATTTCTGTTTCATGCCCATCTCTACTTAACGAGGCATTTGTCTTAAAAGGTACCACTGTGTGTGTGTGTGTGTGTGTGTGTGTGTGTGTGTG
>JAHTLZ010000195.1:4869569-4881809 GCA_023846285.1 Phrynocephalus versicolor
GTAAGTAAGTAAGTAAGTAAGTAAGTAAGTAAGTAAGTAAGTAAGTAAGTAAATAAATAAATAAATAAATAAATAAATAAAATTCTGGCTTCCTGTAAAATGAGAACATTGTTGCTTGTCCTGCATTCTGGGTTGATCAAGAACAGATCCTTTCAAGTATTTGAAAAGTGCTGCTAACCTATCTCCCCTCAGTCTCCTTTTCTCAAGGCTAAATGTGCCCAGTTCTTTCAGTCTTTCCTTGTTGTAAGGCTAGGTTTCCAGCCTCCTCCTCCTCCTCCTTGTTGCCCTCCTCTGAACTTGTTCCTATTTGTCAGCAATAGCATCTTTCTTGAAGCGTGGTGTCCAGAACTGGTGACAGTGCTCGAGATGAGGGTTAACCCGTGCCGAATAGATGGGAACAAGTAACTCACTGGATTTGGAGACTACAATGGTACCTCTACTTACGAGTTTAGTCCATTCTGAATGCATGCTCTTAAGTCGAACAACTCTTAAGTAGAGCAGCCCTATCTAAAAAAAATCAAATAATAAATAAATAAATAAATAAATAAATAAATAAATAAATAAATAAATAAATAAATAAATAAATAAAAATGCAAGTAGAGCAGACAGCATCTAAAATTTGTAAGGTAGCAGTTAAAACGCCAATGGTTTTTCGCTCTTAGGTTGAGCCGCTCGTAAGTAGAGGTGCCACTGTATACTTCGGTTATTTCAGACTAAAATCTATAGCAAAAGTTATTTTTTTGGATTATAAATCTCAGACTAACACACAGTTTGGGAATTTGGGTTGCAAAAGCAGCCTGCCCCATCTCTGGTCAAATGAACATTCCATGATTAGGTTGTATGTGCATGCATAAGAACATAAAAACATAAGAATTTAAGAACAGCCTTGCTTGAACAGGCCACAGCCCATCCAGTCCAGCATTCTGTCTCACACAATGGCTCACCATTTGCTTCAAGGTACAGTATTCCCAAGCAGATGTCTTCACCTGCTTACAATTCCCTGCAAATGGCATTGAGAGATATCCCGCCTATCTCTCCAACCTAGAGGTTGTATTTAGGCACCCATAATGATAGCCATTGATACCCTTGTTCTCCATGAACTTGTCTAATCCTTTCTTAAATCTGTCAAGGCTGACAGCTGTCCCCACTTCTTCTGGCAGGGAGTTCCATAGACCAGTGATCCTCCAGGTGAAAAAGTACTTTCTCTTATTTGTTTGAGATCTAGCACCCACTCCATCCACAGTGTCCTCCCTTTTCGTATAGCTTCTACAAACCTTCCCATCCACTGCTCCCAGTATAAACTTACCACATTTGATTTCAGAACAACTCGTTTAATCCACATAATACATAAACTCCAAAGAATAGCAAATGTGGCATGGCCATTTCTCTCTCTCATTGAACCAGGAGCAACAGTAGCACAGGATGTGATGGCATGCATAGACATACACATATAGTTTGATATGGACCCAACAATGAACATGGTCCATGAACCTTTGGGACCTTCAGGAACACTCCTCCTGAAATTTCCAGCAAAAGCAGTGACATTCATGCTTTGCTCATTTCCTCATGGTCAATCAGCTTCTCTTCTGCATATCTCCTCAAATGGGAAAGACTCTGGTTTTGCACAGAAAGCGCATCCGATCTCGCCTGATTTCAGAAGCTAAGCAGGGTCAGGCCTGGCTAGTACTTGGATGGGAGACCACCAAGGAATACCAGGTGCTGTAGGCACCTGGAGTAGGAACTGGCAAACCACTCCTGTACTCCTGCCAAGAAAACTCCATGGATATGGGGGTCACGAAGAGTCGGTTATGACTGTAACGACACAACACACACAAGAATGTTGTGCAAGTCATAATTTTGAATATATACATTCCAAAAATCATAGGTTTGGGTGGTTGGGAATGGGGTCCCTTGGTGAGGGGTTCTGAGCTGAGAACTCTTAGGCCATATTTGAGATCTCCTCAAGGGTGTTGGAGAGTCCTTGAGTCCTTGCTTTGTCATGAGGTTTGAGCAAGATCTTTGCAGCCTTGAGGTTTCTTCAGATCCATGAGCAATTATAATAACTGTGTAATGGAGATCCATTCATTGACCGCTCAACGTGGTTCCCTAATTCCTACACTTTCTTCAGCTCTCAACTGACACAGTACAAGTTGAGTATACTGCAATTGTGTAATCAATGGTGATTCCGGCCAGAGTTGTAACCTCATTAGTGGAGGAGGTTAATGGAGGACTTCCACTCCCCTCATTTTTATACAACACATTTAACAGGATAAGTTTTGCCACATACAGTTTCACACTTAGACTTGGAGAAGCCTTGTTCTGCTGGTACCTAATTTCCACTCTTATTCATTCAAGCAATTTCAGATCAGTGCCCTAAGATAAGTCTGACACACAGGTGACTTAATGGGGGCAGCTGGAAAATGTCGCCACTATGGGTGTTCAGTGATACCAGAACCTTCCCCTATTGCAATTTCCTCTATTATCTGTATAATAACTGGTGTGGCCTTCACAGCCAGCACAAAATAACAAGCGTGTTGATTAAGGTGCTCTGGAAAAGGGCCAATCATGAATAAAATTAAGATCGAAGCTGGATTCTACATATTAAATGTGTTTTTGGTGTAATGGGGGGGGGGACGCTCCGAAGCTCAATGCCCCCAACATGAAGCATTAGTAATCTTTATTACTGAAAACCTGGAGAATGAGAGACAAAATTGTTCTATTGTTTTTCTGTAATGTTTAATATAACTGATAAAC
The DNA here is from genome assembly GCA_023846285.1 of Phrynocephalus versicolor. Taxonomy (NCBI): domain Eukaryota; kingdom Metazoa; phylum Chordata; class Lepidosauria; order Squamata; family Agamidae; genus Phrynocephalus; species Phrynocephalus versicolor. Next base: position 4,872,324 of record JAHTLZ010000195.1, read on the forward strand.
CAAAGAGCTTGGAAGGGAAAAAATCACAGAAGAGAGTTATTGCATCAGATACATTGCATCTCCCCTTCAATACTTTGATTTGTTTTAGTGAAACATAGAATACTGATTAACTGGAATGGTTGTCACTAGAGATCCAGTACTTAGTGTCCTGGACTGTTACCGACCTCTTCCATCTTCGTCTTCCATAACCATCAGGAATAGAGATGGGCATGACTTGGCGAAATTCTCGTTTCCGTTTCTGTTCCTCGTTTCCGTTACGCAACGAAACGAAGAACGATAATTACTCCACCAGAACTCGAACTCGAACCGAAAAAAGAAAATTTGGGTCTGATTTGTCGTTGTCGTTCCTGGCATCGCGGCGATCCCGCGATGCCAAGCGGCACAGAAAAAAAGTTTTTAAAAGTTAAAAAAAACTGATTCCCGGCCCAAAAGCAGGCGAAAATATGCCTGCCTGAGTGAGTGCACCTAGAGGGGTGGTTTCTGGGGGGGGGGTCCCCGGCTTCCCCCCTCTCCTGTCCTGTGCTGCTCTGGTGGGGGAAATCCTCGTTGTCTCGCAGTCGCTCGCCGCAACAAGCTGGAATCGCCGCCGGCCGCCGCAATTCAAACGGCACAGAAAAAAAGTTTTAAAACCCCCGCCCCGATTCCCGGACCAAAAAGCAGGTGAAAATATGCCTGCCTGTCAGAGAGGGCACCTACCAGAGGGGTGGTTTCTGGGGGGGGGTTCCCCGGCCTCCCCTCCTCTCCTGTCCTGGGCTGCTTGCACCAGGCTGGGGGGGGGGTCATCCTCGTCGTCTCGCCAATCGCCATTGCCAACTCGCTAAGCGGCGGCACAGAAAAAAAGTTTTAAAAATAAAAAAACCCGATTCCCACCCCCAAAAGCAGGCAAAAATATGCCTGCCTGTCTGAGAGGGCACCTACTAGAGGGGTGGTTTCTGGGGGGGGGTCCCCGACCTTTCCCCCCTCCTGTCCTGGGCTGCTCTGGTGGGGACTCGCAACTTCGCAAGCAACAAGCCGGACTCGCCTCGCCATGCATTGCGGTGCGGGCGGGGGGATCGAAAATGGGGCGGCGCGGCGACCGCAATATTTTTTTTGAAATCGTGGTCCAAAAACACACATAAGCACCTCAGAAACATGCGAAAATTGCTATTTTAAAACTGCCAGAATTTTTACAGTAGCAGTGGGTTTTTCTTGCAACAAAATGTCTCCTCTGTCCTCTCTCCATTTATTTTATTTTATTTTATTTTATTTTATTTTATTTACACCTGCGCAATGATGGGCTGGCCATGGGAGTGACCATGCAAATTTTTGGAGCCATTCCACCAATCGCATGGCCACTTGGCCAGGTTGACCACAGAGACTTCTGGGATGTGCCAATCGGGCATAAAAAGCCCACTAACCGTAGCCCGAACCTGAACCCGAAGCCTAAGCCTAACCCATACGCCAGTACACTGTCACTCTAAGTGGGTCAGAGAGGCACCCAGAGGTGCACCCCAATACTCACCATAACCTTACCTGTAACCCTAAGCCTAGCCCTTGCGCTAACCCTAACCCTAAAGCCAGATCTGCGTACTCGCATTGCACTACACGCAAGAACGTTTCCCTTCTTAGTGAGACACAGTGGCTCACTTGTGGCTCTGGCTGACTCGTGCAGCAGCATTTGTGTGCCATGCAAACCCTGCCCGAGTGCCTGTGTCTCATTCACTGACTGATGCAGGGAAGGCACCCCAAAAAGAGGGGTGCCTCTGCCAGTCTGCTGCGTCTACAACTTGGTATGCATATCCATATGGCTATGCATGCCCTTTTGTAGCAGCGCTGGCGGGTGAGGATAGGAGGCACCCACCCCAGAGAGGTGCCTCCAGGAGCCCGCTTTCCCTATTAGCGGGCCAGAGGAGGCCCCCACCCCACAGAGGTGCCTCCAGGAGCCCGCTCCCCCCCAAACCAGTATAACGACAGACGAAAAACTGAAAAACAAAACTACAAATTTTTGCGAAATTTCGCGAAAAACGGAAACGAGCCGAAACGGTCCGCCTCCGACACACGACAACTCAAAAACGTCATTTTCCCTAGTCGTGCCATCTCTAATCAGGAACACTCAGCGGTTTAAAGAATTTCGACTTTAACAAGCTCCAGGAAGCAGCTCATTTAAGCAGTCCTTGCCAAGAAATGTTTTTACAAAATGGCCATTTGAGAAAGAAAACTTCATTATCATAGGACACTGTTGGCAAACCTATGGCACGGGGGCCAAAGGTGGCACTCGGAGCCCTTTCTGTGGGCACCCGGCATCGCCCCCTCACAGCCACCTGTATTCAGGTTAAATTGCTGTATTGGCACTTTGTGAAAAACGAGTGGGTTTTGAATTGCAGTTTGGACACCCTGTCTCTAAAAAGGTTCGCCATCACTGACCTAGGATCTGCACCCACTTCTATCTCAGAAGTACTGAGCAGTACCAGAAAGATAGCCTTGCTGAGCTAATAAGATCTTGTCACCACATTTCCTGGGCGGATTGTTGAGAGATGTGGCTGATTTATTTAAACCAGTGTTCTGGTTAAACAAATAACCCAGTTGCTCACCTTGACCGTGAAGCAGCTGTTACAGCCCATAAGGAATTCTATTCAGAGTGGATTCACTGTTGCTGTCACCAGCCTGGAAGCTGTGGCCCATTTCCTGCTACACCAATCCACAAAGGATTTATATGGACAGTGGCAAAAATATGACATCTTAGTTGTCAGAGAAGTAGCTGAGTTAGTCTGTGGCAGCATATCCGGACAAAACTAATCAACTATATAATAAAAAAAAATTAAAACGAACAAGCATTTTATATAGCTACTTCCTCATACATATTGGAGTGTGTAAATCACAGGTTATATATGGGGTAGGCATAGGAAATACACAGCAAGGTAACAGTATAGCATTATTGTTAGAGGCAATTAACTGTAAGAATGTTGATAGTGTAAACATCCCTATTTTAATGGGTAGTTCCATATTTATAATGAGGTGCAAAGCTGAGGGAGGAGGGGTTCTGTTTTAATGTCAACTCAGATTAGTTTGTTTCTCAATGCAATGAAATATCTGTTTATTAATTCCTAGAATCACTGTCTGGTTCTGGTGATATACAGTATTTTAGGAAGAACTATTCATTAATATATGCATAATAGGCCAAGAATTCCTGGTCGATATTTAATCCTTTTGACATACTGTGAAATGGATGCTTCTATTTTATCTCAGCTGTCTCTCCTTCCAGTCTTGTTTTGTAGTGACTTCTTTTTCGATAACAATCATGTTAAGGTCATTTATGGAGTGCTCTTCATAGAGCGTTTATTTATGAAGTGGTTTCTTTTTGTTTTGCTTTTGTCTGCATAAACATTTTCATATACCTCATATTAAAAGGTCTAGGTAATTTTGCATCGTGCAGAGCTTGTGAATGGTGTCAAGTAGAGATGGGCACGACCAGGAATTTTTTTTTCCGAGTTATCGTTTTTCGGGACGGGTCCGTTTCGGCTCGTTTCTGTTTTTCGTGAAATTTCGCAAAAATTTGTCATTTTGTGGTGTCATTTTTTTGTCTGTCCTTATACTGGTTTAGGGGGGGTAGCGGGCTCCTGGAGGCACCTCTGTGGGGTGGGTGCCTCCTCTGGCCCGCTATAAAGGGAAAGCGGGCTCCTGGAGGCACCCGTGGGTGCCTCTTATCCTCTCCCGCTGCAAAAGGGCATGCATAGCCATATGGATATGCATACCAAGTTGCAGACGCAGCAGACTGGCAGAGGCACCCCTCTTTTTGGGGTGCCTTCCCTGCAACAGTCAGGCCTCGGGGGCATGGTTTGCTGCATGTCACACATGCTGCCGAGCCGAGCCTGCAGGAGTCACCCAGAGCCAGACTGGTGGACTCTCTGCACCCGCTGCGTCTCACTAAGAAGGGAAAGGTACTTGCGTGTAGTGCAATGCAAGTAGATCTGGCTTAGGGTTAAGACGGGTTAGCGCAAGGGCTAGGGTTAGGCTAGTTACAGGTGAGGTTAGGGTGAGTATTGGGGTGCACCTCTGGGTGCCTCTCTGACCCACTTAGAAGGACAGTGTACTGGCGTATGGGTTAGGCTTAGGCTTCGGGTTCGGGTTCGGGCTACGGTTAGTGGGCTTTTTATGCCCGATTGGCACATCCCAGAAGTCTCTGTGGTCAACCTGGCCAAGTGGCCATGCGATTGGTGGTATGGCTCCAAAAATTTGCATGGTCACTCCCATGGCCAGCCCATCATTGCACAGGTGTAAATAAAATAAAATAAAATAAAATCAATGGAGAGAGGACAGAGGAGACATTTTGTTGCAAGAAAAACCCACTGCTACTGTAAAAATTCCGGCAGTTTTAAAATAGCAATTTCCGCATGTTTCTGTGGTGCTTGTTGGCTTGTGTGTTTTTATTTTTCGACCACGGTTTCAAAAAAAAATTTGCGGTCGCCGCCCCATTTTCGATCCCCCGCCCGCCCCGCACCGCATGGCATGGCGAGACGATAGCAGCCCAGGAGGACAGGATAGGGGGGGAGGCCAGGGACCCCCCCCCCCAGAAACCACCCCTCCTCTGGTAGGTGCCCTCACAGGCAGGCATATTTCTGCCTGCTTTTTGGGCCGGGAATCGGGGCGGCGGGGGTTTTAAAACTTTTTTCTGTGCCGCTTGAATTGCGGCGGGCGGCGGCGAGTCCGGTGCTTGTTGCGACTTGCGAGCGACTGCGAGACGACGAGGATTTCCCCCACCAGAGCAGCCCAGGACAGGAGAGGGGGGAGGCCGGGGACCCCCCCAGAAACCACCCCGTAGGTGCCCTGCCCTGAGTCCTCACTCAGGCAGGCATATTTCCGCCTGCTTTTTGGCCGGGAATTGGTTTTTTTTAAACTTTTAAAAACTTTTTTTCTGTGCCGCTTGGCATCGCGGGATCGCCGCGATGCCAGGAACGACAACGACAAATCAGACCCAATTTTTCTTTAGTCGGTTCGAGTTCGAGTTCTGGCGGAGTAATTGTCGTTTCCTTTTCCGTTCCGTAATGGAAACGAGTAACGGAAACGGAAACGAGAATTTTGTCAAGTCGTGCCCATCTCTAGTGTCAAGGTCTGACCCTTCAAAAAGAAAGAAAGAAAAGAAAACGAACCTGAACTAAAACGAATTATGAAAGAATTTTTTAAAATAAAAATTCATTTTGTAATTAATGAAACAAAATGGGGTGTGGGGATGAATTATGAAATGAAACACTATTTTGATATTTCGTGCTCATCTCTACTTAAAACAATGCTTGATGCCAAAGTCATTCCATATGAGACAATTGCTGTCCAGCACCAGCAGTCATCAGTGACCTCTGCATTGACCTACCAAGGGAAAACAGAGCAGAATGTAATGGTCCAGTGAGAATCAAGTGGAGTAAACTACAACAAAAAGAGGAGAGAACTATCTTGCAAATACAACCGCCTCCCATCATGACAGTAGACAGTACATCGGCCAAAGCAAGACAGGTCATTAAAACAGCTGCCTGGATTGAACCCTGGTGTGATAAAGCCCTGTTGTAAAAAGATTGATAAACAAACATGGCTTTGGACAGACAAAGTCAAAGCAGTGGTCCATGAGAAAAAGCGACTCTATCACATTTTCCTAGCTGAAAAGACAGCTGACACTGGCAGAAGTAGCGTGATGCTTGATTCAGTGCAAAGAAAGCAGTAGCTAGTACAAAATCTATGCACTGAGGAGTTGTAAAGAAACTTTGATATGTGTAAAGCTAGTGAAACCACACCACAAATGGACTGAGGATATTGAGAGATGCCATGATATCAGTAATGAGAATGGAAAGCTGATCAATGATTGTGTAAAGGCAACAAAATGTTGGTGAGATTACTTCAAGAAAGTTTCCATGGAAGAGTTCCCACACATGCCAATCCCATATGTTCTTCCAGTTCTAGGGCCTGTGTGACCTATCACATCGGATGGTTGCCGTGGCGATAATGCAGAGGAAAATGGGCAAGACCACAGGACCAGATGATGTGGCAATGGAACTGTGGAAGTCTCAACACTGGAACCCCTGAGACTGGCTGGTGGAGGTCTTTAACCAGATTGTGCTGGAGAAGATAGCCAACAATTGGGAACGTAGCACAACCATGCCAATCTGAAAAAAAAAAGTGAGCCCTGCCAACTGCACCAACTATAGAAAAATTAGATTTCTTGCACATACTTTTAAAATATGCAAGCCATTGATATACAAATCCTCACCATAGTCCAACTAAGTGTCAATCAAGCTGGCTTCATCAAGAACTGCAGAACAAGTAGATACAATCCATGATGCCCAGCTGCTGCTTGAAGCATTGCAGCATTCCTTGACCTTGGGAAAGCATTATACTGAGTCCCAAATGATGTTATCTGGTATGCTCTGTTATGCTACGGAGTCCCAGAGGGGTCAAACTGCTCTATGAGTCACCAAAGAGCCACATGCAGGTCGTTGCTGGCACATGGAAGGATTTTCATATCACAGATGGGGTCCACCAAGGGTCAACACTATCCCTGGTTCTTTTCATTCTGGCTATTACAGACACTCATGGTCTGCAGAAGATGACATCTTGATGCTCATTTACGCTGACGATGCCATGATTGCATCGGAGAGTAAGGAAGAGTTTGAGCACCAAACCCAAGCATGGAGTGACCATCTGGAGATGTCTGGCCTGAACTGAGGCCTTCAAATATCTCAGTTCTACGATCACCCCCACATAAGATCACTGTGCTGATTCACCCATCTAACACCCCTCCTGCACAAATGCATTGGAATTTATGCCTCCCACGTCGTAATCACATAACGAAGTCGAATGGGAGCCCTTATCAGAGACAACCTCTCGTTTTATTTCTGTCCTATCGTTCTACACCTGGAGGGGCCAAGATGCTTTGCAACAATTAAAATCATACACAACAGCAGTCAAAAGGCCATGCAAATGTGGAATCTGAACCACAAAGTCGCATTGTAGTGAAACAAAGGAGGAGGGAAGAGGATTCTATCTGCATAGACCTCATCTGATTAGTTTACTGCTCATCTTCTTTTTTTAAAATGCTAGGTGGCAGATGTGCCTACCTGTGAATGATCTGTATTGAAACAGGTGTTCTCTGCAGACATTCTTCTTGCGATGCAAAACATGGTCGACAAGACAAACTGTTATATAGGTGGCACCAGATGTTGCATTACATATGAAGCTATCATGAAAAGGTGGATCCTTGCCAAGTCAAGATCCCAGTTGTGAAAGCCTTCGAGAATACATTGTTCAACTAGAAACTTTAAAAGCCTGTCTGAAAATGAATGTCTTTCCCTGACCAGAGAAAGATGGGGGTGAGGTGGGGCAAAATGGCATTGGGGGCAATACATTCCAAATCTTGGGAGCCACCACCGAGAAGACCCCCTCACGTGTCCTCACCAAAAGAAAGAAGTTGGAAATGAGACAAAGGCCTCTCCAGAAAACCTTGAAAGCCTAGTAGTCTAACGCTGAAAGGGGATAGGATAGCTATGTTTAAATACTTGAAAGAATGTCACATTGAAGAAGGAACTGGTTTGTTTTCCATGGCTTCAGAGACTAGGACGCGGGGCAGTGGTCTCAAAGTACTGGAAAGGAGATTCCATTTGAACATTACGAATAACTTCATGACAGTTAGAGCTGTTTGGCAGTGGAATTTGCTGCCACAGAGGGTGGTGGAGTCTCCTTCTTTGGATGTTTTTAAGCAGAGCCTGGATGGCCATCTGTCGGGAGTACTGTGCTGGGGGTTCCTGAATGGCAGAGGGTTGGACTAGATGGCCCTTGAGGTCTCTTCCAACTCTAGGATTCTATGATTCTATGATTCTATAATCCTTCATATAGCCTGAAACTTACTTCTGGTGGTGGGGGGGATACAAATTCTTTATCCGCTGCATAGGAAATAGGTTAGTGTCCCATAGATTCTGGGCAGCATTGAAGTGCAGGACAAACATTTGAGAATTGCATAAATCATATGTTGCTTCTCTTAAACACTTCAAAAGGCTCTGCCTGTGTGCCTATACCACATGCAAGAGAGAAAAGTGTTTGTCTGTTTTAAAAAAAAATTAATCATGTGTTTCTTGCAACCTCCCTTTCCATCTTATCTCTTCAAGGTTCATTTGCTTAAGTGCAGCCAGGACCTTTGGAGATCAATCCTGTTTGCCACATAAAGATGTTACCGTCTTTGATAGCTATATCTCTATTTGCTTTTCAGCTGTTTGCAACGGAAGTGATGTGTCAATGGCTAAGCATCCAGATTAGCTTGTGCACCAAAATGATGGGTTCACGAGAGAGGTGAAGCTATCGCTGATGGTTTCGGTTTCTCTTTACAACCCACAACAAAAAGGGAATTGGGGAGAGAGAGGCTTCGGGCATGTTTGCTTCACTTGTTCTCAGATACAAATCAGACATCGGATGCTGTCAAGGGTATATTTTTCTCCGTCACTGGACATTTTTAAGGCAGTAGGCATTTATCTCAAAGCTTTTCTACACTTACATTCCACATAGGGGCATACCATTATGTCAAGTCAAAGAACCTGGCACATGAACATAAAAGCCCTATAAAAACTTTATTGATCCCTTGAGGTGGGAATATATATATAAGCCTGTGTTCATCACAGCTGCCATTTATCGCAGAAAAAGGGTTCATTCCAGAATGAAAGCAGATGATTATTCAACATTCATCTGGTCATCAAGGTATGTCCAGAGGCGTAGTTAGGGTTTGAAGCACCCGGGGACAAAGTCAGTTTTTGTGCTCCTTCCTGCCCTTCAACTGCATCTCACCTACCAAATAAGGGGTGCCCGATCCTGGGGGAACAGCAGGGGAGCGAGAGCAGGGTCCCTCTTTCTCACTCCTTCTTTGAAGGTCACCCAGACGATGCTCTCCTGTGCAAACTGCACAGTGCACGGATAGCACCAAGCAGGCCTTTCCATTGTCTTGTCTTCCTTTAACGATGCTGGGAATGCCCACAAATATATAAACTATATCCAGAACACCAAATTTTTGTTAGGTGCCTCCCCTTTGGCCTCTCTCCTGTCAAGCTTCTGTTAGCTCTCCCTGTTAACGTGCACTGTTTGCTTACACCTTTGGGGTCTCTCTCGATTTTATTCCTCCACTATGCTCTGAGTCAGCAACAGAAAAGTTATTCAGAGGTAAAGTACCTCTGAATATCAGCAGCTGAAGAGGTCGGTTGATCAGTGTAAGTAATGGAAGAGTGATAGTGCACGCTCCATGGGTGGGTGCTTGTCAGCAGCCCTGCATTAATCAGTGCTAATGGCAACCAGTTGACACTTGTTTGATTTACTTTCTTTCTTCTGAGCCTTTTCTTGTCCTTCTCATCCTCCTTGACCTTCTCTTGCTTCTCCAGTTCTCAAAATAACAAACTAAATGAAGCTCAATACTTCCTTTCCATGTCTTCTCAAGAAGAAGAAGAAGAAGAAGAAGAAGAAGAAGAAGAAGAAGAAGAAGAAGAAGAA
>JAHTLZ010000195.1:4881819-4893729 GCA_023846285.1 Phrynocephalus versicolor
AAGAAGAAGAAGAAGAAGAAGAAGAAGAAGAAGAAGAAGAAGAAGAAAAGCCCTCAAGCCATGTCATCTTTACACAGTACAAATACAGGAGTAGGTGATACCTTTCTTAGCCCACTAAAAAATTCAAACAGTCAGAAAGCTTTCGTGAGTTCTGTCCTCTTCTTCAGGCCATGCACCAATATGTTGCAGATAGTGAAGAGAAAGAATAAATAAGAGTCTGTCGAAGTGGACTTTACATCCCACCAGAACTGATTATTGGAACCAATTATTGTGGGGGTTTTCCTGTACTTTGTATTATGGAACATTTATATCTGTTAACCGCCTTGAGTTCCTTTGGGAAAATCTGGTGGGATATAATATAACAATAAATAAATAAATAATTATTTATCCAAATAATTATTACAAACACTTTTTAAATAATATTAATTTTAATTGTAAGTAAAAAATGGAGTAACAATCTCCTGAACTGTTTACTTGTTTAAGTGGAACAAAAAACCCCCTCTATAAACAATATTTAAAAATCTAGACTTAACAATTATTAATACAGTCATACCTCGTACAATGTAACACTTGTATAACGAAAAATCCGTACAACGGAATTTTTTTTGCCCCCCCTCCTTCCCCCTTCCCTGTTTTCTCTGCCTCTTCCTCCGCTCCCAACGGGGCTGAGTGGGCGTGTGTGTGGTGGGGGAAGGGGCAGCCCGTGTTCTCCCTCCCCCTCCCCTCCCCCCTCCCCCGGGGTGGCTGGCCCGACCTGGCTTTCTCCCCCCCCCCCCCCCGTTCCCTTCCCTCCACCACCCCCACCCGCCGCCGGGCCGCAGGAGGAGGCGGCAGCTGCAGCAGCCCCGGGGCCGGGAGGTGCATGGGGTCCCCCTCGGCGTGGCCGGTGCCCGGCAGCCCCCCATCGGAGCCGCCCCGCCGAGGAGGAGGAGGAGGAGGAGGGCGCCCCTTCTCGCCGCCGGGCTCCCCTGGCCCCCGCATCTTCTCCTCCTCCCGGGGCCGGGGCGCCTCCTCCGGAGGTGTGTGTGTGTGTGTGTGTGTGTGTGAGAGAGAGAGAGAGAGGGGGGGGGGAGGCGGGGGGAGAGAGAAGGGGGGGTCGCGAGCCTTTGTTTTCAGGAGGCGGGACGGGGTTGGGGGGTGTCGCTCTCTCTTTCATCCTCCCACCTCCTCGGGGCAGAGGGGGGGCGGCCCTCCATGCCACGGCCCGGCCAGGAAGGGCGCGGAGTGGGGGGGGGGAAGGGCTCCGGGCAGCAGGCCCGTCCCCGCCAGGGGAGAAGCGGGGCTGGGAGGGGGAGTCCCCTTGGGAAGGAGAGCGGCCGAGGTTGTCCGTGAGAAGAGGGGGGGAGGTCCGGAGGCCGAAGGGCGCCCCGGGCGGGCAAGCGGTCGGACGGGAGCAGGAGGAGGCCGGCCCTCCTGGCTGGAGGGGCCCCGACCCCTCCCTTCCTCCCTCGGAGCGACCCAAGGCAGCGGCAGCCCAGCGCCAGGAGCCGCGCTCTCCCCTCCGCTCAAGGGGCCTCCGTTGGCTTTTCCCACCCCCCATCCTCCAACTGGGCCGGACCCTCCTCGGGGCAAGGCTGGTCGGACGGCCAGGCTCTCTTTGGCCTGAGATGGGCTCCCCAGGCCAGGCTTTGGATGGCCAGCAGCAAGGAGGGAGAGCGGGCGCGCAAGAGAAAGAGGTGGGACGGCGGCGCGTCTTCCGCTCCCTCCTCCTCCTCCTCCTCCACCCCAACCCTCCTCCTCCTCCTCCTCCTCCTCCTCCTCCTCGACCACCCCAACCGCCGCCGCCGCCGCCGCCGCTGCTTCTCCACCCGGCACTCCCCATCGGACGCGGGGCGGGAGGGGAAGCAGGCCGCTGGTGCGCCCTCCTGCCTGCCGGGAGCCTCCGGGGCTCCGGCAAGAGGTGAGTGGGGGGAGGGAATTCCCTGCGCCAGGTGGGGGGGGGAGGGAATTCCCTGTGCGGGTGGTGGTGGGGGGATTCCCTGTGTGGGGTGGTGGTGGGGAGGGAATTCCCTGTGCCGGGTGGTGGGGGGGAGGGAATTCCCTGCGCCATTGGAATGCATTGGAACGGATTAAATCCACTTCCAATGCATTCCTATGGGAAATTAGGGTTTGTATAACGAAACCCTTGTATAACGTAATTTAATTTGGAACGAATTAATTACGTTATACAAGGTACCACTGTATTTCCTCTCTACAGTATTAAATAAAAAATAAAATAAAAACCTCATTCTCATAAAGAGAATTGAAACGGGGGAGGGAATGTATAGAAGGAAGTGGAACTAAGTTTCAATGAATGAGCATGTAATTTAATCAGAATCATTTTGTTGCTCTATATTTTCTTCCAGTGCTTTGAGGCCTTAGTGAAGAGTACAGAACCGAACCAAACATACCCACCCACATGCAGAAACAAAAGGGAAACCCTTTTCTTTTTCTTGTGACAAAAGCACCACCTCCCAAAGGAAGAAATGCATCTTGTTCATGCATTGGAGATTTCAGTTTGTAACCTGGGACTTGCTTGTCCTCACTGCATAGACATTAGAATGATCTGATACTATGCATATTTTTTAGAAATGATTTTGAAAATATTTGAACACAATTTCTTAAAATATTTTATTCATCATGTTAAAATAAAACATTCCTTAATCTTTTTTTTTCTTTTTTCAATTTTTCCATTTTTTGGGAAGAAACCCAAATGGGAAAAATGGTTTTCCCCAAATTTTTCTGTTTTTCTCTCTCTCCAGGTTTTCACATCTCTACATGGGAAACGAACATGGCCCTATAGATAAAAACTGATTTGCCCATCCCTGCTCAGTTTCCCCATCTGTAAATTGGGACACATATTGCAATCACAGAAGTAACATTGAGCTGAAGGGTTTGCACCGAGGACTCAAGAAGATGGTTTCAAAGACCTGCTATATAATAGAGCAAAATCACAATAATACATATGCAATGGCCTTTCTTTCTCTGTCTCGGTCTTTCTCTTTCCACAAACAATGTTGCATGTGTTCTCTTCTAGTATCAGAATCACTTACTGTCATTAGAACAAAAGTTAAAAAGCAATTTAACAGTGGTGCAGTACACCCACTCATGATGGGCGGGGGACTCGAACCCCCACCAACACCACGCAAAACCACACTACAAAACAGATCGTTCTTCATCTCTCTCGGCAAATTGGCTTTCCATCTCGGGTGCTTGTGATGTAGATATCACACGTGTTGGAAGTGAGGCGTCGAAAGGAAAGGATGCCTTTCTTGGGTCACCCACCCAGACTGAGTCAAATCACGGCTTTCAAAGGAAGCCATGTTTAATGTGTAGGCTTGACACAGCGTGCTGCCACGCTTGAGTTGCGACATCCTTAGATGCCACCCTCGTTTCTTCTATAGTAAGCGACAAGAGGGAAGATGCATTTCAAAAAGCCCAGCCTTTCCATGGATAGCGTTTGTGTGTGTGTGTGTGTGTGTGTGTGTGTGTGTGTGTGTGCGTGCGTGCGTGCGTGTGCGCGCGCATGTGCGTGCAGGGATTCTCTTTCACTTCCCTTTGCTCCATTCGGCAGGGATTACTTTTTTTATTCTTATATATGCCTTCCGAGCTCATAAATATTTAAGGAATCATAATGTAGAACAGTGTCCTTTTCTTCCTCTCTCTCTCTCTCTCTCTCGCCACCCCCCTCCCCAAGCACACACTGCGTTTTCACCGTGCCTGAGAAGCAGAGCTGTTTGAGGAGCCAGGTTCCTCATCAGAAGTGGAAGAAAAACAAAAGCCTTCTTGTGATCCACTTTGGGCGGTGTGTGCGGGAAGGTACTCACATGTCCTCGGCACCACGTTTTGTGATGTTTTATGGCACTTCCTCCTGGGAAAGCGTGCATAAGATCGAAATATAGGCACAACCACATGGCTTCATCCGTACCAAAATCCACAAACAAATTCTTGTTGTGACCCAAAGGTGTGTCTGGAAATCTGTTGGTTGGTAAATGCCTGCTTTTTGATACCTCACATGACGCTTCCCACTACCCCTGGGGGGTGAGGGTGAGCGGTGCACAAGGTTTAAATGGATATTCAGCAAGGCAGGTAAGTGCTTGCCTCCTTTGCTGAAGGCATTTTAAATATCGCGCGCTGCTTCCCACCTCCCCTGGGGGTGGTGGAAGGCGGCCCACCTCCCCCCAAGCCCTTTCAGGCACTGCGGTCCATGATATAGTGGGACCGCAGTATATGAACTGTGAAAGGGTGGAGGAACACTGTATTATTATTATGTTTTGGGGTGTTGTTTTATAAGTTATTATTGTAAACTGTGCAGAGTTTCCGTTTGAGGAAAATCGGGCTGCGCTATATAAAAATAAAAATAAAATAAAATAAAATAAAATAAAATAAATATTTTCATAAACTGACTGATCAGTAACTTCTGCTCTTCAGTGGCTTATGATCTGGCTGATTGAGGGCCTACTAATACACCGCTGGGTAAGTCAGATGGGCATGAACTTTGGTTCAGTTTGTTGGTGTGCGTGCACCCCTTTCCTTCTCCTTGGCCAACATCTCTACCTGTCGGCCTCTACGTACCAGGCAGTTTGTCCTCCAGTGCTGGCTGCCAGTCCAAGTAGGAGCCCAGGTTACCCAGCCCCACCTTTTCTGGCAGCTGGCTGTGCAGGCAGCTTTCCTGTCTCACCTCCTTATCTGAGCCACCAGCTGCTGGAGGAGACTGGGCAGAGCAGACTGGGCTCATGTCTGGATTGGGTGGACGGTCCGTGGTAGTCTCAAAACGGCTCCGTGCAGAGCCAGGCAAAGGGGGGAGGGCAGTGGTTTGTGGGCTCCTTCATAGCCCCAGTTTCCTCTCCACCCACGCGGTTACAGCTGCAGGACAGTACAGTATTTTAACTATTGCACCCCAAGGCTCTGCATACTAGGTTTACGGAAGTTACGGATTTGAGATCATGTGGTTGTTCCACTTTATTTATTTATTTATTTATTTATTTATTTATTTATTTATTTATTTATTTATTTATTTATTTTAGTATTTGTATACCACCCATCTTCCGGAAGAACTCCGGGTTAGAGATGGGCACGAAACGATCAATTTTTCGTTTTCGTTTTTGTTTTTTTGTTTCGTTACGTAACGAAACGAAAAACGAATTTTGTCTCTAAAATGAAACGAAACGAAACGAACAGAAACACCAGAAATTTTGTCGTCCGTTTCGTTTTTGTTACGGCAATACATTGAATAGCTTTAAATGCTAACAAAAATCACAAAAATTGAAATAAATGGTAACGAAACGGTAACAAAACAAACGAAAACAAAAACAATTTTTTTGCAAAAAATTAGCGAAAAATGAAAACAAACCGAAACGGACCTCCTAAACAAAAAATGACAAACGAAACACAATTTTTGATTCGTGCCCATGTCTACTCCGGGTGATTTACAGCAAACTGTGGACATAAAAACAAATAAAGCAATAGCAACAAATATAAACATATAAAAGAAAATAAAGAAAATAATACAATTAATAATAGAAGTAGTAATATTATAGCCTGGCATGATGGTGGGGGAACAACAAAGGGAAAGGAGGGGGGGAAATTAACTATCGCTAAATGCCTCGTGGAAAAGCCAGGTTTTGAGGGCTTTTTTGAAGGCTGGCAGGGACTGTGCAAGGCACAACTCATTCGGGAGGTGGTTCCAAAGCATGGGGCCAGCCACAGAGAAGGCTCAATTATGTGTTACCTTCTTCCGAGCCTTTCTGGGCATGGCCACCCAAAGTGAGTGCGCCTGCGACATTCTAGTGGGTCGAGCCTCAGTTGATCTTTGGGAGATTCGCTCTGTCAGGTATTCCAGTCCCAAGCCGTGGAGGGTTTTATAAATTAATTGATGAACCGTAGATCTTTGGGGAATACCTAACATCTCTCTACATATCAGACAGTAGGAAGCAGGCACAGAAGGCACCAAAGACCTATTAGCAGTTGGACTTCATGACTGGTGTGAGAAGCTAAGCAAAAGGGAAAACAACCCCCTTAATGACTCCCAAGGGCTTGAATGGAGTCAGAGCTGTTAACTCGATGTGACTGCATCGAGGAGATGTGTTTAAGCCCTTGCACTCCAGTGACGCAGTGAAGCAGAAGCTCTCCAGTGCTTTCCGTGACTGTCTATCTCTGGGATACGCCAACTGGCTGTTGCGTCGAAGGCCACTGCTGCTGCAAAAACTACACTCAAGGTCCCAAAAGCCCATGTGCATGTCAGCCAACATCTCTATGTTCAACTGGTACTAAAGAAAAAGAACAGAAGAATGGGCTTTCAGGGAGCACTTATCAGAATGCTAATAGTGTACCTTGAGGCAAAATAAGTCCTTCTAAATTCAGTGGGACTTTTGCCACTGTACTCAATGAGATCTGGGCTGCGTCCAAGGCTGCTGTCTGGTGAGCAAAGCAGCTTGGAACTGGTGCCTCCTCTGTTGTGTGCCAGCTGCCTGGTACTGGGAATCCGAGAGAGAAGATGGCCCAGGATTTGTGTGGAACCCTCTCAGATTTCCATAAACTTGAGTTAAATATATGTCTGGTTCAGTGTAAATGGAATAATATATGTTTCCAACATGCAGAAGATGGGAATATACATTCTCCATATAGGAAACTGCCTCCTGAAGAATTTGGGCATCCTTCCTTACTCTTAGGGCTCTATCACATGTCCTTTAAAATGCCGATTAAATTTCAAGATAAAGCATTTCCAAAAATATTGTCCCCATGGCCACCAGGATTTAAAAAATAAATCTGGTTATGCCCCCTTTCACGCATTTTCCATGACCTACTGGAGAAGTTGGGATTTTTTGGCTCCGGTAAAAAATGTGAGCTAGAAGTCTGTGGTAGCTCGCATATGATCTGGTTTCCTGCTTTTTTTCTCCCCTAGCCCTGACCAGCTCGTCCTGGGGCTGGTTGTTTTTTTTCTTTTCATTTTCCCTCCTCCCAGCACTGATCAGCTGGCCTTCAGGCTGTCAGCGCTGTTTTCCCCCCATTTTTTCCTAGTGCCACCTGCTGGCTGTGGGGCTGAACAGTGCTTTTTTTAAAAAAAAATCTTTGTGTGTGAGAACGCAGATGCCACATCTTCAATCATGTGAGCAAGAAAGAAGAAACGCCGGACTTTCACAATATCCGGATGTTCCCCCAGGTGAGATAGCAGCCTTAGACTGCTTGCTAACACTTGATTAGAAGTTTTATATTCATTCTCGTAGAGGTTGAAACACGGGACAACTGGCTGAGAACTTTGTTTTCAAAAAAGCAAAGCAAAGTGTGCTGCTTATATACCGCCCCATACCACATCAAGTAGTCTCTGGGCAGTTTACAGTTTTAATTACAGGAATGCAGGCTACACATTCCCCCCACCCCCAGCAAGCTGGGTACTCATTTTACTGACCTCGGAAGTATGGAAGGGTGAGTCAACCATGAGCCGGCTACCTGGGATTGAACCCCAGGTTGTGAGCACAGTTTTACCTGCAGTACAGGCATTTAACCAATGCACCATGGGGCTCTTGCAAATTTCAGGCACTTCATGTATAATCTTTAAAAGTGCAGAGCTGGGAGGGATCCCATGGATCATTGGGTCCAGTCCCTGTCATGAAGGCACAGTAGGGAATTGAACTCTCAACCTCCTGCTCCACATGAACCACTGAATTATCCAGCAGTTTGTTTATGACCCCAGTAAGGATAATAGTGGCAAATAAATAAATAAATAAATAAATAAATAAATAAATAAAAAAAAATGAGGCATCTCATGAAAATATAGATCAATTGCTGCAATATCTGGACTTCTTTTTCTTGAGAGATTGAAAGGTTTCGCCACTCATCCAAGCAGCTTCGTCAGTCTGAAGAAATGAGAGTTGTTGTGCACTTTTTTGTGTTGGCTCTTTTTTTTTCCTTTCAAAAATTGGCAGCATTTTTGTGCAAAAAAATTACATTTTTTGTACAAAATGCAAGATTTTTTATATAGAACATGGATGTGTGTGCCCCATAACACCTTTTTGTTGTTGTTTTCCGTGGGCTCTTCGCTAACCTGGAGTCTGACTAGGACTTGTTATTCTTACACAGGAACAGAAAACATTACAGCAGTTTATCTGTGAAGATTCTCAGTCATCCAGGTGAGTTTATCTGGAGGTTGAGTCATGGGAACTGGACTTCTTTTTGTTGAGAGATTGAAACGTTTCACTGTTCATCCAAGCAGCTTCATCAGTCTGAAGAAACCTAGTTGTGAATCCTCCATCTTATAATTCACTTTGATCTCATGTCACCCATGCTGCCAATTTTTGAAAGAAAAAAAGAGCCAACACAAAAAAGCACACAACAACTCTCATCATGTCACACAGCAGGAAGAAAACTTCTGAATTTCTTCCTCCCTGAAGGGCATATTGGTCATCAGAGTCTCTTCTTTGACCTGAAATCCAATAGGTGGCAACAAGAAAGAAAATGTTTTGCTTTTATTTCTCTTAATTCCCTCCCCAAGAATACATGGATGATTTCATTGGACAATAGGCTGAACTAGGGGTGCCTGAAGCACCCACTCTGACATAATTTTCGAGTGCATATATACCACTTTACAGCCCTTCAGCTGGCAGGAAGTTGGACATTTTTTGTTCTGAGATCTACATATTTATGAATACTTACAGCAGCAAGGTTAGGCACTCAGAAAAGTGAGAATGGACATTTAGGTTAAGACAGATCTTGGCTATAGAGAAATACAGTGGTACCTTGTATAAAGAATTAATTCATTCCAAACGAAATTATGTTAAGCAAATTTTCCTTTATACAAATTTCCCATAGGAATGCATTGTAAACAGAGTAATCCCTAATCACGACCATTTTATGTTGTACCGATTCGCCCCATAAACGATTCTGTTAAGCAATTTTTCCCTATCTCCAGAAATTTTTTTTAATGTACAGATTTTATGTTATACAAACCGTTGGTTATACGAGAGTCCACTATATAATGGTAGGTTGAGCCAGGGTCAATGGCAGGTGGAGCCAATGATAAATAATTGCAGCTCCCCCCCCCCCCATCAATTTCCTCTACCAGTCTTAAGAATTATAATTAGAGGGCAGATTATCACAAGAGGAAGGAATGAAGAAATATGGCTACATCGAATTTGGAGGCAGTCATGGACACTGGAAATCACTGCTCAGGAATCACTTCTTTTTTATGACTATACCAGTATGCAAAAACTTAATACAGTATTGGGAATGGAAAGTGAGGTTAGGGATTATACATTCTGCTTGCCAGAGAAAGTAAAAACTCACAGATTTTCCCATCCTCGGGATTAGCCCATCATTGACTTCATCTCTTCAGGTTCCTTCTGGTGCCTACATTTTTTCTTTTTCATACTCTGTTGTTATTCCCATGTCTGATCCTGTGAGAAATATTCTGATTCCTATTCAAGCTTTAGGAAATATGATGCCTCTTAGAAGGATTATTTACTCTAACTGAATCGTAGCCCCCCCCCCCCGCTCCAATTCTGGAGCTTTGCTTTATTTGCATGAAAACAGGATCTTTATTTCTTAAGAGCCCATCTGCTTCAAAAAGCTCCTTCCCTGCAAGCCACTCCAAGTTCTAATCCCCTGTATATTGATATGATGTCTGGACACTAGGAAAGAAAAATGTATCAGTGATGTCATGGATGCAGGATTATGGTGCTTTTGAATGCAGGAGCAGATGGACTTTGTATTCAAAGGGAGGCAAACATCCCTAGTCACAGAAAGAGGATGGGCCAATATTCAAAAGGCGTGCAGGGGGGGAGACAATGCAAGGCCTAATTCATTTCCTTGTTGTGAAATGGAATACTGATTGTATTTTTTTATGATGCATTTCGGGTGCTTACAAAACTGTGTTGACTATCTTCATTTTTTGCCCTTGATTCTGCTCCTGGGCACACAGCTGGTGTCTACGCACACATGATTGGTTTCTATATTCTTCCCAGGTCTACAAAACAGGTCTCAGGATGTTTGTTCCCCAAGGAAAAGAACCAAGCAAGGTTTCCACATCCCTCTTCAGTTGTTAAACTGAGTTGGGCCATATTTCTGCCATATTTATTTATTTATTCATTTGACTTATATACCGCAACCTTCTAGCAAAAAAGCTACTGTGGGCAGTTTACAAACATATACGAAATATAAAAACAGATCAAACAACTTAAAATAGTAAATAAAAACTAATCAGTCAAACCAAACAATCAAATTGCAATAATAAAAAGAACAAATAAACAAATAAGCACAAAATGGATTGACAATTCAAAATAAAAAATGGAAAATAATAACTAGTAGAAAATTATCATAAGGCGGGATAAAATGACAGCATCCTATTTCTATAAGTTGGTTGAAACCGAATAATCAGGGAAGGCCAACCTATAAAGCCAGGTTTTCAGTAGTTTCTTGAAGGCTTGTAGTGAGGGTGCCGAGCTGCCTAGATGCCCTAAGCACATCCGATCTCGCCTGATTTCGGAAGCTAAGCAGGGTCAGCCCTGGTTAGTACATGGATGGGAGACCACCAGGGAATACCAGGTGCTATAGGCGCCTGGAGTAGGAACTGGCAAACCACTCCAGGATTCCTGCCAAGAAAACTCCATGGACATGGGGTCACGAAGAGTCGGTCACGACTGTAACGATGCAACATACACACAGTGAGAGCGCCAGGTGAATCTCTTGAGAAATCTGGTTCCACAGGTGAGGTGTGACCACCGAGAAGGCTCGTTTCCTTGTTAATGCTTTCTGGGCGTCCCACAGGGTCGGTACCTGCAGATAGCCTGCCTGGCTTGAATGAGTGATTCTGCCAGTTCTTTTTTTAGAGATGTCGGTTATATAGAGATGTCAGTTACTTTTTTTTGTCTGAACAGGTGTTTGGTGCTTCCCATCCCTGCCTGCTCTGGTGGGTGCCCACTCAAAGGCAGTGCCTGGCTTCCTTGCCCTGCCTCCTCTGGTTGCTGGCTCTGAATGGGTTCAGCTGAAAAACAAATGGTCAGGAACCAACCAATCGGTTTGCTGGCTTGTGTTTTTCTTTTCATCTGCCCTGGGTTCAGGAAGGTGATTGCATAGATGGAAACTTCCTGGGGCTCTTTGGGGGGGGGGAGATTCCATTCCCAGATTTCCTTCGTATAGGCAGGCTTGCTTGCTCTGTGGTCCTGTGTCCATCTGGATCCGTGAGGGCATAGAAACAGAGGACAGGACAATGATTGCATCACCCCAGTTCTGGCCCACTTGTGTTCAGCGCTTGTGTTTGATATTTGTTTTTAGAGATGGGCACGACTCAGAAAAAAACCTTCGTTTTCGTTTTCGTTTTCGGCTAGGGTCCGATTCGTTTCGTTTCCGTTTTTCGCGAAAATTTGCAAAAATTAGTCGGTTCGTTTTTTCGTTTTTTCGTTGTCATTAGTACTGGTTTGGGGGGGGTAGCGGGCTCCTGGAGGCAGCTGCAGGAGTCAGCCAGAGCCACAAGTGACGGACTGGCAGACTCTTTGCACATGCTGCGTTTCACATACTTGTATGTAGTGTAATGCAAGTAGATCTGGCTTAGGATTAAGATGGGTTAGCAGTGCACAAGAGCTAGGGTTAGGCTAGTGATGGGTGAGGTTAGGGTGAGTATTGGGGTGCACCTCTGGGTGCCTCTCTGACCCACTTAGAAGGACAGTGTACTGGTGTATGGGTTAGGCTTAGGCTTAGGGTTCAGGTTCGGGCTACGATTAGTGGGCTGTTTATGCCCGATTGGCACATCCCAGAAGTCTCTGTGGTCAACCTGGCCAAGTGGCCTTGCGATTGGTGGAAAATTTGCATGTTGCACTCTCATGGGCGAGCCCATCATTGCGAATGCACAGGTGTAAAAAAATAAAATGAAATGAAATAAAATAAAATCAACGGAGACGTTTTTTTGCAAGACAAACCCACTGCTGCTACTGTAAAAAT
>JAHTLZ010000195.1:4903637-4928937 GCA_023846285.1 Phrynocephalus versicolor
TTATTTATTTATTTATTTATTTATTTATTTATTTATTTATTTATTTATTTGAGTATTTTTTACCCCACCTTTTTCCTTGGAAAAGGACCCAAGGCAGCTTACAGTAATGAGGGATAATGTACAGCCCAGTACAATTAAGACATGTTCAAGTATTTGAGAACAAGGAATTGAGGGACATCTTTGCAGCATTAATAGACAACATTACATTAAAGCTACTAGGTTATGAGTAGTTATAAACACAAAGTTTTTGTGAACCTATAAAATACACACGGTAGTCCATCATTCATGGAAAACTTGCCTGAAGAGAAAGGTCTTTGCCTGTTTCTGGAAGGACAACAGAGATGAGGCAGTCCTGGCCTCTAGTGGGAAGGAGTTCCAGAGTCTGGGCACAGCAGTCAAGAAGGCCCTTTCATGGGTTCCCACGAGATGTATCTGTGAGGGTGGCAGGATAGAGAGAAAGGCCTCTCCTGAACTATTGCCACCAGCTTCAGTTATTTAACAATACTTCCCAAGTATATAGCATTCATGCTGGCCAGATATCTCAGTGATTTAGGTATCTGGCTTAGGACAAAGTTCAACCAGAAAAGGTCCAGCCCTCATTTCCAGTTCATTATTAGAGGAGCTGGAGTTTTAAACATATTAGTTCCTCCAATACTGGGCATTTTTCCTGTCAAAGTTATGAATTCTCCCTCTGGATGGAGACCTGATGTTGTTTGGCACTTATTGTGTATTGTGGTTGGACCCTTCCAGATGGTTTGTGGTAGGTGACTTAGAGTAGATTTAGAACAAAGAGTGTACCTTTCCCCTCTTTTGTGATCAGGAGTCTTCATTTGGTTTTATTTTATTTCATATGGCGTGACAGAATACAACATTACTGAAGCCATCGGTTCTAAATTCATTATTCACACCAATCTTTTTGCTGGGAAATACTTGTGACGTCCAACAGTCAAAATGCGTAGACTATTTAGCTATGAAACATCACGTAGACTGGGGTGGACCATAAGGAGGCTAGTGTATATCTTGGTTTGGTTCACCCTTAAGATAACAAGCACCTGCGTTTTCAAAAGAGGGCTGAAAATATGCTGCCATAAAGGAGGGTGTTGGAGTCTCCTTTTTTTGGAGGTTTTTAAGCAAAGGCTGGATGGCCATCTGTTGGACTGGATGGCCCTTGAGGTCTCTTCCAACTCTATGATTCTATGATTCAGTCAGCAGGACTTCCCAGGAAAGATAGCTCCAGAGAATTCATTCTATGCCTAGGATTACAGCATCATTCCAAGTGGCAGCTTCCCCGGGGAGATTATATTTCCCGTGATTGCTCCCAAAAGATCGGCAGGAAAAAAAGCTTCTGATGCAGAGCCATCGAGTAAGAGAAACAGGCAGCCACTTTCTTTCTTTGCAAAGCTACAGACTCCCCGGGGACCTTCAGGTGCTGTACTCTGACAGGAGTCAGAGTATAGGGATGTTACAGAAAATTTCTTGAACTACCATCAAACTACAACATTCAGGATTTTGCAAGGAAGGAAATCCCTAAGCATCAAAACAGGGGTGGGATAACTGTGAGCCTCCAGATAATTCTGCATTGCAAGGCCCATAACATCTCACAGAGTGGCTACACTGACAAATATTTCAGGAAGATATGGACTTAATATATCTTGAGGGGTAAAGTTGCTAAGCTCCACATCAACGTCATTTCTGGACCCTTCGTAAACTGATTGGAAGAGAAGGCTTTGATTTGGCCTACAATGGCCATGACACTTTCAGAGAAACAATAAACTCAATTCCACATCAAATATAATGTACAACTTTTTAGGGTTTGTTCAGATTGAATCCCACACATGAGGTTAACTGTCAGAAGCTGCTTTTATCCTTACTGAGTAACACCTGTAAAAATGTATGCATGTATTGATTCAAACTAGAGATGGGCACGACTTAGCGGTATTTTCGTTTTTGTTTTTGTTTTTTCGTTTTCGTTATGTAACGAAACGAAAACGAAAAACGGTTCAAAAATGGACCGAAAACGGAAACGAAACGACTAATTTTGAGCCAGTTTTCATTTTTCGTTACTGGAAAAGCACTCAATGGAGCTAAATGGGGAGAAACGAAAAAATTTTCGTTTTCATTTGCGTTTTTTCATTTTCATTACGTAACGAAACGAAAATGAAAAATTTTGAAATTAGCTCATGAAAATGGAAACGAAACGAAACGGACCCTAGCCGAAAACGAAAACGAAAACGAAAATTTTTTTCTGAGTCGTGCCCATCTCTAATTCAAACACTTCCTCAAGCAAAAATGTGCTGGAGAACCTTTCCTTAGGTTCACTGAATTTCCATTCCGTGTAAGCTGAACAAAAAAAGGGAGGGAGTAAAGTGTCCAGAGAATCTCTTCCCTAACAGGTTCGCGAGTATGGTTCAGAAAAAGGTACACTTTTTGCAGCTCTGATTACATCTGAAATCAGTTTATTTAAAGGCACAAATGTCATTCACCCCTACCCACCCCAGTGAAAGAGAAGAAGATTTATAGATTTTAAAAAAAACACACACAACTGTCTGATAGGTCCTCTATTTGCAGCTAGGAATTTCCAGCTGGTTGCAACTTCCGAGTGAGTTGCGCCTTGCACAGTCCCTGCCTGCCTTTAAAAAAGCACTCAAGACCCTGGTTTTTTGAGAGGCATTTGGCAACCTTTAACTTCATTTCCCCCCTTATTCTGTCCCCTTATTTTGTGCTGCCATCTTGCTGATGATTTTGTCAACAATTTTGTCGTTTTTTTAATTTTTAATTTTATATTTTATCTTGTTGTTTGTTGTATTGTGGCCCCGCTGCATTGCGGGATCGCAGTACCTGCACCGTGGGGGGTGGGGAGGACAGGTCACTCCGTGCCACCCCCTGCACCCCCGAGAAGCCTTGGGGGTGCATGGGAGGGCAGCGGGGCGCAATCGGGTCGCTTTGCGCCCCCCTCCCATGCACCCCTAAGAAGCCTCGGGGTGGCACGGGGGGGACAGGGGGCACTCGGGTTGCTCTGCGCTGCCCTCCCATGCACCCTGGGGCATCCAGGAGGGGCGGTGCAGAGCAATCGGGTCACTCCACACCACTCAAACAGGCTCCCCTGAGAAGGCTCGGACTGCGAGGGTGGGCGGCGGGTGGCGGAAATATGCCCCCTGCCCCCTGCCCCCACCCGCTTCCACATATCGCTTTATAAGAACATTCCTTTTTTCTTATAAAGCGTAACAATATTAGCACCCTTCATATCCTGTGGTACTCCCCCTTCCCTCCAGCAAAGACAGAGGATTCCATACAGTTCAGTGGCAATGATCTCTTTGCAGCACTTCAGAACTTCAGCAGGGATGTTATCTTTCCCAGGTCCCTTGCCAGAGGCAAGTGAATCCAGAGCCACATTTAGTTCTTTTAGTGTTGGTTCATTGTCAAGCTCCTCCAAGACAGACACGCACTCAATATTATTGAGGACCCCAGTATCTGCTGGGAATTGGTTCTAAGCCTTCCCGTGGATAATAAAAACTGTGGAAAAGAGAAAATGCCAAAATGTCCTCAAAACTTCTGTTTTGTGATAGTAACTTGATTTACAGTTGCTGTTTTGCAAAAGTAGCTTGCTTTACAACTGCTGTGTGTGATGGTAGCTTGCTTTATGGCTCCTGTTTTATGACAGTAGCTTTGTGGCTGCTGAATTATTTATATATGTTTTCCTCTGCCAACTGTGGATAGCTGAATCAGTGGATAATGAATCAGTGGATACAGGGGTCCTACTGCACTGCAGTTTAATCACAGTGCTATGAGGCTCCTGCTAAGCCTCAACGTTGCCCATGTAAATCAAACCTTGCTGCCCAGCAGAAAATGCAATACCGACTTCCGAGCAGATGTTCAGAAAACAGGTTGGATTAATGACACTGGCCATTGTCCTCCCCAGCAAGGCAAGAGAAAACCCACTCTCTTTGGACTGAGTTCTCAGCAAGAAAGGGCAGTGATTTCTCAGAGGATGTTGAATGGATTAATGCTGTCTGGCTGACACCTCTGAAGATGGAGGAGAATGAGCCACAGAGGAACTGGGAAGAGAAGGAAGTGAGCACAACTTCTTGGAACAAATGTTGGGAGCTCACCTTTTCACACCTCAACTAGTGTAGTTGAAATTAGAGATTTTTTTTAAAAAGGGTTGCCAGATCACAGATTTCGGACCTGAAATCTCAGGAAATGAAATGTCTCCAACTTGACAATCTTAAAATGTGGGGTTCATTTTCATGGTTTCATGTTATTTTGACATGCTGAAGACCCCCATTGACTTTCTTGTGGTCCTGTATGGTTCCTTGCTCTTTGCTTACACAGAGGGCCTATACATAAGCATATACTGCACATGCATGAATGGGATTTAAATGAGTTGGTATAGGAAAAAATGAAGGCCTTCCCCTTGTTGTTTGTTCCCATCATATTGTCACTGGCCACAGACCTTCTCCTGCACTGTCACGGCTGAGAGAGATTCACAGGCCTCTCTTCCACCCTTAATTGCACCCATCCCCTTCCAAGCCATTTGAATTCTGCAAAGCTGTTAGGCACTGCGCGAAGAATTTATTTCACTGGTTTGCCCAGAACTGACTGTCCATCCGTTTAATGAGATGAGCCGAAATTCGAGTGTTATTAGAGGTTTGTATGTCTTACCTCATGTAATCCTGGAACAACAAGGGTCGCAGGAGATAACTGGAATGTGCATTTCTCCCCTGGTTTTTCTCTGTTTTTAATGGCCTTTGGTAGACTCTGAGGAGCTCAAGTCTCCAATTTGTAAATTTAATTTAATTTAATGCTTTAAAAACAAACAAACTCGGTGTGTGTGTGTGTGTGTGTGTGTGTTATGTATGTCCCATAGACTCTAGTTGGCTTACCGCATAAAGGAGGAAGGGAGAAAACTTATTGCCTTCCAGAGTCTGGAAAATTAGTGTTAGTGCATAAGTGGTAATCAATTGACCGACCAATCAATTTCCTATCTAGCCTTTCCCCGAATGGGCTCAAGGCACCTGATATGCTTACTCCCTCCTCTCCGTTTTACAGCAACCAGAGAGGGTTTAAATGATGAGAATATCTTTGGCCATTTTCCAAAAGTTTCATGAACAGCCAGGACGGTGTACAAACACATTCATGACAGAGTCCCTGAACACCATTTTTAAAAGGTAAGGTAGTTTTTAATGTTTTGCATGGTTTTAATTATTAAATGTATTTTAAGTTTTTATAGTTTAATTATTTTTTAAAAATGTACATCTTGCTCTGTTTTTAATTCCTTTCTTTTTAGTATGCCGCGAATCCCCTTCTCGGGGAAAAGGTAGCATAAAAACAAACAAAACTAATCCTTATGTGAGTTTGTGGGGTAGAGTTTAAATTATTTTTTTCACATTAATAGTTAATAGCCTATTACTATATGCTCAGTTTTAAATATTAAAAATTTCATTTAAAAGTTTTGGACTTGGCCAACTTCCTCCACTTATGTGTTAATTTCCAATGTAGCAAATTAAGACAAACTGATATGATAGTCATTATTCAACCTGTTAGGGGGTTATTGTCATCTAACAAATTTATTTACAGCTTTTAAACTAGTTGCTGAGATTTCAGTGAATGAAGGATTATGAATTGAATTCTAACAAAGCTCTCTTCTCTTTGCAGCTCTACATTTTTCTTAACATTAGTGGAATGAACTTTCAAGCGTGGTTGCCATTGACCACAAGAAACATTGTGTGTGGTAACAGGCAAATATATTTTGCTATCCGTGGTGAAGAGCATGATGGGTAGTGGGTGGCATATAAGCTGTATAATTAAACAAATAATAAATAAATAAATATTGCCCCCCCCATCCCAGCAAAAGAGGTGAGATGCCGGTTATGGGGTAAACTTGGGCCATATTTTATTAACAGATTAACTTTAAATGAACAAGTGAGGGGGCTGGAGTAGTGTGGAGTAATGGTTGGGCCACCGAAGTCAGGTGTGAACTCCCCAACCTCCAAACTGTCTTACTTGGATGAGTCCAATGTCCCCCATTTGTGCCATCTAACAGATGGCATGCGAGAGCCATTCAAATGTCTCCAAATACCCCCCAGGTGTCAAGGCTCTGTTAGTTGGCAACCCTTGGCCCTGGGTGTATTCCCAGCGCATCCTGTGCATAAGGAAGGCACAGAATCCCATTGGAATCTCAAGATCTGCAGCATCATGAAGTTGGATGGGCTGGAATAACAGGTCTAAGGTGGACTCACTGACTTCATGCCCTCCACACTACCTGCCATTGTGACTGAGGCAGAAGTTATAAATTTTTATTAACTGCTCCTAAAGTTAAAAGAAAACGCCCCCCCTGCACATGTGTGCTAGTCGTGTCCAACTCTAGGGGCGGTGCTCATCTCCGTATTCAAGCTGAAGAGCCAGTGTTGTGCAAGTCCATGGCCGTATGGCTGGCATGGCTGCAAGGAAACACTGTTTTACCTTCCCACTTTTTATGGCGGTACCTCTTTATCTACTTGCATTTACATGCCTTCAAACTGCTAGGTTGGCAGGAGCTGGGGTTATCAGCAGGAGCTCACTCCGCTGCGTGGCACCCAGGATTCGAACTGTTGAGCTGCTGACTTTGCAGCCAACAGTTTTCAGAGCGTTAGTCCACTGAGCCACCACACCCCTGCTCCTACTCTCTTTCTAAAACTATTCACCCAACTAGTGTGGGATAGGCGAAGAAAAACACATTGTCTCAGGGCCAGTTCTGATGGTAAGGGTAAAAAATCCCTATCCAGTCCCAATAGGTGACCAGTTAAACTCACACTGGTTAGTAGAGGGTGGGAGGGCGGTTGGGGTTTACTCTGGGGAAAAGAGGCTGAAGCCGGGGAGCAAGCAAGGTTATATAGTCTACTCATCCCCCCCTCCCCACGGGAGCAAGACTCTAACTGCATCTTGCCATTCCGGCCAGGATGCAAAGGCACCCTGCCCGCTGGAGCATGCCTAGTGGCAGAATGGAATCTTTGTGCCCCTGATTCCATGATTAAAAGCCGACCCATTTGGCAGTTGAAGTTTATTCAGAATGGTGTTATTAAGTGAACTATTTCTTGAATATCTTGCATATCTCAAAAACCCTATAAAGCAGGGGTGTCCAAACTTTTTCCAAGGAGGGCCAGATTTGATGAGGTGAAAATATGTGGGGGCCAACCATTCAGCCTGAGGTGGGGAAAGGTTGTGGTTCGTGCATATCTGCAACAGCTGCAAATGCTTCGGTTTCAAGGCACCCAAGAGCCTGGTGGCTGTTGCACAGCCTGGGGATTGGCCCATGCGCACCCAAGATGCCACAGTGTGTATATGCTGCCCTCCCTTGCAAGGAGGTGGGGAAGACGCTGCAGCAACAGAGCCAGGAGCGGGTAGGCAGGGTGGGTGGCTGAGGGGATGGACGGAGGCAGGGAGGGCAGGCAAACCATAAAACTGCAAGCTGATGCCTCTAGCCAGCACAGGGAAGGACCGGCCAGCAGGGATGAATGACAAGCTGATCTGGCAGGAAGAAGAGGCTGAGGGCCACTCAAAATTTTAAATCGGGCCACATTTGGCCCCCGGGCTGGACTTTGAACATGCCTGCTATAAAGGGTCACCATATCTTGAAATCAACCTAATGGTACATGGCAACAACAAAATAGAGTGGCACCCTGACAGCAGCACCCAGGCTCACAGAGCATAGGTATGGTCATGTGACACAGAAAGTTCGGTCCTCCAACTACTATCTCCACAAGTTGGCTGTCTCATTGTGTGTATTGATAGGGCCAGCCCTGATTTGCTTTAAATCGGGCGTGTCCAAACTTCAGCTCTCCGGATGTTTTGGACCACAACTCCCACAGTCCTTTGTCATTGGCAATACAGGCTTGGAATTCTGGGAGTTGTGGTCCAAAACATCATGAGGGCCAAAGTTTGGACATGCCTGCTTTAAATTGTCTATGGCTGTTGAGTGGTTCAAATATAGAATGTGGTTTGGTGGAAGCCATTTCTCCTCTAGTTCCTCCAAAGATATAGTAAATCTTGTCGGTCTACCCCAACTTTTTTTTAAAAAAAATTAATAACTGAGTTAGCAGACATTGAATACATGGTTGGAATAATAATTGATCAGCTTCTGGGATGAAATTGAGATAAATCTTTTCTCAGACAGAATAATGTAGAAGAAATATGTTTAAAAATTGGGAAGAGCATTAATTATTTGCACAGAATAGAAGCTATAACACCTAGTCAGGTATGATAGAATCCAATTTGCCCAACATGCAGAGAAGGGAGTTTGAAGCACTCTTTTCTTCATGTAAGTCAAACCGGCTCTCAAGATCCAGATCATATCAGGCAAAATCCAAAGGAAAAACAAAGACAAGACAAGACAAAAAAAAACCTGTGTCACCTTAAAGACCATTATGTTTTAATGTGAGCTTTTGTGGCTCACGTACACTTCTTCAGACACATGGAATTAAATGAAATACGTAATGAAACCCCAAATTAACACATCCCCCTGAGGCTCTTCTTGTGAGCAAGAATGCTAGAAAAGCTGACTTGTAGCTTATAACCTACAACAGGGCTTAGAAACTCCTCTTCAGACTCATGGGCCCTGTGAAAAACCAGTAGCAAGAGTGCAGTTGGGTTAAGGTGATCCCCGCTGTGTCTCGAAGAAACTAATGCCTGAATACAGCAATACATCCAAGAAGGTATCAAATTCAGAGATTTCACGAGGAGCAAGGCACAAGTGAAGGAATAAGGAAGGCACAGAATCCCATTGTAACTCATCACTCAAAGTCTGGTGAGCAAGAAACTTAGCTGTGATGACTTCAAGCACTTTTGTGGTTTGTGTGTAACATTTTGGTAGCATTATCAGATCATCAATTTTACTCTGGGAGGAAAACTAGAGGAAGTGCAGAATCACTGAAGACTGCTATGAAGATGAGAGCATCAGAATGAGGCTCAGAGCTATCACAAACGGCTCTATCACATATCCTTTAAAATGTTGATTAAATGTCAAGATAAAGTGTTTCCAAAAATCTTGTCCCCATGCCACCGGGCTTTAAAAAAACAACACCTAGTTATGCCCCCTTTAGCAAGTTTTCCAAGACCTGGTGGAGAAGTTGTGAATTTTTTGCTCCAGTAAAAAAATGTGAGCCAAAAGTCCAAGGGAGCTTGCATATGATCTGGTTTTCTGCTCCCCCCCACCCATCCCCGACCAGCTCATCCTGGGACTCATTGGCACTTTTTAACTTTTTTTAAAAAAATTCTCTTCCCCCCAGTGCCTTCGGGCTGTCAGCACGGTTATTTTTTTTCCCCTAGTGCTGGCCAGCTTGTCCTGGGGCTCGTCAACACTTACTTTTAAAAAAAAATTCCCCTCCTCCCTAGCACTGATCAGCTGAGTAAGGATTTACCAGAATTCATGATCACATGAGATTTTTTTAAAAAAATCGTATTCAATTAACTCCATGAGAGGCCCAAAAGGAAAAAAAACTAGAAATAGGTCCTTTTCTGCCATTGCCCATTGCCTGTGCAATAACCTTCCACCAGACATCTGCCTGGCTCCCTCTTTGGCTGCCTTTAAAAAACTGTTAAAAACTTGGCTATATAAGCAGTAATATAAAGTAATTTCAGTACTCACCCATTAAAACGTGATTTTAACCGATTTACCCACCAATAACAATACATTTGTTACAGTACACTATTTTACGTCACTTTAATGTTAATTTTATTTTGTTTATATTACTGTATTTTATGTTTATTGTATTGTATGAACTATTTGAGTTTATTTGCGCTGCATTGTATTCATCAATTGCTGTTAACTGCCCGGGGTGACCTTGCTGCCAGATGGGTGATATAAAAATCCAGTAAATAAATAAATAAATAAATATAGGATCGAGAAGAAAGGAAGGAAGGAAGGAAGAGTCAATATAGTATAGTGGTACCTTGTATAAAGGAATTAATTCATTCCAGATGAAATAATGTTAAGGAAATTTTCCTCTGTACAAATTTCCCATAGGAATGCATTGAAAATGGGGTAATCCCTAATTGCGACCATTTTTATTTTGTACGGATTCACCCCATAGGTGATTCTGTTAAGCAAATTTCCCCTATCTCCGGAATTTTTTATGTCGTACAGATTTTATGTTATACAAACCATTTGTTTTACAAGTGTCCACTGTATAAGAATGGCTTGAAATGAATGCAGTGAAAGAGCTAACCTATTTAAGCATATTCAGCCTTTTCATTCACTCCTATCAAGGCATGTCGGCCGCTGGTGGAGTCAGAATGCTGGGCTACAATTAGATGGACCTTAATGTTATTAGAAGCAAGATGAGTCTGATGCTCTATCTTGTGTCTAGCATCTCTTGTAGCGGGAAAGGACAACAGAGATACAGAATCATTATCTTCTTTATGAAACGTTGCAACGCATTCTGCCAGAAGCCTCTTCAACGGCGAGTGGTAATCAGGATGCGTCTGCCTCCCCTTTTTCTGCTCTCAGGTTTTGTCAAGACAGGATGACATGGGAATGTAATGCCGAAAATGAAAAATTAATAATTTACATGAACATGCCTGCCCGCAATATTAAACGTGACATGAGTATTTGAGAATACATGGTCTGCGGCATTCTTCCATAGCAGTGGTGGTGTAGGGGATAAGAGTGTCTATGAATGCCATTCATTGTTCTATGATAGAGTCCTCCAAAGTGGTTTCATTCAAGGAGCACAAAGACAGAGATCATTGATCATTAAAAATGAGTACAACACACCTTTGCTGAAGATCATGATGCAGGAAAAATAAATATTGGAATTGCATCCAACTCTTGACTGCAGAGAAAGCCAAAGCCATAAAGGAATCTAAAATGCAGCTTTATGTCATTGATGGCCGGATATTGTGAAAGTCCGGCTTTTCTTCTTTCTTGGTCACGTGACTGAAGATGTGGGATCTCCATTCCCACATAGATGGATTTTTTTAAAAAATGCAGACCATCCCCAGCGCCAGCAGGTGGCGCTAGAAAAAATAAATAAAAAAGCGCTGACAACCCGAAGGCCAGCTGATCAGCGCTTGGGGGAGAGGGATTTTTTTTTCAAAAAGCACCCACGAGCCCCAGGACAAGCTGGTGGTGCTAGAAATATAAAATAAAATGAACAGCGCTGACAGCCCGAAGGCCAGCTGATCAGTGCTGGGGGGAGGGAAAATTTTAAAAATATTAAAAAGTGCTGACGAGCCCCAGGACGAGCTGGTCAGGGCTAGGGGGGCAAAAAGCAGAAAACCAGATCACATGGACTTCTGGCTCACATTTTTTACTGGAGCAAAAAATTCCAAACTTCTCTGGTAGGTCTTGCAAAACGGGGCATAACCGTTTTTTTTTAAAGCCCGGTGGCCGTGGGGACAAGATTTTTGGAAATGCTTTTTCTTGAAATTTAATCAGCATTTTAAAGGACATATGATAGAGCCCAATGTTCCTTATCCAGCTACTCTCCTACTGTCACCTCTAACTGCCAATGGTTTCTCCACGGTTTCAGACACAACTCTTTCACAACTCTCCCTAGAGAACCCTAGTATTACCTGCTGGTCCCTCTCATTCATGTATGATTGAACGATCTATCCAAAATACCTTCAATATGATTTCCAGACTGTAACAAGCCTCACCATATCTTAAATACCTACGAGGGGGATATGGCCATCAATGCCCCTGTTGGTGGTCCATCCACCTTTGACCTAGGACATAATCCAGTGTATGTGTGGCAAGTCATGGAAAAGGATACTGCCATTGCCCATACGTTTCAAGAAAGTGGAACCCAAACTGAGACATATGTTACTATGTCAACATGGAGGTTGGCTGCAAAGAGAGAGGGTGGAGCTTGTTTGCCCATGGCACATGGCCAATATAATGAGGCATTGGCATCAAGAGATAAGGAGAAAGGAGAACCTAACAGGAGAAGGAAGTCTCCGAAAAAGGGACAAGGAAAACACTCAAGAGACAGGTTTTCAGGAGTTGGAGTGAGGGAAATTGAAAAAGAGCTGAAAGGGAAAGAAGGAAACCTAATGAACCCCTGCAGGAAGAGAAGCTGAAGGGAGATAGTGAGTTCCAGGAAGACCAGGAAAAACTACTGGGACTTACTGGGCTAGAGAATTGCCCAGGGAAGATTCTGAACCTCCTGCAGAGTGGAACCAGGCATACAAGGAGGACCCCCCTAGAGAAGGGTACTAATACAATTGTCCCCAAGGGAAAGGGGGATAAGAACAAGGATCTCGAGGTCTCATAGGCAGTTACTTCACATCTTACCTTGTTCCGCAACTAGTTTTGTACCGTGACAACGTTGGTCGCGACCACGTGGTTTTGTCCCTGTTTAGTCCCTGTTTCCATTTACTCACGGTCATAATAACTTGTCTTGTGACAAGTGTTACTTCATGGCCTTGTTTTGTGACAAGATCTGCTTTTTTTGGAAAAAAACATAAAAATAAAGGGCAACCACACCCCCTGTGCTTTGTCTATTTGAAATGTCGATCCACATAACTCAAAAGTACGAGAGAAATGGATGGATGCAAGTTCATGAGTGGAAAATTGCATTCATTGTGTGACAGTTGTTACCTCTTGGGATCTTGTCACGGAACAGGAACAGATACAAAAGAATTCCCCAGCCCAGGGGAATAGAGCTTGTCACGCTCTATTCCCACTTTGGGGGGAGTGGTTGAGACAACTTTCAGCTGTCGCGCTATGGACGTGAAGTAAGATTTCTTTGTACCAGTCCGAAGTGTGACAACAAGGAGGGATGAAAGGGACGTGAAGTAACTGCTAGTGACACAAAAACTGGGGTAGAAAAATGAAAGGAGGGGGCCTGGAAGACTGGATCCCACAGAGTCTTGGCTAACCTGGAGGAAGTGAGTAGTGATGGTGTACCTATTATAATAAGCCATACAGTATATTGCTCATTACCAAGCTATACTTAGCTGGTGGCCTGCTTTAACAGACTTGTGGCTCAGTAGTTAAATGGCTGACCTGCAGCTACAACTGTGCTCACGACCTGGGGTTCAATCCCAGGTAGCAGGCTCAAGGTTCACTCAGCCTTCCATCCTTCTGAGATTGGTAAAATAAGTATTCAGCTTGCTGGAGGAGGAGGGGAGCAATGTGTAGCTTGCATAACTACTTGTAAACCGCCCAGAGACTGCTTTAAGCACTATGGGGCAGCATGCTTTATTTTCTGTCTGTCTGTCTGTCTGTCTGTCTGTTTTTGTTGTTGTTGTTGTTTTCCGATTGATGAGCCAAAAGCTGTCTACATCCCTCCCTCAGCAATTATGGAGAATGGGACATATTAAAAAGGGTGTTCTGGTACGATACCACTGGGATTGGCAGTTCTCAGGGTGCTACCTAAGTTCTCATGGAATTGCTGTGATCCCCTGAGACACCAGGCAGGGAGACCCATCTTAAAGAGAGCAATACTTGGAGGAAGAGGGAGATCAATGCCGGTTCACCAGTTTCCACCCGCTCTGAGCTGGATCACAAGTTTAACAAGAATGAGAACTGTTGAAACTGGTAGAGCACATTTTACGATCAGCCTGGCCACCAAACTATTTTTTCCATCCTGACTCACATTTGCCACATTAACAGATTATGTGATTTTTATCTATTTACCTCTGCAGTCCAGTTCCACAATCAGCGAGTTCAAAAGCAAAGCAAAGCAAAGTGTTCTGCTTATATACCGCCCCATACCACTTTCAAGTAGTCTCTGGGTGGTTTACAGTTTAATTATGCAAGCTACACATTGCCCCCCCCCCC
Source organism: Phrynocephalus versicolor (assembly GCA_023846285.1). Classification (NCBI taxonomy): domain Eukaryota; kingdom Metazoa; phylum Chordata; class Lepidosauria; order Squamata; family Agamidae; genus Phrynocephalus; species Phrynocephalus versicolor. The sequence continues at coordinate 4,917,400 of JAHTLZ010000195.1, forward strand.
CCAGCAAGCTGGGTACTCAATTTACCAACTTTGGAAGGATGGAAGGCTGAGTCACCCATGAGCCAGCTACCAGGGATTGAACCCCAAGTCATGAGCATAGTTTTAGCTACAGTACAGGCATTTAACCACTGCGCCATGGGGCTGCAGATTCAAAATGGTTTCTGTGTATAAATGCATAGTCATTTGTCAAGACACAGGTGAATAGTGTAATCACATGAAAAAGATCAGAATAATTATATCCAGGTGCCAATGATAACTGCTTAACATTTTCTGCCTATGTGTACCCATGTGCTTGGTTTATATGATGTCTGCCATATGTATAAAAGGCAGGATTATAACCCATTTTGCTTTGGGACTGTTATTTGGTGAGATGAGCAGTTTCCCCACTACTATGTAACATTTATGCTGTGTGTTTTATCTCATCATGTATTTGTGTATGTTTTCATAATACCAGCTAGTTCAAGGTTAGGATCTGTCCCTGATGCCCGCCTGCTCTACCTTTATGACATCACAAGTTCTCTCTCCTCCCCTACCTCACCTTTTCAAGTTCTGACCCTGAATCTCAGGGCATGGGGTGTTGTTGCCCTGGCAGCATCAGAATTTTGTAATGTTCTAATCAGACATTACTCTTCCAGACCCCGTAAAATGGTTTTTGCTAGTATTACACTGAAGCCGAGCCAGAAAGAATCCACAACAATCAAAGTCATCCTCTGAAGACAACTGACGGTGATCACCATTACTTCAGTTGACACATTAGTGAATTAGTTGCAACAGAATGTCTGCGTGGGCAAGAGTATCCCGGCTGCGAGTCTCATTCCCATATTTATCTGCCGAATCCTGAGCAAATAGCTCCTCTGTGCGAATTTCAATAAGGCACGCTTGAAAATTATTACCTGTAACCGTCTACATTGGCTTTCTTTGTTGACGGAGGAGATAAGTTTTAGCCTGAAGCCTGCATGACTTGAATATTGAATAAAGGCAGTGAGTTACAGAGCGTACAAGAGCCTGCTTCTTCTTCTGTGGTGAATTCCCAGCTGTGGCCTGATATGTATTTAGACTAATAGAAATCACACCTGATTTGAGAAGGGTAAGAGGCAGTGGAGACTGGTGACTCCAACTTGGTGGGAGCAGTGAACCCACCCAAAAATTCAGTCATAACTTTAAAGAAGCTATCCAAGTCTGAACACCATGCAGGGTTATGCTATTCAGAAGCTTGGAGAACTTCAGGGGACTTTAGACTAGAATGAGACTTCACTGGTGAGCAATCTATCCAGGTATCCTGGGTGGAGGTGAAAGCACATACTGCTGATGTTCAAGGCCAAAGAAATATCCGTAGGAGCTTCTGTACAGCACTTTAGATCAGTGGTTCTCAACCTGTGGCTCTCCAGATGTTCCTGGACTGCAACTCCCAGAAGCCTCCACCACTCTCTGTGCTAGAAGGGCTTTCTGAAGGGCTGGCAGTTCAGGAACATCTAGGGACCCACAGGTTGAGAACCACTGTTTTAGATGAACCAAACAAGCAGGAATCTGGAATGTTTCTGCACAACACAGTTATAACATGTTGATGCCAGTTTAGCTGTCATAGCTTAATTCTACACAATCCTCGGATATGATACTTGGTGAGGGATCCTGGAGCCTCCTGCTGTAGTTCACGTGGGTGCACCAGATTTCCCTGTAGCAAAATAAATAAATAAATAAATAAATAAATGACAACCAGCCAAAGATTCTGTAAAATGGAGCCATGATAGTTAAAGCAGTATCAAATTGATGTGACATTATAGCATAGACACCCTTTGCAATTTCAGGTGCATTTTGTCATGCCTCTTCAGACCTTTCAGTGGTTATCGTTCACACAGGTGGACAGAGCTAATGAACACAGCTAAATAAGAGAGCTAGCATGTCACAGGCATGAAGTACAACTCATGATACAGCACACTTGAGTGAGTATCTGTGTATTCCTACTGCAGTCAGTGTTGGTGCTGGGGTTTGTGGAGCTTCTTAATCAGTGATGGTGAACCTTTTAGAGACCGAGTGCTTAAACTGTGATTCAGAACCCACGATTTTTTTGCAAAGTGACAATACAGCAATTTAACCTGAATAAGGTGGCTGTTAAGGGGCAATGTCTGGTTCCACAGGCATCTGTTTTGTCCTCCTGTTGGGATGTAGGCTTACAGGGTGGCTAAGACTGCCGAAAGACCTTCTCCAGCCTAAGAACTGAGGAATATAAAAGTGGTGCCCAACTGCCACTGTTGAAGGAAAACTGAAGGGGAGAGAAGTCATCTGTTTATTTTCAAGGAAAGGGGTGACTGTCATCAGCAGTTCAGGCATGTGATTATTGATCATCCAGCACTGCTTTGCTTGCAAGCGGGAAGCCACTGACACTAGTAGACTGCATTGGAAAGCTGTTGGCTATTCACCTGCTACACACCTGCTTGATGCTTATGGCCCCACACTCTTCAGTTCCCACTTCACTTTTCTTTTTTGATTTCTTGTGCTAGGCTTAGCTTGGCCTAGCTCTGCCTAGCTTCCTTTTCAGAATGAAAGCTCCCAGTCCCAGCTAGCACTGGGACAGGAAAGGGAAGCTTGGGTAGAGCTCAGCCTTGGTAAGCCACAGAGTCTTCCAGTTGAGTCTTCCATATTTAGGTGTCAGGTAGAACTCCCATAATGGAGCATTACGGGATTTGTAGTCTAAAAAATCCAAAAATGTAAGCGCTACTCAGTATTCCTGCTGGTAACTGATTGGGAACTCCCTTTGGTGTTTCTTCAGCATCAAACATTCAGCACATTGTCCTAGTACATTTAGAAAATGTCTTCTGGCGAAATCTACTAATTATTCCAGATGATGAAACAACATTGCATGTGAATATTCAAAGCTACCAAAGGCTCAAGGCCATGCCAGGTCAACTGCAAAACATGATTGCTTGCCAAACAGGGAAATCTAAAATCTAATTTATTTATTTATTTATTTATTGCATTTATATCCCGCTTATCTTCAATTTTGAACTCTAAGCGGCTTACAACAATGGACTACATGTATTACAAAAGCAGAACAAAATACAATATGCATTAACAGACAAATAATACATCATTACATACAAATTAAAACCTAGAGGCACCTCAGCAAATCATTAAAACCTAACATTAAAGGCATGACGATGGCGGAAAAAAAAATAATAAAGATCGCCAAAGGCCTCCCGGAATAGATGGGTTTTTAAAGCCTTCCAGAAGGCCAGCAGGGACTCTGCAGAGCGCACTTCAGAGGGGATGGAGTTCCAAAGGCTAGGGGCCGCCACCGAGAAAGCCCGATTTCGAGTACTCGTTTTTCGGGCCTCTCGAGGGGTGGCGACCCGAAGCAAGTGCGCTCGTGCCTGCCGAACGGGCCGGGCCGAGGTAGATCGCTGAGCGATATGCTCTGCCAGGTAGTCCGGTCCCAAGCCATGGAGGGTTTTATAAACTAAAACCAGGACCTTGAATCTAATCCGGGCCGCAACGGGCAACCAGTGCAGGCGGGCCAGGACTGGTGTGATGTGCTTGTGACGACGCACACCCCCCACCAGCCTGGCCGCCGCATTCTGGACCCGCTGCAGGCGCCGGAGGAGATTCAAGGGCAACACCATGTAGAGAGCATTACAGTAGTCCAGCCTCGAGATCACCAGCGCTTGGACCACTGTTCTCAGAGAGTTCGCGTCCAGGTACGGGCGGATCTGGGCGATCCGACGGAGATGGTAATAGGCGGACCTGGTCACCGACGCCACCTGGGACTCCAAGGTAAGCGCCGGGTCCAGGAGCACACCCAGATTCCGCACCCTTTCCGCGAGCTGGAGGGGGATCCCCCCCAGACGGGGAAAAGGGCCACCGAACCCAGACGGCGAGCTCCCAAAGAACATAACCTCCGTCTTCTCGGGGTTGAGCTTAAGCCTGTTCAAATATCAATGACTGAAATCTAATGCTATTAGATTGTGAATCTACACTGGAGAGATTCAGGAGGCATGGAGCAATTGAATCACACCTCAACGGCATTCGGTGATGAAATTTACAAATTAAGAATAACAATTGTCTTGAAGAAAAGGTACCCTTTATCAATATAATTCATGTTTGGGTTTTTTTTTAAAGTTCAGGCCTTCCAATTTTTTAACTGCTGCTCCCAATGGCCATGCTGGCTGGTGGATTATGGAAGCTGGAATCAAAAAGCATGACATCCTGAGCACTTACTGCAGTGGAGTAGTTTTGTACCATGTCACTCGATATTTACTTTGGTTTAAGGCTTTATTTTAACCCTCAACTAATTTTTTAAACTCCATTTTAAATATCATAACATTTGTTCTGCTTGTCATCCATATTAGAAAGTCTGAGATGCTGATAACGGTGGTGACAAATGAAGGCGAAGTTGGTGGGTCGTGGACTTACAATTGCTTGTTGACCTCCGCTGCCTTTCTCCTGAAATGAGCCAAAATTTACAAATGACAAGCTCACTAAGGTTCCTCTTCAGATTAATTGCTATATTCTTCCAAAGGAAAGCAGGTAACAGAGCACTCTGACATGCTTTTCACCAAAATGTAGAAGTAAAAAATGTATAAGCCCTGACACCCTGGGAACTCAAGGGTGGGGGCAGAAGGAGAAGACCCACCAGGGTATGAGGACTAGAGATGGGCACGACTCAAAAAAATGGTGTTTCGTTTGTCGTTTGTCGTCTAGGGGGTCCGTTTCGGTTCGTTTTTGTTTTTCGTGAATTTTTGCAAAAAAATTCGTTTTCATTTTGTTACATAACAAAACGAAAAAATGAAAATGAAAAATTGCTGTTTCGTTAGCATTCATTACAGTTCAATGTATTTGTCACAACAAAAACGAAACGCACTACAAAATTTCTGGTGTTTCGTTTCCTTTCGTTTCATTTTGGACACAAAATTCATTTTTCGTTTCATTACGTAACGAAATGAAAAAATGAAAACAAAAACAAAAAATTGCTCGTTTCATGCCCATCTCTAATGAGGACTGGGGAGAGACCTGGGAAAAGTAGTTAGGCAATACCTGGCAGAGGAATCCCTAGATCAGGCATGTCCAAACTTCAGCCCTCCAGATGTTTTAGAACACAACTCCCACAGTCCTTTGCCATTGGAAACACAGGCTTGGAATTCTGGGAGTTGTGGTCCAAAACATCTGGAGGGCCGAAGTTTGCACATGCCTGCCCTAGATGAAGAAGAACCCAAAGATGACTGGGATTATATAGAGAAGATATACATATAGAGAAGATCCTTGGTAAGGTGTCCGGTTCTAGTTGTGAGTTCCCAAGAGAGAGGCTGCCAAGTGTGAGTATAGACCAATGGTGGTGAACCTTTGGCACTTCAGATGTTTTGGACCACAACTCCCACAGTCCTTTGCCCTTGGCAATCTGGGCTCGGAATTCTGGGAGTTGTGGTCCAAAACATCTGGAGTGCCGAAGGTTTGCAACCACTGGTATAGACTATACGTATGGCCCTCCCATTGGGGAGAGAGAGGGAGGGGAGGCAAGAGTAGAAAATAAGGCCACCCAACACTCTCCCAAAGGAGACGCTGTTGGGGAAAAGAGATGGCATAGTGTCAGGAGGAAGAATCCCAACAAACCTGCTCTCGGTGTGGGCCTCTTTCCCCTCATTCTGAGGAAGAAGACACCCCAGGGGATGGGCTCTGCCCAGTGACTGTATGGGGGTGTTTGTGACATTTATGTATTCTTTATTTTATTTGTTAGATGTTTATACTGCCCATCTGTCCACAATGGCCACTCTGGGTGGTTTACATTGTAAATACAAAAAAAAAGTAACAAAAAAGCTTCAGCACCATGGTTTCATTTCCACTGTCATATATCTACTCAAAGGATTGAGTTTTCTCAATAGAGGGACACTGCCAGATAGTATTAGCGTCTGAAAAATTTGCAGTCACTGCTATGAAAAGTACAGGGTGGAGATCAGAAACAATGAACGCTCAGCATTTTTGTGTTTTCAGACTGCTCCTTTTAGCACGCTCGTTGCTGTTTTGGACTACAACTCCCAGCATCCCCAGTGCCTAACTGGGCATTTCCCCCAAATTTTAGAACAGGATACAGAAGCAAGAGCGATGAATTATGCTGCTTGGATTAACACATTAGTTTCTGTCTACCTTTTCTGTTTATATTCATTGAACTTGTGCTGTTCAGTGCCCTTTATTATGGCCATGTGGAGTTATATGAACCCAATTCCCCCCCCCCCCTGTAGTCTTGCCCTGGCTCTCTAGGCACCAGATCAAACTTTGGCATGATGAGATGTATCCGAAAAGGTGTGCTTCAGCCTAGCAGCAGTTCCTGGGGAGGATTCTTCACCCCAAAATTTCAGAAGCTCTTCCTTGCCCAGTACCAATAAATACCTATTAATTTCCACAATATCCCAACTATAATTTTGTTTTAAAATTTTGCATAATTTTGCTTTAAAAATTATGTCGCAAACAAAAGCAAAACAAGATAAGAGACGGAATATTAAAAGTAACCACAGCAGCAATAACTATAGTAACTGTTGCAGAGTTTTGGATTCTGGTTAAAATTCCTCTAGTAGTGCAACAAGGTTAGAAGAGAATAGCTTCAAGCTCCCCATATTAGATTCTCCCTTTTTCTCATCAACTGGCACTTTCAATCTCAATAATTCAGAGATATTTGAATTAGAGGAGATAAAAAAGTTTCATTTGCTTACAGTTCTGAACAGATGAAACAGCAAACTAACAAAACATCGCTGCTTGTGCAACAGGCCTAGAGAGGCTCACTGTCTGTTTCCAACAGACTAAGGAAAGGGGAAAGATTGAGCAGAAAGATGGGTCTCTTTTTTAATTCAGAGGCAGAATAATTGGTTACTGCTGGATTGATTGACAGCCACCCCAGCCCAGAAGGTTGCAAAATATGAGGTTGCAAAAACTTCAACAGTAATAAAACTGTATATCAATAAAATTGTACAACAGCACCTAGGAAGCAGGGCATTTGCCCTAGTATATCAACTATCTGGGTGTTTTCTGCTTCCTTTCCACCTTCCCCAGAAGAACGCCTGGGAGGATGGGGCAAGGAAGAGAAGGGAAGAAAGAATATGGATGTTGTATTTGGAGTGAGGATGGAATCATGGCTTACTGGACCTGGCAGGTACAGAGAGGGGAAAAAAGGAAAATAAAAGCTTTGTTGGAGGCTGGAAGTCTGATGTTATTTTTGTTCCCTACTCTGAGATTATTTGGCCTTCTGGTCTCAACACAGGTAGTAATTTTCACCACAAATTGAAGCTCCCACCGGCTTTTCAGGAATCGGAGGGAATCAATAACTTTAGGCTCAGTAGAGCTTTTTTTAAAAAAACCAGGAGATTTCCAATTTATGGTATGGGAAGGGATTAATGGTCAATATAACTCCCCCCCATAGCCCCCCCACCCCCGTTTCTAAAACACTGTTCTGCCAACACAGCATTAACAGTGCCACTGGTCATCCTTTTTTTCTCCCAAGAAAAATACTCCATGATAGGCCTAAAAGACTCCAGAGATAAGCGACCAGATTAACTGTCATATCTCATCATGGAGCCTGCTTGGGGTTGTGGGATGAAATTACACGGGGCTTTATTTTTACCTTTTGAGTCCTGGCGGAGAAAATACGATCCCTAATGTCATTTTGTGTGTACTTATTTATTGGTGTGTCACTGGATTCAACCCTGATTGTGATTATATTACTTTAAAGGAACTGGCGCCTGTACGGGATATATTAGCCGTGACAAAGGAGACTTGTTATATATGGGATAAAATACCTCTCTTGATAGCAAACGATGGCTCAAGCGGGGGTGAAGAAAGGGGATGGGAAGCCCTTTGATCTCAGTGTGTTGGATTCAAATTCATCTTAGCTCTACTGAGACACGAGCTTTATTGCCATTTAATGGCCCAGATGAATGAACTGAGGGCATCCATTCTGCCTATTTACTAATGGGCAGAAGGATGGCTTTTGCAACTTACTCTGGTTAAATATTTTAGAAAGCCTTTTGAGGCTGCCTTCTGAGACCGCATTTCTTAGCCTTTCTACTTAAATTGGGTAGCTGAAGTTCTTTGGACAGTACTTCTAAGGCATCAGAAGTTAACTTTCCCCGAAACCAATTAAACGACGGCTCTTGCAAATAAACAAGCAACAGCCTCCATCAAGCAGACAAGATCTGAAACAGTGAGTCCAGGTTTCAAAAAGAGGAGATTCTGACTACAGGTTAAGAATGTCTTCATGGTGAAAGCTATTACTTCCCAACCTGATCTGCATGCAAATATTTATTGCATTAATTAGGACAGACTTGCAATGTACTGCTTATATATACTAGAGATGGGCATGACTAGGGAAAATGACGTTTTCGAGTTGTCATGTGTCGGAGGCGGCCCGTGTCGGCTCGTTTCCGTTTTTCACGAAACTTTGCAAAAATTAGTCGTTTTGTTTTTTGTTTTTTTGTCTGTCGTTAGTACTGGTTTGGGGGGGTAGCGGGCTCCTGGAGGCACCTCTGTGGGGTGGGTGCCTCCTCTGGCCCGCTATAAAGGGAAAGCGGGCTCCTGGAGGCACCCGTGGGTGCCTCCTATCCTCACCCGCTACATGCATAGCCATATGGATATGCATGAGACTTGCTGTGAGGCACCCCTCTTTGGGGTGCCTTCACTGCATCAGACAGTGAGAGAGAAGAGAGAACGCAGGCTCTCACTGTGTCTCACTAAGAAGGGAAACGTACTTGCGTTAGTGCAATGCGAGTACGCAGATCTGGCTTTAGGGTTAGGATTAGCACAAGGGCTAGGCTTAGGGTTACAGGTAAGGTTAGGGTGAGTATTGGGGTGCACCTCTGGGTGCCTCTCTGACCCACTTAGAAGGACAGTGTACTGGCGTATGGGTTAGGCTTAGGGTTCGGGTTTGGGTTCGGGCTAGGGTTAGTGGGCTTTTTATGCCCGATTGGCACATCCCAGAAGTCTCTGTGGTCAACTTGGCCAAGTGGCCATGCGATTGGTGGAATGGCTCCAAAAATTTGCATGGTCCACTCCCATGGCCAGCCCATCATTGCGAATGCGTAGGTGTAAATAAAATAAAATAAAATAAAATAAAATAAAATAAAATAAAATAAAATCAATGGAGACGTTTTGTACAAGAAAAACCCACTGTTGCTACTGTAAAAAATCTGGCAGTTTTAAAATAGCAATTTTCGCATGTTTCTGTGGTGCTTGTGTGTTTTTGGACCACGATTTCAAAAAAAAAAAAAATGTGGTCGCCGCCCCATTTTGGATACCCCCACCCGCACCACATGGCATGGCATGTGGCAACTCGAGTCTGGCTGCCCAGGACAGGAGAGCGGGGGAGCCCCCCCCCAGAAACCACCCCTCTGGTAGGTGCACTCTGTCTGCACTGCAGTGCAGGCATATTTTCGCCTGCTTTTTGGCCCGGGAATGGGGGGGGGAGTTTAAAACTTTTTTTCTGTGCCGCTTCCGCTTGAATGCGGTGGCCGGTGGCGGCGAGTCCGGCTTCTTGCTGCGAGCCTGCGGCGAGTCCCACCACCAGGCCACCACCACCACCAGAGCAGCCCAGGACAGGACAGGAGGAGAGGGGGCGAGGCCGGGGACCCCCCTCCAGAAACCACCCCTCTGGTAGGTGCCCTGAGCCCTCAATCAGGCAGGCATATTTTCGCCTGCTTTTTGGCCGGGAATCGGGTTTTTTTTTTAACTTTTAAAAACTTTTTTCTGTGCCGCTTGGCATCGTGGGATCGCCGCGATGCCAGGAACGACCACGACAAATCAGACCCAATTATTCTTTAGTCGGTTCGAGTTCGAGTTCTGGCAGAGTAATTCCCGTTACCGTTTCCGTTCTGTAATGGAAATTAGGAACGGAAACGGAAACGGGAATTCCTCCAAGTCATGCCCATCTCTAATATATACCACCCCAAGCACTCCCTGGCAGAATACAATATACGGTAATGGTCACTGGCTACACATTGCTCCCCCGCCCCCAACAAACTGGCGACTCATTTTATGGAGGAAGGCCGGAAAGCTGAGTGAACCATGAGTTGGCTGAGTTTCCTGACCCATTCTATTCAGAACCCCAGACATTAACTTGTCAATGTTTAGGTTTCTGAGGGCAAAGGGGCAGGGGGCGGGATTACCATGGAAGGGGAAGGGACGCAAATGAAAATTGCACCATAAACTGAAAAAAAAGGGAAGAAAAAATATTGTACGAATAGTGTATGAAAAAACTGGATTGAGGAGACAAGGCAGCTTACATCAACGACTCTCATCCTCTTCATTCAGCAAACTGGCAATTCTTAACCCCACTGTGTCAGGGATATGTGCTGGACTGCCAAGTTGCTTTCTTGTTTTATTTAGTCCCCACCGTTTGTAGGCTGCCATTCTCCTGGTTGAGGGCTCCCAAGAAGGCTCACAATAAAACAACAACTAATACGGAGCAGTTAATCATCGACCAAGAAGGAAATAAACTGCAGTGATAAGAAAAAGACCATTAAGTTTTTAAAAACCGTTACAACAACTTAAAAAGCAAAAACAGCAAAAAACAGCATTCAGGGACTCTGACGTTGTTACTAAAAGCCCTCCTGAAGTGATGGGCCTTCAACTGTTGGCAGAGGGATAAAGGGTGGGGGACCAAATTGACCTTCTGAGGGAAAATATTCCACAATCTGGGAGCAGGCACTGAGAAGGCCCTCACTTGTGTCCCCATCAAACATCCCCACAGTGGCAATGGGAGCAAGAGAAGAGCTTTTGCTGGAGATTTAAGGACCAGGAAGGTTCATATAGTGAGATTCCTTCAGGCAGGCTGGACCCAAACTGTATTTGGTAATAACCAGCACTTTGAACTGGGGCCACAAACATTCTAGTATCTAGTGTAGTTATTGTATCAGGGGCATTATATGCTGTCCAAAACTGGCTCCAGTCAGTCGTGTGGCTGCTGCATTTTGAACCCGTTCAATTTTCTGAACTCTCCTCAAAGGCAGGGCCCGCGTAGAGTGCATTACAGCAATCAAAGTGGGATGTAACTTAAGCAGGTATCGTTGTAGCCATATCAGGTATATGGCTTTAAAAAGCACTGCCCCTGGGGCATTAAGGCCACAGGGATGGGGTGCTTTTTTGCATGCCTGCATCAAAAGCACAAAAGGAGGAAAAGTCCATCACAGGTTACAAACCATGATGGAGATGTGTAATCTCCAGTCTTAGAACTGGGGTACTTCAAGGGCCAAATGCAAGGGAGTGGTATCAGGAAATAGATATCTAGTCTCGTGCGCTCCCAGACACATCTGGTGGGGCCACTGTGAGATACAGGAAGCTGGACTAGATGGGCCTTTGGCCTGATCCAGCATGGCTCTTCTTATGTTCTTATGTTCTAAAAAGAAAATAAATTAAAAGAGAGGGACAGATAGCCCAGTATATTTAGGCAGCTGGTAGAGGAAAGATTGCTTCTCATGGCAGTAGACTGGCAAGCTGTGGCTGGCATTTGCAACAAAAAGTTAGAAAGAAAGAAAGAAAGAAAGAAAGAAAGAAAGAAAGAAAGAAAGA
>JAHTLZ010000195.1:4928947-4945831 GCA_023846285.1 Phrynocephalus versicolor
GTTAGAATTTATTACCTTAATTGTGCAACCTTTCTAATTGAAGTGCATAGAGCAACCATCATTCTCCAGTGACTCATTTCTAAAAGTGTAATTAGAAGATAGATTTTCCCCGTAAAGTTTAGTGAACTAAGTGGAAAAATACAAGTCGGTCTTCCCCATAGCTCTGCAAAACTGCCTGGTGCAGTCAATCAAAAGGAAAACTATTTCAGGTGATGGGGGTGTATTCTAATTGAGGTGTGTTTGCCTGTGTGTGTGTATGGGAGGCTGTTCTTGAATGCAAGAAAGGTTGCCTAACCATCAACACACACATTTCAGTGAGAATTCAGTGAAATAGATGCAGCACTAGTGGGGATCCCTGACACACACACACACACACACACAGGGACTATGTGGTCTCTTTGCTCAGAGCACCCACCTGGCCTTCATTGGAGGGTTCATCTTTCAATTGCTTTCTTATTTGATGCCAAGAGCTCATTTTCTTCATTCCATTTTGATGTAGACCTTTCTTTTAAACACTCCATGCCAAATCTAGCAAGAAAGATCTATGGGAAGATCTATTGCTTCAGTCTAAAGGTAGATCGTTGCTTACTCCATCCCATAGTCACTCCAAGATTGCACAAATGCATATAATTTGGCATGCTTTTGCACATTTATCCAAAGACAGGGCCTATCCTTCAGTACAGGTGGTTTGACCATGGAATGGACTATCTTAGTAAGTGATGGATTTTCTTCCTCAGCCATTTCTAAGCAGATGTCAGTCTGCCAGGGTTAAGTTCTTCCTCAACTATAGCATTCTCCGAGTCCATGGCCCACACACAGATAAACTGGAATACTGAGCTGTAAACCACTTTTGAGCTGAGAAAAGTGGTACTTCTTTGTTTGAGTTTTTGAATCCACTCGATTCTGCTCTGGTCAGACCCCACCTGGAGTACTGTGGCTAGGTCTGCGCACCTTAGTTTAAAAAGGATGTTGACAACATTGAACGGGTCCAGAAGAGGGTGACCAGGGTGGTTAAAGGTCTGGAAGAAATGTCTTACGAGGAGCGACTTAGGGAGCTGAGAAGGTTTAGCCTTAGAAAAAGAAGATTGAGAGGGGATATGATAGCCATGGTTAGATATTTGAAAGGTTGTCATATTTAACAGGGGACAGGTTTGTTTTCCATGGCTTCAGAGACTAGGACGCGGGGCAATGGTTTTAAACTACAGGAAAAGAGATTTCATTTGAACATTAGGAAGAACTTCATGACAGTTAGAGCTGTTCAGCAGTAGAATATGCTGCCACGGAGGGTTGTGGAGTCTCCTTCTTTGGAGGTTTTTAATCAGAGGCTGGATGGCCATCTGTCGGGAGCACTGTGATGGGGGTTCCTGCATGGCAGGGGGTTGGACTGGATGGCCCTTGAGGTCTCTTCCAACTCTATGATTCTATGATCCTATGTACTATCTATAACCAAAATGAACACTTCATTCCATCTTATTTTATATTATATATTTATATATCCTCCCCACAACCCTATGAGGTTGATTTTAATTGGCCTAAGGTTACACCGTGAGCTTCCTCCACTAAGTGTTCATTTCAATAGGAGCCCCACCCCATTTATGACTTGAACGCCAACACTCCACAGGCTGTATTGAGCTATCCTTGGTGTGATCATTTCTATAACTGACAGCTGTAGCTTCGATTCAAATAATTGACCTTAGATGGTTTTCTGCAGTGGCTGGAGTGTTCAGTGTCAGCAACAGTGAAGAGCCCACTGGTTCTAGTTCCCACTGAACTGTGGGACCCACTGAATACGGTTGTCCCCGTCATTGTTTGTCAGCTTGATGTACTGTGTAGATCATTCTGATAAGACAGTGGGGTGAACAGATCCACTGATTAAATGCTGAGCTCGCTCGAAAACAGTTGTAACTAATAAAAATGATTAATGTAAGTAATAAAAGACTCAAATCAATAGGAAACTGCTATTGTATAAATGTAAAGCTTTGGAATTAAAAGGTAGTAACAAGTGGAATGTGCTGTTTAAACTTGAAAATATGTACCTAGTCAGAAGCAGCCTGTAGTAGGTTAAAAGTCATTTAATGCTATTTAAGGGGTTGTTGGGAAAGCTGGGTGGCTTAAATGGAATTTGATTCCCTGGTAGGCCACCCAGTGTAGTTTTAGGGAAGCTTTAAAGATCCAGAATGCCCACAGAATAAGAGACTGTTAACCCATGACTTAGTACTCTATACCTGGAATTAGAGATGGGCTTTTCATTTCAGAAGTGGTCAGCTTCCGAAATGAAACACAGGAGCCCAGCTGACATTTGGAACCAGGGGAATGAAATCAAACAATCCCTTACCTAGCTCTGGGCTCATGTGGGGTGCAACTCCAATGAGGGAGAAGCCTCTGTTGCATCATCTTTCCTTCTCCCTGGTGCTGGCCAATCAGGAGCTGTGCAAGGGAATGCATCAACCTGTCTCCCCCATCTGATTGGCCAGCACCAGGGAGAAGGAGAGATGATGCAGCAGAGGCTTCTCCCCCATGGGAGTTGCAACCCACACAAGCCCAGGGCAAAGTAAGGAATTGGTTGACTTCATCCCTCTAGTTCCAAATGTTTGCTGGGTTCCCACATTTCATTTTGGAAGCTGACCAATTCTGAAATGAAAAGCCCATCTCTACCTGGAATGCTTTGGAGGAAAAGGTTTGTAGAAGTTGGAACTGATTTGATGGCTTGTTGTTGTTAGTGTGCATGGAACTATACACTGAGCCAAAACAAACTCAACGGGTCTTACGTCCATGTAAGCATGCTTGATCTGTAACTGTGTCACTGAGGAATTATACACATTCTTCTAGGCCCATAACTTTTTCCAGAGGTCCACGGGGCTGCACCTGTGCTCATAAACCATGGATTCATAAATTTAACAGTTGGACTTAATCATGAGCTCTATGCATTTACGACTGTGGTTTATAGTGTTTGTATTTTCTATGCCCCCTTAGATATTTCATTTGTCTTTCTTTACAATAGGACTTAAATGCCTTTGTGAGGCTGAGGTTTCGAAGCATGGGAGCTCACATCATTAGCAGGAAAGCAGTCCATCAAAGTCAGCAGTACGAAGAGATGATCACTTACATCTTGTTTAACCCAGGGAAAGATGGCAAAAAGTAAGGGAGAGGGATGGGAGAGAGGGTGGTAGGTTAATTTGTACAGGGAGGCAGAAGGTTAATTAGAATAATTATATACATTATCACAAAAGAGAGAAATGGATCTGTTGCATGGCAATAACACAGAAACACACACATTTCAAAAGATGTGAAGAGAAACTAGCAAGGTGTGTGGTTTTCTTCCTTTTATTCTTCCTTCTTTTTTTCCTGGGAAGTCAGGGCAATGAAAAATGTATATTATTATCTATATCCAGCAAAGTGAGACCTTCTGGGAAAAGAAGTAATCAAAGAATGATCATACCCCATTATTATGCCCTGGGAAGCATAATAGAGACCGTACTCAGAGGAATAGTTGAGCAAGCTGGGAGGAAGAGCTGTTACCCCTGTATTGTTAATCCAGCACCTTGGACAGCGCTGTTCCTCTCTCTATGAATTCAGGAAAGGAGGGAAGAAAAGGGAAGATTTGAAGGCAGAGTTGAAGGCAGCAACAGTGCAGCTTCGCTATTGTTGATTCAGACAAGGAATGTCTGATCTCTTGCCCTCTTGCCTACAGTGTATTTGTAATCCCTCAACATAGGCGAGCTATTTTATACTCATGGTGATTACCAGCACAGCAGGTTCAGTTCGATACAGAGACTTATTGCGATGCATTAACTGCAGACTTGAGCAAGGATATCAGAACTCGGAAATACTGCCTTTAGAAACGCTGACTTCCCAGCCCAGTGAAGGCATTAAGCTTAAAAAGGCTTAGGGCTCGAAAGATGATGATCATGTGGGCGTGCAGTCAAACTGCACCCTCCACATGCCCACCACACTTGGAAACCACACTGGGCTCTGCGTGTTCAACATGAAGGAACTGCACAGGTTCATCTGAAGCAGGCATGACCAAACTTTGGCCCTCCAGATGTTTCGGACCAAAACTCCCACAGTCCTTTGCCATTGGAAATACAGGCTCGGAATTCTGGGAGTTGTGGTCCAAAACATCAGGAGGGCTGAAGTTTGGACAAGCCTGAGTATCTAACATGCTTCCATGATTGGTATCCCAACTGCCCTGATAATCAAAGTGGCTGTAAGTCCTATATATACAAAGATCTGCGCAACACCCGGGTGGGATAGGACTCACGGGAGCAGGTCTCATGCGGACTCACTCATAAGAACATAAGAACATAAGAAGAGCCATGCTGGATCAGGCCAAAGGCCCATCTAGTCCAGCTTCCTGTATCTCACAGCGGCCCCACCAGATGCGTTTGGGAGCGCATGAGACTAGATATCTGTCTCCTGATACCACTCCCCTGCATCTGGCCCTTGAAGTACCCTGGTTTAAAGCCTAGAGATTACACATCTCCATCATGGTTTGTAACCTGTGATGGACTTTTCCTCTAGGAATCTGTCCAATCCCCTTTTGAAGGCATCCAGGTCAGATGCCATCACCACATCCTCCTTCTTTAACACCCTTCAGCCAGAGAGAATAGGAACATGGTGGGATCTTTGCCCGTCTGGGCACTGTTCTTCCTGGGTGAAAAATGAAAGGTTGTTAAGGACCTGGGAGCTGAGAGATAAAAGGGGTTGGGGAGGGGGAAGACAAAGATCCCCTGTCCTGGTTGAACTGAGAAGACACAGAAGAGCCAAGGAAGGATGAGATAGGTAAACTGACAGAGAAATTAGGAAAGTTGGGAAAGGATTCAAAGGCAGAGGAACCACCAAAGGAGGTGGGACAGGAGGAGGAGGAGAAGGGAGGTAGGGAAGAGGGAAAGCCTATTAAAGGAAAGGAGCCTAGCAAAGGAGCAGTTTAGGTTGGTAAAGTAGATAGAAGAAAGGAAAAGGAAGTCCTACCTTCTGGATGGGAATCAAACTGGATGGAGAATCCCTGAGCCCATAAATGGGAAAAACAAACCAACCCTGGATGACATCTTCATATCTTGCTGTTTGAGGAAGTCACACAACATTCTGAGAGACTCTACTCATCCTGCTCATAATTTCTTCAAACTGTTGCCTTCTGGCAGAAGATACAGAACAATTAAAACTCAGACCACACGTCTTTTGAACAGTTTTTATCCCAGAGCTATAATTGCACTTAATAATGAACTTAAGGACCACCAGCAGTGAGCACTTGGACAGGATTACCCAGCCTGCTGTATAGATGCTTGTAGGGTTTTTTTTGGGTGGTGGGTTGGTGGGTGAGAGAGTGTTCAGGGATTTTTTTAATGTTTGTGTGTGCTGAGGGGATTTTTAATGTGTGTGAGAGTATTTGGGGATTTGTGTGTGTGTGTGTATGTGTGTGTGTGTGTGTGTTGAATCAGCATATATACACACAATGACAATAAATAAATTATTATTATTATTAAATGATCCCTGGAGAGCAGGCAGAGAGAAAAAGGAGAGAAAGATGACCTGAAATCAGAATCAGAATCCTTTTTATTGGCCAAGTGTGGTTGGACACACTCAGAATGTTGTGATGGGGGTTCCTGCCTGGCAGGGGGTTGGACTAGATGGCCCTTGAGGTCTCTTCCAACTCTATGATTTAGAGATGGGCACGACTTAGCGGTATTTTCGTTTTCATTTTCGTTTTTTCATTTTCGTTACGTAACGAAACAAAAACGAAAAACGGTTCAAAAATGGACCGAAAACGGAAACGAAACGACTAATTTTGAGCCAATTTTCGTTTTTTGTTACTGGAAAAACACATAATGGAGCTAAATGGGGAGAAACGAAAAATTTTTCGTTTTCGTTTTCGTTTTTTCATTTTCGTTACGTAACAAAACGAAAACGAAAAATTTTGAAATTAGCTCATGAAAACGGAAACGAAACGAAACGGACCCTAGCAGAAAATGAAAACGAAAACGAAATTTTTTTTCTGAGTCATGCCCATCTCTACTATGATTCTATGATTCTATGAATTTGTTTTGGTAAAAAATGCTCTCCATATATAAAAGGAAATATAAGACTCATATATTCAACAAAAAACCCACAATACAACAATACAATATAACCTATTATAAAAAAAAAGAAGAAAAGAAGTAAAAATTAATTATTCAACAGTTTGATAGCACTTGGAAAGAAACTATCTTTATATCTAGTGGTCCTAGTATGCAATGCCCTAAAACATTGCCCTGATGGTAGCAAGCCTTTTGGTTGGCATCAGAAGGAGGCTAGAGAGTGGGATAGGAAAGTGAGAGAGGAAAGAGCTAAGGTGGAGAGAGGGAGAGAGAGAGAGAGAGAGAGAGAGAGAGAGATGAGATGGAAAAGCGAGGCTGGGATGGAGAGGAAAGAACCACCTGGGACCCTGATCCATTTGGACCAAGAGCAGTGGGGAGACCAGAGAGCCCAACTTGAGCCAAGGATACCTGCCCCTGCTACTGTTGCCATCAGTACCAGCACTGGCAATTGGCAAACACCTGTGGCATTTGGAGCAATGTCATGGACATCCCATTATTGGCTCAAGACAATTGCCTTGGCTCCATTGGCCGAGGAAGGGATTTCTAACCTAAAGACTGATGTGCCTCACTTCTTGGATGCTGCAGAAATAAATGTTAACTATTTGCAGTCTGGGACTGAGCCTCCGATGATGGACGTGAAAAGAGAAACAGAGGACGTAAAAGAAGGGAAGAAACATGAACCCTCACAGGGCCATGCATAAGCTTAATGTCACAACAGGACTATAAAACCAGCGATGTAGGTTAATCTGCCTTGTTCTTGGAGTGAATGTCCCAGAGTGTCCTGGAGCTAAGCAATCTAGAGCTTTCAACAGGTGGGGTATCCTTGGACATATTGGGGACCTAGAAAATATTTATAGAGGGAAGTGTCCCTTGCTTGCATGTTTCCCCCCTCCCCCTAAAACTGGACAAGCTTGTTTGAGTCTGGAAATTGGAGAGCATTAGCTACTCAAAGCTAATTTGATTAGTGATTACTGTGTTATGTTAGATTAATTTTTAATCATGTTTATTTGGGATTACCACTTTAATTGCTTTAAGTGCTTCTACTGCCTTAAAAAAATCCAAAACAAAGCTCCACAAGTACTCTACCTAATATTAATTTCTGGCTTTGCTCAAACAAATATGGTAATGTTTCTTTTTGACTCTGCTCTGTGCTGGCTCAGGAATCTGTGCGTTCCAACCAAAGCAACAGACGGATCTGGTTTGTAGTTTTAAAATTATCCTAAATGGAAACAGGACCTAGCTTCTTTGTCCCAGAATCCACTGCTCATTGTAATCCAGTAACTACAACACCTATCTTCAAGCAAATTGTTTAAACCAAATCCAGTGTTGTGCTAGCAAGAGGAATGCTACACAGTGGCTGAATCCTGTAGTGGAAGCCCATGGTTGTGAAGTTGTTAACATCGCCACCCATAGACGTTAATCTTTAATGCAAAGTTTTACAACCCCTCCATGATAGAACCTGCCATGTCCCACTTGTGTTCAGAATAAGTAGTATCTGGAGAAAATTGCTGTGATGGAACCAGGAGTGATATTTACCTGGTAACAACAAAAAGAGAATTGGAGGAGAGCCAGTCATGGATCCCCCGAGAGGATAAGAATGGTAGGTTAATAGCAGTTGGTGGAGAGAGAAACGAGTTGAGGAAGCAGCTGAGAAGGAGGTGGAGTTATCATGATAGATGTTGTTGTAGAATATGAAAGTAATTAGAGAGTTTGTTTGTTTGTTTTTATATACTTATATACCACCAGTCTTCCAGAAAGAACTCCGGGTAGTTTACAATGATCAAAGATTAAAACATTAAGTACTAAAATAAACAAATAAACAGATTTTTAAACAAGCTAAAGCTAACCAGCAAGGGCAACATAAAAAAAGAACCCAGAAACAGAAACAACAAACAACAAACCAAACAAAAACAGTCACATTAGTGGTCATCATATGCCTGTTTAAAGAGCAAGGTCTTAATTGCTCTCTTAAAAGCAGGCAGGGACTGTGCCAGATGTATCTCACTGGGTAGTTTGTTCCATAAAGTAGGGGCAACCACTGAGAAGGCCCGATTTTGAGTGATCATTTTCCAGGGGGCCCTAAAAGTGGCTGCCTTAAGCGAGAACGTCTGAGATGCTCTGGTGGACCAAGCTGCAGCTGACCTAAGGAGATTCGCTCCATTAAGTATTCAAGTCCCAGGCCAGGGAGGTTTTTGTAAGTCAAAACCAATACCTTGAACCTTACTCGGGAGGCAACTGGTAACCAATGCAAGCGGGCCAAAATTGGGGTGATGCGGTCATACCTGCCTGCACCAACCACCAATCTGGCAACCACATTTTGCACCCGCTGTCATCTCCGAATAAGGATTACAGGAAGATCCACATAAAGAGCGCTGCAATAATCTATCCTCGAGATCACCAGTTGTCAGAAGAGCTTTGTAATCTGAAAGTTCAAGTATTATGCTTTTTTTAAAATAATAATAATAATAACTTATACTTTTGGTTCATTTTAAATGGTTTGGCTCTGATAATAGGGGGTGTTGGTGGGTTAAGGTTAACCCTAGGACGAGAACCGGCAAGGTAAAAAAGAGATTGATTAGCCAAGCAGGGCTGGTCACAGTTGTATCATGTGATTCCGTTGATTGTTGCCTTTGTCTCAGTGTTTGAACTCCATCAGTTATGGTGGATTTGTTCCAATTGCCTTTACAGATCTTAGAGATGAAGATAAATCTGATAAAATCAACACATCAACACTGAAAAATTAGAGAAAAGCTATTACTTTATCTAACGTCTGAAAAGTAACACTTGAGATATAATTGTACATATCTCAATTGTGTTCAGGAACACAGCGAGCACCTTGGTGATTGACCGGATGTTCAAAAAAGGAGCTGCACCCAGAAACAATTCATGCTTAAACATGACGTTTGAGGCTTTGATTCCTTTACTGCTGGGTACATTCTTTTCTTTTCCATTTTCTCTCTCTTTCTGTTCCATTGAGGTGGACTGTTGGTCTGGGAACAGTTAATTGCATGGGGAAATATGAAATTGAGAACATTTAGTCCTTAGCAGTGCCTAGTAGGAGACTGCTGGGACACACAGGAGAGGCTAAGACAGGCCTGCCCAAAGTCCGGCCCGGGGGCCAAATCCGGCCTGTCAGGCCATTCTGATTCCACGGCTAGCTGGCCCGCCCCTCCCTCCCCCTCCTTCACCCCATGTTTTTTTAAAGAAAGTGGGTGGGGCTTGCAGTGGGGTGGCAGGGTTGGGGAGCAACCGGCCCCTGACACATTCTCAGCCACCAAATCTGGCCCTCCTTACAAAAAGTTTGGGCACCCCTGGGCTAAGATGAGGATGCATTGCAATGATGTTCAAGTCCAGCTTTGCCACAAGAAGGCTGGACTTGCACAACACTGCTTTGTAGCCAGTCTTTGCTTTCACAGAGAGCAGGACCTCCATAACCATGGTTGAGAGTCCATGGCCCCTGCGTGCTCACAGCAACCCACAGTCCATCCTTGGAAGCTTCCATGGGAACATGAAACAAGCAATCATCTATATTCCTTGGACAAAAATATCAGTGGCATTTATTTCAACAGTATTTTTTTAAAAAATCAATAGTATTTTTAAAAAAATTAATTGTAGTTGGTGCCAGATACATGGGAAATCATGCGAATTTAGGGGGGGGGGTTCCCTCGAGATCTGTCCATGGAATTTTCTTGGCAGGGATACTGGAGTGGCATGCCAAGTTCCTACCACAGTTACATAAAGAAATCAATCCTGAATGTTCACTGGAAGGACAGATTTTGAAGCTGAGGCTCCAGTACTTTGGCCACCTCATGAGGAGAGAGGACTCCTTGGGAAAATCCCTGATGTTGGGAAAGATTGAAGGCAAAAGGAAAAGGGGACAGCAGAGAATGGGATGGTTGGATGGTGTCATCGATGCAACCAACATAGATTTGACCAAACTCCATGAGGCAATGGAAGACAGGAAGGCCTGGCGAGCTCTGGTCCATGGGGGTCATGAAGAGTTGGACACGACTGAACGATTGAACAACAACCCTAGATATACTCTTTTTTCCCACTGAGTCACTGTCTTCCTGTTAAGCCTAGGATGAGAATATTGTATTAACGGATCATCCTTCCCAAATTGGAGGATGCTACAGGATGGACCAGGTGTAGTTCTCTCCCTCCCACCTTTTTTCAAATTAGCAGTAAACTCTTAGAATAGCTGCCAAAACTATCAAAATTCCAGAATCCATATTGGTTTGCTACATAAATCACCTCTTCAAGTAGGGAGAGAGGAAATATTTCATCCTGCACATCTCACTTTTGTGAATTGGATGTTACTTCCCTGCTGATTCAAAATTCAGAATTGCACCCTAGAAGACTCTATAAACATCAATGGACTTTGATTAATTTGCCTGGCTTAATTAGTCATTTGCAGCTTTGCAGTTCTATCAATATAGTAACACAGTAGCATTCGTTTCTGTGACTGCAATTCCAATTAGTTAAATATGCAAATAGCCAAGCCACAAATAACCATTTGTACAACAATAAATAAAAATTGTCAGTAGCTGCAGACATGTAAGAAAACAGGCTCTTGAAACCTTGGGTGTTTGACAAAGTGAACACACCTTCCGCTCAGCCCATATGCATGCCAACAGTGTGTGTAATCAGTAGTTACACAATACTTACACCCTATGACAATACACTGTTACCTGTAGGAATCCATATTGAGAATCTTTCGTTCTCATGGTAAAAAATGCTTTCAAAGCACAGGTTCCCAACTTGTGGGTTGAGACTCCTGGGGAGGCCACAACGTGTTTTATGGGTGTTTGCTGCCAATTTTTGGAGGAAGGTGACACATCATCCTCATAAGAACATAAGAAAATGAGAGCCATGCTGGATCAGGCCAAAGGCCCATCTTGTCCAGCTTCCTGTATCTCACAGTGGCCCCACCAGATGTGTCGGGGAGCGCACGAGACTAGATATCTGTCTCCTGATCTGTCCCTTGAAGTACCCTGGTTTTAAGCCTGGAGATTACACATCTCCATCATGGTTTGTAACCTGGGATGGACTTTTCCTCCTGGAATCTGTCCAATCCCCTTCTGAAGGCATCCAGGCCAGATGATGGGAGTTGGCCAGATGGTGGGGGTTCCACAGACTAACAATGTGCTCAGTGAAATAATATTTTCTTTTGTCTGTTTTTACTCTCCCAGCCCTCAATTTGAGTGGATGTCCCCTAGTTCTGGTATTTTGTGAGAGGGAGAAGAGCATTCCTCTATCCACTTTACTCATGCCTTGCATTATTTTGTACATCTCAATCATATCCCCCCTCAGGCACCTTTTTCCAGACTAAAGAGCCCCAAATGTTTTAGCCTTTCCTCATAAGGGAGGTGCCCCAGCCCAGTAATCATTTTAGTTGCTCTCTTCTGGACCTTTTCCAGTTCCACTATGTCTTTTTTGAGATGCGGTGACCAGAATTGTGCACAATATTCCAGGTGTGGTCTTTTGGTATAATGGCATTATAATGTTGGCTGTTTTATTTTTCAATCCCCTTTTTGATAATCCCTAGCATGGAATTGGCCTTCTTCTCCGCTGCCACACATTGGGTAGACATCTTCATGGAGCTGTCCACCAACACACCAAGATCTCTTTCCTGATCCGTCATGGATAACTCAGAGCCCATGAGTTGATAAAGTTCTGATTTTTTGCCCCAATATGCATTACTTTACATTTGGCTACATTGAAATGTATTTGCCATTTTGCAGCCCATTCCCCCAGTTTGGAGAGATCCTTCTGGAGCTCTTCACAATCTTCTCTGGTTTTTACCACACGGAAAAGTTTTGTGTCATCTGCAAACATGGCCACCTCACTGCTTATCCCTGTCTCCAGGTCATTTATGAACAGATTGAAAAGCACCGGTCCCAGGACAGAGCCCTGGGGCACACAGCTTTTCACTTCTCTCCATTGTGAACATTGCCCATTGACACCTACTCTCCTCAGCTCCCTTCTGCATATACCCTGCCACCTCCCTCACTTGTAACCTCCCAAGTTAAGCTCTCTTTACTCCCTATTGTGGGGCTTCTTGAGGCCTGTGGTGGTGGTGGTGGTGGTGGTGGTGCATTCTCTGATGGTGGTAGTAGCTCTCCCTCAGCTTAGCTGGCTCAGGCAGGCAGGGGACCCGGATGGGGTAAAGCAGGAAATGGGACCCGTCCACATCTCCTATGAGCCATGTCAGATTGAGAGAGGTGGGGCCCCTGATGGTGGTGGAGGTAAGGGCTGCTTCCAAAGTGATTCCTCCCCTCTGCACCTCAGCTGCACACCACCACTGCCATCTTACGGAGAAGGGCTGAGGAGGAGGCATTGTCAGAGCCACCACTTGAGGGGAGGATGAAAAGGGTGACAGTTTTCTTCCTGAGGAAAAGTTCCGCCCCCCCAAGTAAAAAAAAAAAAACCAACAATTTTAACTTACCTCTCAGAGTCCATTAAGGGACTGTCTGGGTGTTTGTGACAGTGGCTTGGTCAAAAAATATCAGCTGCCAATTTTGCAGCTGGTTGACGAGACGCAAGAACCACGACCATATTAAAGATTAGGTTAGATTTATTTATTTATTAGATTTTTATACTGCACTATCTAGCACGAACCTTGGGAAGTTTACAAGAGTTAGTACAGATAACAACAAAAAGAAAATATAAAGAAATATATTTTTTTTACAAATATTTTAAGAGAAATTTGAAGAGTCAAATAGAATTAAGACCAGAAATGTATTTATTAAATATGATAAGAGGAAAATCAAGACAAGAGACTAGAATATGTTTATATATTTTAGGTGCAGCTAGGAATCAAATAGCAAGAGAATGGAAAAGTGAACAACTGTCGGTTGACGACTGATTAATAAAACTACAAGAATATATTTTATGGGACAAACTAACAAAATCATTAAAGGTAGAGTCTGCAACAGAATTTGAAAATCAGTGGGGTGATGTAAAGAAGTACTTAGAAGTAAGATGGGGAAAAGAAATTAACACCTGAAATTGATAGATTGCTATATAATGGTAGTACAATAAGTACTGTATAAGAATTACTCTCTATTATGTACTATATGTACTATACACTATATGTATCATATAGTGATTTATTCATTTCATTAGAAAAGAATTGTAAATGTAAGGAATGTAAAAAAAAAAAAGACTAAGCAAAGGTATTATTATATGAGTGAAGAAAATAACAAATGAAAATTAATACAAAGGAAGATAAACAGAAGCAAATATTGCCCTGAAAACAGGAAATAGATCGAAGTGTTATGTTATGTGGTAAAATATTGATTTTTCTTTTTTTCAAATTAATCAATAAATTTATTAATTTTTTCACAAAATTATGTAATAAACTTAATAAGCCAAACAACCAGACAGCAACCAATTAACACATAGTAAAAATGCAATTTATTCATTAACAAAAAGTAAAAATGTATATATAACAACCAAAAAACCCAAAAAGACTAAATAGGCACGAACAAAAAGACCAAATAGACACAAACAAGAGGTGGAGAGAAAGAAGTTTCCAGACGTTGTATATAATTTGTTGATGTTAAAATCCCAGAAAAGCTAACCTATTACGCTATGTTTTAAATTGATGCTTAAAAATTTGGAGTGAGGGAGCTAGGCATATCTCAAGGGGAAGTTTGTTCTGCAAGTGAGGAGTGTTCCTTGTTGATGCTTTTTGAAGCTCCTGTGGGGTCAACCCGCTCAGATGCCCAGCCTGGGAGGAAAGAGTGGTCTGGACAGTTCTCTGTGGGAGAAGCCACTCTGACTGATAACAAGAATTAGATTCTGTAAAATCTATTTTAATGTGTTTTCTTTCCCCCATTAAAAATGCATTTTGATGCAAATATGGCAGGGGGGGTACAGGTGACTTGGCTGTTATAAAATGGGGTTGCAATTTGAAAAAGGTTTATTTATTTATTTATTTATTTATTTATTTATTGCATTTATATCCCGCCCATCTTCAAAGATTTGAACTCTAGGCGGCTAACAACAAACGGCATATGCCAACAAACAATCAAATCAACAATTAAGTAATACAATTAAGTGATACAATAAACTGACAAATAGCATAGGCAGTATAAAAACATCTAAAAAACACTATTGCACCCCAGGTTAGGACAAAGTGCCCCCAGAATCACATATTTCAGCCTGCCTGAGCAATCCAGTGAAGCAATGGACTAATGATGAAGACATGACCATTTCACAATCCTTACACACCCTTGCTCTTCAGCAGCAAAGGAGGTACTTTGCAGATTAAAAAGATGAGCAAAGGCAGCAAAAAAAAAAAAAAAAAAGCCATCACAGAAGCTGCCGTCTCTTTTGGATACATAAGAAGTGGCCTCATAAGAAAGATCATTTGTCTGTTCAGGTTAGAATTCTTTGAACCTGTTGACCATAACTCCCAGATTCTTTGAGTTGTCATCCCCCAAAACAATTTTTGCAACCTCTAATATTATTTACACTGACTGGGCTGGCAATGTCTCCCCAGGGGCACATTACTGAGAGGCCCTGCAAACTGTTCTATTATCTTACCAGGGGAAAAACAGATAAGTCTATTTCTAACCTTAACGAGTTTCTCATGTGTTCATTTATGAGTCTCTACCATCCCTTCCCCACATCAATCTGTGTGGCTTTTATTTTAAAGCATGGACACCGAAACAGAAATCCATCTTATTTTTATTGTGCTCTTAAAAAAAATGTAAACTATTTTGGTGCCCATTGGCTGAAATCATGTTCCTAAACTGAGGAAAGCCACAACCGGAATCGTTTCCTTTTATCAAAAATATTTTTATCACAATTTTCTCTTACAAAGCAAGGATCCAAGGTGGCTTACATCATTAAAAGACAATATTAAAACTGAAAACAGCAAACAGATAATATTAAAGCTAAAAACCAATACAAAGGATCGAGCCATACTGCACTAAAAAAAAAAACAGTAAGCAAAACCGACACTAAAAATGCATTCAGAGCAGTAAGGCACAGCCATCTATTTTAAAAAAAACAAACCTCTCAGGCTGCCAGTTATTGAGGGAAAGCTTGCCTGAAGAGAACTATCTTCACCTGCTTGTAGGAGAGCAAAGATGGGGCCAGAACACAAAAGTTGTAGAGCTGCATTTTTTGGGGGAATCCAACTCCATCCTTTAAAGACTGGGCTCTTTTCCCCTCATCTGCATCTCACTTTTTTGCGCCGGTCTATTCAAACTTCAGCATTCCTTCATTCACCAGTTGCCTCAGATCTGTGGGCTGTGGACCTCAAACACATGCAACTTCCAGATATCATCGGAGATAAATCAAACCTCCATGTTCCAAGGCGCTATACCTCTAAATTCCAAGTCATGGGGGGAAACAATAAAGGAGCCTTTAGGCCTTGCTTGGGAGCACCAAGAGTTCTCAAAGGTGAGCAAAGTGCAGTCTACAAACCCCTCATGCCTCCTCATGCCTCCTGACATAATTTCCTGCATTTTCTTTAAAAGCCCTTCTTGGATCTCTAAAGGCTGTGTGCAATACTTGTGCACATATTTAAAAAGCCCTTTAGCATCCTTTTAGGGAAGGAGGGGCATGGGAAGGAGAACAGTCCTCCCCCCCCCAATTAAGGGAGTGGCCATATGTACTGCACAGACTTCTGGATGTTTCCCATCTCTGTCCTATCTAGAAAAAAATGCTGTTGATGTGACAGATGTTTCCTCTGACCCAGATAATGTTTGGGTTTTGTTTTTTTATGTTCTTACACAGACATGTTTTCCAGCAACATGTCTTGGCTTTTCACCACTGAATTCTTAAGACATTTTAAAATACTCTGCTTTCAGGTCTGGAGGAAGGAATTGTGAGGAAAGCAGTTGCAAAGTGACAGCCTATTTACTTGCCGATGTTTTACTGTTACCGCTTAGCTATTCATCTCTGTTCACAGCGTGAGCCAGAGTTCAGCCTGGGCAGTAAACTTTTCTCCGTATTTACACCTTCGACTTTATTGTAATCCTCTCTCGTCCTGGATGCAGTACTTGGAGGGAATTGGAAGAAATTGCTTTGCAGCACCTCTTGGACAGCCTAGAAACGAAGGTGGAGTGGGATGGGGGAAATGACCCAAAGGCGTGTCTGTTTCTAGAGGCCATAGCACCTAGAAATTGTATCTTTAGTCTCCTTAAACATACAATTCCCCATTCCCAAGCGTTTTCTCCGTAGTTTCCCTTCAGCTAACCGCGCATAAAAAGATTGTGTCCTAACCAGGAATAGAAGTAAATTCCGGTCCCGGCTGACCACGCCCCTTGAACAGCAGTTTCAGTGAAGTTTCCTAAACTACCACCAGGGGCTGGATTTAGAAACTTTGCTCGAAAATGCTTACTTATTTGCTTCTGTAACCACAACAGGACCCCGAAAATACACAGTAAAATCAGTTGTCCCCCTTTTTCGACAGCTTCCTGTGGAAAAATGCGAAGTAGACAGGTAGAGATGGAACCAGAATAGGAAAATACGACGCAGAAGAGAGGACACTAACTGCACACTAAAAACCATGTGACCCCCCCCCCCAAATACGCATGAAATTTATATATGCAGAGAACGCTGGAAATACAAGACGGAATGAACAAGTTATAGATAAGTGGGGTTACACGGTTTCAAGTTTAATTTTTGCAGACCCGGGACCCCAGAGTAGTCCATTATTTTCTCTCATCAATGGACACTTACCGTCTCAATAATTCATTCTGAAACATTAGTTAGGTGGGGGAGAATAAAAACATTTCATTATTTACAGGTCAACAGCAAACTGGCAAGCATGACTGATTTCAGCAGTGGA
>JAHTLZ010000195.1:4953505-4969347 GCA_023846285.1 Phrynocephalus versicolor
TTTTTGCCACCTGCGTCATCTCTCATGGAGGGTCTCGTCTCTCCTTATTTTATTAATTATTTATGTCTTTTTTTTGGTATTTTTTACCATCTTGATTAATTGTAAACCGCCCAGAGTTCCGTCCGGAAGATGGGCGGTATAGAAATATAATAAATAAATAAATAAATAAAACCCATCTGATTCTCTCTCTCTCTCTCTCTCTCTCTCACACACACACACACACACACTTGTCCTCCAGCATATTGCTGCCAGTTCTCCATCAACTGCCTCTTGGGGCAGTCACTTCTCTTTTCCTAACAAGAGATCTAGTTCCAAGAAAAAGGTGTGGGCAGGCCTACAGGCATATTGTTAAACCCCGATTCCAAAAATAATGTTGATTCCCCAATCTTACAGTTGCTTTTATCACAGGAGCTTACACATTTTGCAACTCCAAGATTACAGTATAAAAATAAGATGTCATAATAGCACCAAGATGTCTGACTTCTGGTGCTTAAGTCATAGCAGGCATTTGTGATCACACATCAGTTGTACGACTCAAGAGGGTGAAATCCTGTTTGCATGGCTATGCTGCGTAAAGCTGATGATGTCTCTGGCTGTCATGATTTCTTGGAAATAATACAAAAAAGTCTGATTCCCTCCCAAAGGTCCAGGGACTGCTGTGGAATCCCTTTCATCAGGTGGAAGCTGCTGGAGGTTTGGGGCCTGAGAGGGAACAATGGTCTCTGATTACTGAAATTTGTTCCCACTGGGATGACGTTTCCGGTGGCGGTGATTTTTGGAAATTCAAGAGTTGTTCCTCTCCTTCACAGCCTCAAGGTGGAAGGGATTCCATGGGAATCTCAGGCCCCCTTTGAACACATTATTTTTCATTTTTTTTAAAAAATCACCTCAGCAGATGACATCATCAGCCTTATGCGGTGTAATTTACAGAACAGGATTTTAGCCAGTGAGTATTAGCAAATGTCTACACAGATTAATCGCCCTTGTGGCAGTTTGCTGCTAAATTTTTTGCCAACAGAGTCAAGGCAAGCATAAATACGTTTTGGGATTTCTGTCAGAATACTGAGAGATACAAAGTGAAATGTATCTGTGGGTACATTTTATTTTATTTTTAAAGCAATTGTCCTGTGTGATATTTGCACACGCAAGAGTTTCATCTGCTTAGGCCTGCCAAGGCAATCTGCAGAGGGGTGAGTTATGGCTACATAAGTGCCTGATCATGTGATTTGCTTACATGACAAGACCACATTTATTTATTTTATTTATTTATTTACAATATATTTTAGCCGCCCCACTACCAAGAGGTCTCTGGGTTGCATACAACAAGTATTATAAAACTATAAAACAATAAAATTATTTAAAACTATAAAATAAAATACAGTGGAACCTTGACTTATGTCATTAATCCGTTCCAGTGGTCTAGACTTAAGTCAAACATGACAAGTCAAATGAACGTTTCCCATAGAAACAG
Source organism: Phrynocephalus versicolor (assembly GCA_023846285.1). Taxonomy (NCBI): domain Eukaryota; kingdom Metazoa; phylum Chordata; class Lepidosauria; order Squamata; family Agamidae; genus Phrynocephalus; species Phrynocephalus versicolor. The sequence continues at coordinate 4,954,977 of JAHTLZ010000195.1, forward strand.
CGGCGGCTTAGGTGAGGCCGAGGACCAGCTCCAGGTGCTCTAAGGGGAGCGGGTATCAAATCATCTTCTATTTGGTCTTCTTTTCCTTGTGCCTTCAACTTTCTCCAATGTTATTGTCTTTTCTAGATAATCTTCTTAGATAATCTTTTTGGTAGCCCGGGGTTTCTACATAGCTCTCCTCCAGCACCACCTTTCAAATGAATCAAGATCGTTCCCTGTCCCAGTCAGCTTTTTTAGTGGTCTAGCTTTCACACTCATGCATGGTGATCAGAAAGACAAGAGGGTGGATGACCTTGGTTTTGATCTCCAGTGTCACACCCTTATACTTGATGATCTGTTCTAATTCCTTTGTTGCTGCTCGTCCTAGTCTCAGTGGGCTCCTGATTTATTGGCTGCCGTCTCCATTCGGATAATGTAGAACTTAGCCATGAAAACCCCACTCAGCCATGAAAACTCAATATGTGGGTGGTGGGAACTGGTAAAACCACTCCCTTCAAGACCCAGCAGTACACAAGTGTATAAATAAATAAATAAATAAATAAATAAATAAATATTTCACTTACCATGAAAGACCTCTGCTGGGGTTGCTATACGTCTGTTCCAATTGTGAAGGGACATCACAAGTATACAACATGAGCTGACCTACCCAAGATTATAAAAGACTTGCAAAAAACAAGATTTCTTTGCCACCGTTATGAATTCTATTGAGGCATTAGTAATTTAAAACCAGGCCAAAGATGGAAATGAGTGGAAGGAACCTGAGATCTCATGTGGTCAGTTTCAGGGAGATGATTGATGGCAATACTCGAGATGATCATCTCTATCCTACTTGCCTTTAAAAGGTAATTAAAAGCATGGCTTTATACCCAGCCTTTTACCATCCTAAGAGCAATCCCCAGCTAAAACTACTTGCCACGCCATCTAATTGTAATATGCAATGTTTCATATTGATCTAGGATTTCTTTTATATCTTTAAAAATTGCAATTTGATTGATTTTGATTTTATATCATCAATGTGCTGTGTTTAATTTTAATTTTTATGCTATTGAGGTGTTGTTAGTTGTCCAGAGTGGCCTTGTGGCCTTGTGGCCAGTGGGCCAGGATAAAAATATAATAAATAAATGAAATGGAACCAATCAATCAGTGAAGAATAAAACCCATGAAAAAATTAAGATGCAGAACAAGGAGCACATTTTCATTCTTCATGAAACTACAGAGCCCGGAAAGGACTCACCAACCTGAAGTAGAAAAAAAAAATGCAAAGGTAGGGGACTGGTTGTTTAAATACAGGCAATTGATCACATTGTAATTTGATCTTGCTGGTTCAGTTGTTACTTTTGAGATTTTACTTTTTATTTTTATTTTGCTTATTCTAAGCTGGATAGGTCTTGTTCAGTGGTAGCCCCTCAACGGCTAGAACAGAATGCTCCAGAAGACCCACCATGTCATTTTTTTCAGGACCTTGTTTGCCCAGAGATTTCACTCTGCAATCCCACAGTCCACAAAACCTGTTCCAGAGGTCCTATTCCAGGGATCTAGTGGACATCTCATTGAGCAGATGTCATCCTGAAGTGATGGCCACCACCAGTGTAAAGAGAGCATTGGTGAGGCACCTCAAGACATGAGAGATGTTTGACTCTTCAGCGGTGGTTTAGTGCAACAGGATACCGATCCAGGCTACTAATGAAAAAGTAGAAACAAGGGTCTGAGCAATTCACAACAACAAGAAACAACATGAAATCAAACTTCTCTGCATCTACCCATGATAAACTGACATCTCATTTCCCTTTCTCTTTCCTGTCGCCTATCATTTCCCTCTTCTTGAGTGCAGAGACCTCTCTCTTCTGCTGTTGCTCCTCAGAAAAGCAGACTCCGGCCTGGCTGGGATCATTTGTGTCTTAATGAAGTCCACATTCAGTTTTCAAGTTTCAAGTTTCAAGCTTATTGTGGTCATATGACCCATATATACAAATATACAGTAAAAACAAGGAGAAAAACAACGAGAAATACTAGCAAATAGGAGCAGCAGGGGAATGGGTGGTCAAAATGATCTCTGCCCTCTTGCGAACGGCAGCTAGAAGGAACTTTGCAACCTGTGTTGTAATATTTGAGTTTTTCTCTATTAAACAGTACTGAACTAACCACCTGGAGGGGTGGCCTTGGAGCTTATTCAGCAATGGACAAATTGTTGAAGGTCAGTCTAAACTGAGCTGCCACTGAAAACCCTCGCAAAGCTGGAAGTGTTTCAGGACGTGAGACATGATGATCTAGGCTAGCAAAAGAACTTGCAACCATTCCTACTGATTGCCAATGTTCTATGAGGACATGGCACTTGAAGAAGAATTGCTGCTAGTTGGACACGTCATCATCTGCCTCTCTTTTGGTCACCAGTTGCTTGAGTTGATTTGTGGTGGGGAGTACAATCAGCAACTCATTAATTACTGGCAATTCACAGCTGCAGTTTCTGCTCTGGGCTGTGGCCCCAACAACTGCTGACCTGCTTTCGAGTGGATGTTGGGATCTGTAATCCAAGCTCTAACCAAGAAATAGCATTATAACTCCTAAGGTATAACACTCATCATACAAACCCCTAGGTGTTACTTCTATATCATACGGGCATGTCTGTCTAGAGAGGGTTTGTTTTTAAAGGGACGATTGTATTTTTAATGTTTTTGATGTTTCTTTTATCTAGGAATTTTGAGTAGGCTATTTGTTTCTCTATTAAGGTTGAAATTTCTGTGTGTGTTTAGCTTTTATACTGCTTGTGCTTTTAATTTTAAGAGTAGATGGCATGTTCTATAGATCTAATAAATAAATAAATAAATGTGTAAGCCGCCTTGGGTCCTTTTTAGGATTGCCTTAGAACTGGGAAGCTGGACTAAAAATATTATTATATTTCTTTGGATCATGAAGACCATGGTGAATTGAACTCCAGTCCCAACCTCTGGCTATGCAGGCAGAGCCCTAAACCACTGAGCCTTCTTGGTGGCATGGAAGAAAGAAGGGAGGTTAAAAAAACACCCACCCAAAGAAACTGAAAGTGTCTGTTATTACTGATCTCTTGCTGCAGACGGAAAAGACTCAAGAGTGTAAAATGGGGGAGAGAAGGGAAGAAAACAAAACGCCAGGTGTTCTTCCATGTGTAGTTTTACAATGTTTGTTGTTGTTCAGTCGTTCAGTTCTATCTGACTCTTCGTGATGCCATGGACCAGAGCTGGCCAGGCCTTCCTGTCCTCCACTAGGTCCCGGTGTTTGGTCAAATCCATATTGGTTGCATGGATGACACTGTCCAACCATCTCATCCTCTGCCTGCCGTCCCCTTTTTCCTTGTGCCTTCCGTCTTTCCCAACATCAGGGACTTTTCCAAGGAGTCCTCTGCTGTGTGTGTGTGTTGTGCCGTTACAGTCTTCATGACCCCATGTCCATGGAGTTTTCTTGGCAGGAGTACTGGAGTGGCTTGCCAGTTCCTACTCCAGGTGCCTGCAGCACCTGGTATTCCCTGGTGGTCACCCATCCAAGTACTAACCAGGGCTGACCCTGCTTAGCTTCCGAAATCAGGTGAGATTGGATGTGCTTAGGGCAGGCATGTCCAAAGTCAGGCCCAGGGGCCAAATGCGGCCCGTTTTCAAATTCCGAGTGGCCCCCAGCCTCTTTTCTCCACCAGCTCAGCCTGTCACATGTCCCCGCCAGCTGGCCCCTCCCCATGCCAGATAGAGACGTCAGCTTGCAGTTTTATGGTTTGCCTGCCCTCCCTGCTTCCATCAATTGCCAGCCACCTGCCCATGGCTCCCTGTCCTCCCCCACCTCCTTGCATGTCCTAGACCTAGAGGCTTGTCCAAAGTCCGGCCCAGGGGCCAAATGGGCTGAATGGCCGGCCCTGACACATTTTCACCTCACCAAATCTGGCCCTCCTTGCAAAAAGTTTGGACACCCCTGGCTTAAGGCATCTAGGCAGCTCAGTCCTCTGCTAGTGGAAGTAAAAGCAAAAATCGGAGAAAAGTGTCATCTCGCGCTTCGCCTAGAGAGGGAGTCCCTGTTCATTCATAGCCCCGGCAGCTTCGCAAATACAGCTGCTGAAAGAGAGAGAGAGAGAGAGAGAGAGAGAGAGAGAGCAAACCCGGGCGGGTTATTCCAACTCCCCGGCAGCATCTTTCTCCCGGATCCAGCCGGCGCGGCCTCCGCGCTCCGCGTTTTCCTTCCCTTTCCCAGCCCTTCACTTCTCCGGATCAATGGACGTGACCGCTCCGACTCTTGCCTTTCGCAGACGGCGGGTGGGCAAGCACCAGTAACAAGTGCAACCCTTCGCATCCTGCTTGCTTGCTTGCCTGCCTGCCTTCCCGCCCACCTACCCCCCCGCTTCCCTCCCTCCGGGAACATCTGCCAAGGAAGAAAGGGGAGCCACCTTCTCCCCGGTCTGTTGGAGAGGCTCGCCCGCGTGCCGGTTTTATTTCACTTCGTCCGAGGAGCGAGCGAGAGATGGAACCTCCCCTATTTTGCGGCACCCGGCTTTGCGTTTGAATATTTTTTTTAAAATATAAATATATTATTATATTTCTTTCCTTTGGGGGGGGCTGAATTTATGCCTTTTTTTTTGTCCTCGATGGTTGGTTTTCCACCGCAGGGAAGCCTCTTGCCCGCTTCGCTTCTCTTCCCCCCCCCTGAGTTACTTTCCTGACGCCGCTTGGCTTGGAGATTAAATGTAACTTTTTTTTTTTTTTTGCGGAAGAAGAATTTACAAAGAAAACCTGGACCTTCCAAACGCGCACGCCTGGTCCGCGGGAGAGAACTAAGGGGACCCCTCCGCGCGCGCGCACACACACACACACCCGCTGGCAAAAGAAAGGGAGGAGACCGAGGTGGCTGTGTGTACCGCGCGTGGGATTGATCCGGACCCCCAATATCTGGAGGTGTGTGTTTCGAAATATGGAGAATAGCCTTGGATGTGTTTGGGCACCGAAGCTGGCTTTTCTGCTCTTTGGGATCTCTCTCTTCACTCTGGATCTTGGAGTCAGGGGTAAGTCACGCCTGGGTTGCTTGTCTTACTGTTCCTTTATTTATTTCTGCTGGAACGACACGGTGTGAAGCAGAAACCGGATTCGGAGGTTTGGCTACAGTTGGTTGCTTGCCTGCCCCCCTCCTTCACCTCTCCGGCGCTGGCTGTTGAGCCTGGTCTCTTGCCGGTCGAGTTGGTTGGAGCGGTGGCGTGGCGGAGTCTTGGCCGGTTGGAGCACTCCATCCTGATCCGCCTGCCTGGGTTTGCAGAGCAGATTTCGAGTCGAGAGAATGGCAGGAAATCTCGACTCAGTGAAGGAGTGGGGAGGGGGGAAGAGGAGTTGAAGGTGGAGGTGGCGTGGCTTTCTGCCCGGGCTTTGTAATCTTGCCATTTCCGAGATTTGTAGGTGGAGAGGAGAACCTGGATCTGATGGTGTTAGGGGCTCCTCGGCTCCTTATTGTCAAATCTAAGCCGGCGTTTGGATGGATGCTGTTGCAAAATGGAAACACGCTGCATGGCCGTGTGTTTCCTAACTCTCTGTGATTGATATATGCTCGGGGCACGCGCCTCTCTTTTGCTCTCGCCAGGCGCGATTTGGATTTTCTAATTAAAAAATGGCAAAGCGTCTTGGGGGCTGCTGAGCCCAGATAGGCAAAGAGATGAAAGGGGATGGAGGGATGATACAATCTTCTTCCGTTGTGTGTGCGCGCGTGAGCGCGCGCGGTTTGGCAAAGGCCAAGAATTGCTGGGGAATGAATGAGCTGGAAGGAACGAACCCTGAAATGAATTGGGGGAGGTTTCCCAGGGAGTGTTCGGGGGAAAGTCTTGTTGCCATTGGTAGGGGACCCCCAGCGCAAGCCGGGTTGTGTCTGTCTGTGTTGGCAGTGATGCTGGGGAGCAAGCAGGGATCCAGCCCTGCTTGGCGGTGTGGCTTGGATGATCAACAGCCCCATTTCAGCGACGGGCAATCTCCGGAAGCATCGCTCCCGAGTCCCATGCGAGCCAAGGATGAACAATGCTGGCCAAATTCCCCTCACACTCCCCCCCACTCCCAAAATCCATGCTCTCCCACTGCCACACGCAGGCAGGGCAACAACACCACCCGCAAAAAGGAAGAAAAGACAAGAAATAAAAATATATCCCATGGCATCTCTAAGTAGGCAGTATAGAAAGTTGATCTATTCCTAGAGTCATTCACTGCTGGGTGTCGATCCAGATCTTGGACAATTGCATGCTTTAAGGACCCCTCCCCGATGCGTATGAGAAGGGATGTGTTGATTGTCCAAGAAGACGTACCAGGAAACCCCTAAGAAGCAGCCCTATTTGAAAAGCAAGCACACAGAGGTTTGCTTCTTTGGGTTTCCGTGTGAATGCATGCAACAGTGGCGGCTGGAGCTGGTGGTCAGCCTAGGATCGTGAATAGATCTCGCTCTTGGTTTTTCTGCCGAAAGGGTGGTGGATGGAGAAGGGGGGGGTGCCCTTCCTTGAGAGATGATGGACTTGGTAGGCTTCTTGGTCAATGGAGAGCGAAATGGGTGTGTGCACGCCTGTGTCTGTGTACGTGAATGGCACTGGAGATGGATGTGGGGCTGCGCTCAAGGTGCATATCCGTACAGGTTGCTGACCCCCCTTTTGCCATGGATTCAGGAGGTCCGTTTCACTCTCAACTGCTCGGCTTCATTCCGGCGACATGCTTCTTTCCTGGGCATCTCAGCTCACCACTTTTTGGTGCATGGTTTGCTTTGAGCTCCTAGGTACGCGGAATTTTTTTTTAATTGGAGTTGGGTGAAGTTTCCCTCTCTTCCGCATTTCACCTGTAGGCAAATGATTTGTGTGTGCGTGTGTGTACGAGATGCTTGTTTTGTGCCCTGCTTTGGAGACCGTTTAAGTGGCTTGCTTTTGTCCCCGTCCTGAGTCTCAGCGCCCCCCCCCCTTTCCCCTCTCTCTTTTAGCAGCTATTTTCTCTCTTCAGCCTCCTAGCAGGGGACTGATCAGGAGGAAAGCAGGATTTCGCTCCATGAAAGGGCCAGTAGGAGGTGCCCTTAATAAGGCCAAGTAGCTAGTTGGTGGAACTCCCGTTCAGCAGGGCATTTAAAGACTTTGTTGATGGGTAACAAAGGGCTTAGGGAGCTGCAGCACAATGAAGCTTTGTCCTTTCTTGATTTCGAACTAAAGCATGTGCCTGCTTGGGAGGCATTAGGTTTTTCTCCCTCCTTTTTGCAGCTTTCTTAATGAAAATAAACGTGGCTTTATGATGATGGCGATGTGGGCTGGAAAGAGATGTGTTTTTTTTTTGTCTTCCTGCTGTTTTGCATCTTTGATTGTTTCAAGGGGTCGAAATATAGATGCTGTACCAAATCCACACCAAAAAAGTCACCCACGGAGGAGAATCCATTCGCTCCTGGGCCTGAAAGCACATATTTGTGTGCTTATGTATGAACAGGTACAGAAAGAGGGGGGGGGAGGTGTGTGTGTGTGTGTGTGTGTGTGATGGAGATGTTCAGGATCCTAAGTGAAAAAAAATTGAGTGTGGTCTGCAGTCGAGAAATCCCTGGTTATTTATAGAAACAAGATCCAAGCTTCTGTGGATGGCACTTAATTCTGGCATGCAATCATGCATACAACACCATGAGGTTGCAGTTTTCTGGATTGAATGGCAAGGGAATGTGAGGGACTCTTTTGTCTGAAGTGGGAGAAAAATGGACAACTGGACCTCCCCACCATCACCCTTTCCTCTTACTCCTCAAGATTGTGGTGCAAAGTCAAGCAGGGGGATGATACAGCCTCTCAGAAGAGGCTCCCAAAGTATGGGCAAGATAGCAATCATATTCTCAGCAAGTGGTGCAGTATAAACTCAACAGTGCCCTTTCACTGCATTCATGTCCCATCCAGAAGTACTGCCCCTGTGCTACAAGGTGATGATAGCACCACACATCCGATGCAACTGGGCCAGGCTTAGTCAAGATGGCCAAAAAGTTGATGAAGCTCTTGATGTCGAGGAAAGACAGCCATTTCCACATGAAACCATGGTGTACTAGAAGTATTGCATGGGATGACAACATCCACAATCTCTGGGCAATAGGTCAAGATGGAGTTCCTGTTCCCCCTTTCCCCACCAAAAGCCGTATGGAAAGAGCCAGTATGTCATGGGAATGGGTCCATTCTGTGCTATATCTGGGTTCAGATTGGAGAAGCAGCAGAAGGTATAGGAGAAGGTGGTTATTACAGTGGCAGTCATAATCTTCCTCATGTAAAATTGGGAAGTTACCCCACCCTCCCACCCCCCAAAAATACCCCAGTGAAATCACATTTAAGGCTCTTGCTCCAAAGACTTGCATCTCCAAATGGCTTCATAGAATTCTACATGTCTGATTCAAGATATGTCTGGTCTAGCGGTACCCAAAACATCCTGCACAAACTATATATAGATAGTCCATTTGACATTAAAACCATGACCTGTTGCGGGGAGGAGAGCAGAACACTTATCTGTGTTAGTTCCATGGAGTCACATATTATTATGACATGTACTATAGCTTATTTGTTAGTATTTCATCCTACCTTGTTTTTGTCAACAGGGCCAGTTGCCTTTTATAGGACTTTTACCACTCCATTTTTTTAATTTGTGTGCTTGTGTTTTGGACTGAGATGGTAGTCAGTGCATTCCAGTCAGAAAAAGCAACCCTTCTACCCAACATTCCATTTTACAGGTATTAGACAACAGCTACTGGAAAATCAGTGGGAGTTTCAGTCGAGCAAGGCACCAGACTGAATATATCCAGTTGCTCAAGATGCGAATGTAGCCAAGTGATGGCTTTCACACATGTGTTTCTATCACTCGATATCTACTCCCTTGGCAACCTAACACTCCATGACTCACAACTGCATGTGTGAATTGCTTCCATTGAGAATCATTTTGTTATTAGATAATGTTGAGTGAGAAAGCTCTGCTTGGTGTTGCTGGATCTGTGATTATTCTTTGGTAGATCAATTACTTTCATGTTAGCAACTTTAGCAGATGAACCGAACCTCAGGTCAGTACAGGAGATTGTAGATTTGTAGATGAGAATATCTATCTGTCCATCTGTCCATTTGTCCACCCACCCATCTATCTATCTATCTATCTATCTATCTATCTATCTATCTATCTATCTATCTATCTATCTATCTATCTATCTATCTATCTATCTATCTATCTATCTATCTATCTATCGACATCGTGTGATAGACTCGTGGGTGGGCAAGTTGTGCAGCAAGAACACGAGTGGAATGAGCTCAAGTGGTTTTTTAGTGGGATGGTATTGTGGGGGGAGGGAGTCTTGGTCAGTTTCATTGTATACAGGTTGTACGTTGACAATAAATGTTCTTCTTCTTCTTCTTCTTCTTCTTCTTCTTCTTCTTCTTCTTCTTCTATGCTAGGTGGCCGGTCACCATTAATGATGGCCATGAAGTTCCTTAATGATTGTCTACCATCCAATCCTTAGGGTTAAAATCTCCCTCTTGATTTTGCCAGCAGCGTGGTTTTCTTGCAGCCCATCCTGGATAAGGAGTGAATCTGCTACCCATCCTTCCTACATTAGCAGTAATTGCTTTGCTCTTGTATAGGTGCTAGGAGAAGGACCAGCACATGATACATCTGATAATTGGCAGCTCAGTGCTGCTTCAAAGCACAGCTCTGAAACCTACATCCTAGCCATCTAGCCATCTTTTTTTTTCCACTTTACTTCTTTTGGAGCTTACTGAGTAATGATGTTGCAAAGATCCAATGTTATCTGTGATAAAATACCAAGATGAGCAGCTTGTAACGCTTAGGTGCGCCACAGAATAAATGTGTGTTTCCAAGTACATTCTATTCTGGCTTGAAACAGCTTCTCCCCAAACGTCATGACCTCCAGTGTCCAGGGAGATTATGTGATGTGACATTTAATTAACACATCTGGAGGTCACCAGCTTATGGAAAGGTGGCCTGGAATGTAAATAAATGTATACAGGAGGAAACTGTGTTGTTCGATTGAAGTCATATATGTATCCAAGTGTTGGACACCATGATGTCTTAGCTTAAATTGTGCAAAAGTTTCCAAACCATAATTTTGAAGATTTCTGGGGAATTGGAGGAAACCCACAGTAGCTCCAAACTTTGGGGGCAATGGAGTCCTCAGTCTTTGCAGCTCCTCATTAACTTTTTTGACTAGACTAGCTTAGAGGAACACTTACCATCTTCAAAAGCCTTCTTACACCCTATACCAGTTTCTATACAGATGTCTCACCTTATGAATTAATTTGATAATACATTGAGCTCAAAGGGAGAAATAGGGTCAAACATTCCAACAACTAGCAATTGCATGAATGGCTCCTTATAATGTAAAGAAACAGGTTTGAAGAACCTGGCATGGTGGCAAGGAGGGTTTTGCTGCTCTTGGATCCCCCAACAGCCCTATCCTTTCACATTATCAGGTTGTATGAATGGGTCTTTTTTATTGGTGTGAGACAAGCTTCAACATTTCGTTTGGATCTCTATTTGCACCTTTTTGGGGAAGGGGGCCAAGAGTGGTGGGAACACAAGGGTGACTATGTAGAACCAACACTGTTCATCTTGTTCTGGCAAGTTGAACAGGATCCGTTGCTGCAGCAGCTACGCTCCATTATTCAGTGGACTTAGGGACCGTGTGCCTGGATACATCTCATGAGCCAGTTTTCCATGCATGTAGCTTGGTGACAATTGTTTAGAGAGCTGATTTTGGTGTCTCTCATATATAGACTCTCTACCAAGATTATCCTTTTTATCTGCCAAGAGCATAATTGGAAGATGACAAGCTCTGCTGATGATAAGCCATTTTCAATAAATTGTACTTTACTTTGATGATCTTTCGGAACGATTCTGTCCAACACCGTGCATTTTCTCTGACTGCTCTCGAGCCATTTTGCTGATCTCTTGATGATTAAGCTTGTCAGATCCGATGACACCTGAACTATTTGGGAACCATATCACTGTCACTGCTGTTTGGACGTGGAGAGGGACCATCTATAAACAGGGAGGGAGGGTCTCTGTGTTCATGTCGCAGTGCCAAAAGAAGAAGAAAAAGAAGAAAATGTGAATTTAAATGTGCTGAGCCTGATGAGTCAACTTTTTGAACATCTACAAGTGCTTTCACTTTATTCCAGGGATTGGGAGTAGCCATTTTCCAAACTAGCTGCACAGGTGATTGATTGTTTTGTACTACAGCTTCGAGAATTGTGGGCATTGTTGTCATGTTCATGCAGGAAATGGTGACAACCCCAGGCAGCCATTCTTCAGTCACAACCAACAAACATAATTTTTACTGGAGGGGTGTGGGACTAGGACACATGGAGCAGGCTCCACAACTTCCAGGGTGTTGCAGAATGTTTGGCTTGCTCTCACTGCATAGAAGACATATGGCCCTGCATTACAGCCCCCTTTCCCCGGTAGCTACTTGTTTTGCATTAAGGAAAGAGTGTTGCATGTGATTTTCCGAAGTGTAAGGATCATTAAGTAATGGTGCACATATGGCCAAGTCCAATAAAATTGTTTTCTTGGTGGCAGTTTTTGCTAGAAATGAACTGCCTGCATGAATATTCTTATATAATAATTACCGGCTGGAATCATATTGGTGGAACCACATTGTTGGAAGCTCCAGTGATGCCGTTGGCCACTAAAGATATCGATTAATTTAAATTTTTCTTTCCTCCATTCCCAACTTTATAGACTCATACAGGAAGTAAGTTGGAATGGACCAATAAGGCTGTCGAGCCCAACCCCTCTGCTCAAGGGAGGAATCCAAATCATAGCAGATCTGACAGAGGCTTCTTATGAATCTCTTTCCACCTGGAGGCAGCCTTTGGCTTTAATGACCACTGTTGATCCTGATCCCAGCAGCAGGGAGCAGCAGTGGTGATTTTAGCACAGTAACACTGCCTCCTTCACCCTGAAGCTCCCAAAACATAACACCCCCTGGTTAAATGGGATCCCTAGGGAGCCTCAGATCTTGGGGGAGGGGTAGGAAACTTGAAATTAATGGTGATCGTCCATGGGTGATGATGTCACCAGCATTCACGATCATGGAGTTGCACTAGGGGGTTTCAAGCATTGTGTAAAATATAGTGGAATAACTGAAGTGCCTAAATACCATATTTTTTGCTCTATAAGACACGCTTTCCCCTGCTCAACAATAAGGAGAAATGTCTGTGTATCTTATAGGGTGACTATACCTCTTCGGTTTGGGACCAGAGTACTTGGCGGAGCGTATCTCCCAAAGGACAACTGGGGCCAGACCCACTAGGTTGGCGCAGGCGTGCTCGCTGAGGTTGGCCACACCCAGAGAGGCGCGGAAATCGCGTACGCGAGACCGTGCCTTCTCTGTGGTGGGCCCCGCCCTCTGGAATCATCTCCCCAGCGAGCTGCGCCTGTTGGAGTCCCTGCCTGCCTTTAAGAAGGCCTTGAAGACCTTCCTCTTTAGAGAGGCTTTTGGCGACCTCCTCTGTTAGTTTTTTTTTTTTTTGCCCTGGGCTCTGCCGCCATCTTGTCTTATCACCTCGTCTTTTATTTGTCTTGTTGTTCTTATCTGCTTTTATTGCTGTAAGCTGCCCAGAGTTCCCTTTGAGGAAGATGGGCAGGATATAAGACTATAGATAAATAAATAAGAGCCTCCAGAGCCCAGCCCTAGCTGCAGCCCCAGCGGAGGCTTACCGACCCAGCTGTTAAAAAAATTACCTTTCATGCTCGATTTTTTTCCATAGAATAGAAGATGGAGAGTAAACAGCCCGACCAGAGACCATAGAGATGAGAAACGAGCTAGAGACTAACCACCCACCATGATGACCGTAGAGTCACTCTTCAAGACAGGCAGAATGTGAATCCAGGGGAGGGAGCTCTCCCATTCAGCCTGTCTTGAAGAGCAGCTCTATGGTAATCATATTGGGTGGTTACTCTCTAGCCAGTTTCTCATCTCTATGGTCTCCAGTAGGGCTGTTTACTCTCCGTCTTCTATTCTATGGAACAAATCAACCATGCAAGGCATTTTTTTAAAAAACAGCCGGGTCGGGAAGTCTCTGCTGGGGCTGGGATTTACACCAGGTCTGGAGGCCTTTGCAAGGGCCAGAGGCTTCCCAGTATGGAGACCTGGGAAGAAAGGTGGCTTCTCTTCACATTTTACTCTCCAGCCATGCCACTCTGGGCCTCTCAGGAGCAGCATGGCTGGAGAGTAAACTGGAGCTGGTGATGTACCAGGACCACAGTATGCACGTGTGAGTATTTTTTTTCCACACATGTATACCTCTCAAACTAGGTGTATCTTATGGTCCGGCATGCCTTATGGAGTGAAAAATACAGTAATTGTCTTACATACAGTTTTAGTAATAGCCAATGGAAGAAATACATATTGTGCTTTTATGACAATCTGCACAATCTTTAGCTCGCCCTGTCATCCTTCTTGTATATGCTGGGATCAGTCGATGTTTTAAAAGTTTTGAAAGCTATCCACTTTTCTGTTTCTGAAAAGTAATTGAAACAGCTACCTTTTAGTTGCTTCTTTAAAAATACCTCATTGTTACATATTGCAGGGCTCTGGCATAAAATATACTGTGCACTCATTCACCTCTCCTCATTGTAGCCTCAACACTCACAGCGGAGCATGAGGCACAGTACTGGGCAGGATTTGAATTATGTGATGTTCCTCCTGCTTTTTGTGAGGCCACACCTCTGTCTGTCAACATAACTAGAAAGTAACTAGTTGAATGACCTGATATTCCCTTGGAAGTCATAGTTGTAATATAATGAAGTCACATCTTTATTCATTGGAATAAAGGAAAAGGAATTAATTAATTAATTATGGAAAATGAATTTATTATGAGTAACACATTATTTGTAATTAATTAGTTCACCATTGTGGGAGAAGGCTTAGAGGCTGATGACAGGGGCTGTTTGTGTTCGGGGGGAGGTAGCTTATCTTATTCTGCACTAAACTCCTCTCCTCTCTCTGGGTGAGCATAAGGACTCACCCAATATCAAACAAAGACTTTCATAGTTTCTCTGTTTAAGTTCTTCCACTAGCTACTACCTTGCTTCCGGCTGGCAGACTCTACTCTTAGACTATACAATCATCCAATCAGCTACTGGGTGATATCAGCAGGCCGACGTTAATAACGTATATGCATGCAGCTCCGAATAAGAAAGTGGAATCATTTTTCTCCTCTTATGTGTGTTAGTCTGAGTGGAATGTTGTTAGGTTTGACTGTTAAGAAAATGCAAAGCAGATGTGAGACAAAAAAAACCCTATATTCTTTGTGTGTGTGTGTGTGTGTGTGTGTGTGTGTGTGTGAGAGAGAGAGAGAGAGAGAGAGAGAGAGAGAGAGAGAGAGAGAGAG
>JAHTLZ010000195.1:4969357-4989496 GCA_023846285.1 Phrynocephalus versicolor
GAGAGAGAGAGAGAGAGAGAGAGAGAGAGAGAGAGAGAGAGAGAGAGTGGTTGGGGTTTAGATTATCCAATCTAAGAAATTATATTTTTGGAAAAAACCAATACCGATGCAGATATTAAGAAATCTTATCTTTGCATGAATAAAATAATAATAATGGCGTTCCACAGAGATGTTCCCAATTAATTAACTGAAGTCAACAAATAAACAAGAATCACTTGGCTCTATTAAAATAATCCCTGAGGTGGATTGCTGAGTTGCTTTCATTTCTCGTGTGGATAAAACCAGAAAACAATTTGGATCATACTCTGCTCCTAGTTTCTCCTGCCTCACTGCTCCGTATATCAACCATTATCTGTTGACATGGCTTCCAATGTAAATAACGAGGAGGTCAGCATCCAGTTCAACATTTTTAATTTTTGCCAGTTGCTCTGTTAGGCAGGCTAATTTGTTATGCTGGAAAGAAAGATTACAACCCTGTTCAAACACACTTCCCTGTGTGTGTCTATGTGTACTTCACTAATTACATAATTGCAGCATTTTGTGCTGATATGTCAGGATGAGTCAACATTGCTCTTGGGAAGCAAGAGAAAAGCAAGAGGTGATTTGTCTGGATTCCATTGAGCTCGTGGCTGTGAAGTCTCTGATAGCGAACAGCAGAGCTGTGCAAGGGCATAGGGTGCTTGCACTCCAGGTTCTAGAAGACAAGAAGCTTGGTTAGAATTAAAACCATACATACTAAGCGCATCTGATCTCGCCTGATTTCGGAAGCTAAGCAGGGTTGGCCCTGGTTAGTACTTGGATGGGAGACCACCAGGGAATACCAGGTGCTGTAGGCACCTGGAGTAGGAACTGGCAAACCACTCCAGTATTCCTGCCAAGAAAACTCCATGGACATAGAGTCACAAAGAGTCAGTCACAACTGTAACGACACAACGCACACACACACAGCCTAAAAATTTAGGCATTTTCCTCTTTCTTGGAATGCAGCCTCTGTAATTTCCCTTACTGGGAGTTCTGCCCGTATATACACACAGTTATGTGCTGTCAGATTAGGAACCGATTTATAAGCAACCCTAATAGAGCTTTCAAGGTAAGTGAAATATTTAAAGAATGATCTTACCAGTCCCACTCCCCCCCCCAGTAAGTTTATATGGTCAAGTGTGGATTTAAACCCTCATTTATAAAGACCTAATATAGCACTGTATCCACCACACCACCCTGGGTACTTAGATACACCTTACAGACACTGAAATGTGGATCACTGGGGAGAAAAGTCTCAACCTTTGTGGCTTAGCAAGATCTACAGTAGACTTCCAATTCTTACCCTCATGCTAGCTAAGAGGTTTCTTTCTGAATAGAAAGCTAGGCAGGGCTAAGCCTAGTGTAGCTGAAAAACTTTGCAGCTTAGGCCTGCTCTCCCAGGTCAGCCATAGTTAGATGTCTGTAAATCAGATAGAACTCCCAAAATGTGGAATTAAGAATTTGTTGTCCAAGAAATCTGAAAGCCTCGTCACTTGTAGTTGTGTGTAACTGGCTGAACTATAGGTAGCACTCCCTGGAGAGAGATAAGAAATTTAACAGAAGCCAGATGAGAGAAGCAAGATGAGAGAATCTCAATGAGATTCAATTTAAATATTAGTAAGAACTTCATGATGGTTAGAGCTGTTTGGCAGTGGAATATGCTGCCACAAGGGTAGTGGAGTCTCCTTCTTTGGAACTTTTTAAGCAGAGGCTGGATGGCCATTTGTCAGAGGTATTGTGATGGAGGTTCCTGCATGGCAGGGGGTTGGACTGGATGGCCCTTGAGGTCTCTTCCAAATCTATGATTCTATGATTCCATGATTCTAAAATAAACAGTTTGCGAGTACGGAATCTTACAGGCATCAAAGATGTTGGATGGATGGATGGATTATTTGAATGTGATATTATGAATATGCTTGATTCAATTGATGCATGAGTAGTCAAGGAATCAACTAGTTCAGTGGCTGCAAGGTTCCAGTATCATCACCACCATCACCCTAAATATTTTCTGCAACCCATTTCCTACTGATCAGTGAGCTATCACCGGGTTTTTTTTCACAGAAGCATTCAGCTTTCATGAAGCAGATCTCTTTTTCATTCTCTCTCTCTCTCTCTCTCTCTCTCTGCTTTGCTCTACTCTGATTGCAGGAAGTTGTGCAATAAGAAAAGTAAGAGTCCAAACCTATGCAGTCTTGAATGAGAGTAAAAATAATGAGGGTTTTACCTCTGAGCCATGGAAGCTGAGAAGCTGGTGGCTTCAATGCCAGTGATTTGCTGAATCCACTCCAGGCTTTACTCAACACTCTCAAAAGTGCTGAACTAATTTACAGGACAACTTTCAGCACCTTGGATAGCTCTGGTAGTATTTTTCAGAAAAGCTGGGAATAGAGTCAGTGCTCCGCTGACATTGGATCTACTAGCCTCCAGTGCTTCTGAGTAATGCTACATAGGGCTGCATGATAGGCCTGCAAATTCTTTCTAAAAGAATTACACACATACATATTGTACTGTGTCTAATAGGATTGTGTGTGCATCACACAATCTATTTGAAAGATGAATGATACCTGGAGCAGGAATACTTTTCCTTCCTTGCTTGTTTGCTGCCTTGCTAAAACAAATGATAATAATCAAAATCTCTCTCTCATTTCTCATCCTTTTCCTTCCCACTCTTAAAAAAACTTTAAAAATATGATCCAGACAGGAAGTTTCAGTATCAGCAAGAGTCAGCAACTTTGGTCAATTCAAGAATGAAAAATGTCCCCCAAACACTTCTAGTTTTAAAAAATTGAGATATATATACAAGGCAAATCACAGTTCCTGGAGATTCCAGGAATGGCCATGCCCCATTATTTGATCCTGGTGTTATTTTGTGGTTGGGGTCTGTAGAAAACAGGATGCATGTGTGTCCCAAAAACAGCCTTAGGGTACCAATGACCTCCAGAGAAGCATTTCCCCCCATAACTGCTTTGATTAGTGAAAGGCAAGCCACCCTCTTCTGCAGATGGAACTCAGGCAGAACTCTGCGGCTTCAGTTTAATGGCCACCATCCTGCTGTATATCTCTACCAGTGTACTGGGAATGATGTGAACCCGAGTAGCAAATGGGCTTTAATTAAAGAGACCCTGCTTTAATTTCGGGTTGTGCTCAGCTTACATACAATGCAACAAATTTGGTTACTTTCCATTCGGCTAATGTTAATGCCATTGTTAATGCCACTACGCCAACTAAGATACACAGCAAGATTTTGGCTAATGCGTTATGTTCTTCGCCAGGTCTATTCTGCTTTGGGGGCAGTATTCAGCACCCTGGAAAGCTCAGGTGATGTTCGTATGACGTTCCAAAAGCTAATTCTTTGCCCCTCCAAAAACAAGAGACACCAGACTGCCACTCCTATAGTCCACCTTTCACACCAATGACTATGCTGGCCAGTGGTGATGGGGATAGTTGTACAGCAACCTCTGAAGGCTGTCATTACCCACCCTCATTCTAAGATCCCCTGAATTTGGATGGGTTATGTGCTGTTCTGCCTAGAGACAGAGAGAGAGAGAGAGAGACAGACAGACAGACAGACAAACAGACACACACACACACACACACACACACACAGAGAGAGAGAGAGAGAGAGAATACTGAATGTGTTCAGCCCCTTTGACAGTCATTGGTGCAGGAGTGTACATCATAGCTTTCCATTGCCATTACAGAGATACTGATAAAGCAGAGTATATTATTTTCGAATGAGATAACGGAATGGATAACAGCCAGCCTATTGGAATGGTTTCTTTTAAAGGGTGTTTGTCATTCTGGAGCTTGATCGGTAAGCTTACTGTAATAGTGGGATAATCAGAATATAGATGTATGAGCCGTAAAGGAAGGTACAGTTGTGGAGAAACACAATAAATCACACAATTAAATGCCTGTCACCACCTCTACTGATAGGAAACGTTTAGCAATGGTGATGTCAATATGTGTTGTGATTTATTATTTTCTATTTTAAATAAAGGAAAATAAAGGAACAAAGAGCCTGTGTTAAGAGACTGCCCAAAATTAAAAATAAATAAAATGCAATAGGTTGTCAAATGGAAGGCACTTTTAAAAGACTCTTGTCAATGTGAAAGGTGCTTTTAAAAGATTCTTGTCAATGCGAAAATCACTTTTCCCCTTATTTTTCTCAAATATACACTTTGTCTGCTATTGTTGCAAATAATCACCAAGACTGTGGAAAAGGGAAATGGTAGCTGGAGGCTGGGGAGGGGAAAGAAGGGAAGGAATTTGTATTTATTGCATGGTTTTTACAGTAAACAGCTGTGGCACTATATTGTATCATATAGAGCTGTGCATGTGGAATAGCCTTTAAAGAACACCTGACTCAACATCTTCCTTCCACCAGGTGAAATCCCCCTTCTGGGCAGAACAAAAAGACTTGCAGGAAAGGTGGCTGAGTGAGTTGTCAGAGGTTGGCATGTGTGATGGATCACTTGCCCAGAAAGTGGTCTGTCCCCATCAATGCTTGCCCATCACTGGGGCACGATGCCTTCTTTCTGGTGTCCATGGGGAAGGGTGGACCATTTCACACATTCCTCAATATCAACAAGGCAGTGGGGCCTGCAAGGAGGGGAATGGGATGGGTCCAGGAAGAGCCGGTAGTGGCTGCCTTGCAGTTGTGGGGAGTGGGGAACAGGTATCCAGATCCACTCTTTCATTTAATGAAGATGGATGTCTACTTCTCCCCTCTCCATTGCAGGATCTCCAAAGCAGCATTCTGCACACCCTCCCTCCCTCTTCATTCATTCATTTAATTTATGTACTTTCACCACACACACACACCTTAGTCCTCCTCAGTTTAACAGATGAAATCCAAGCTCATTAAAAGCATCCAGTGTAAGAAACCTGATGGAGTAGCTCCACCAGAAGCTGTTTCTATAAAAATGGGGCCTACTGCAGAGAAGTCCCTGCCTCTAGTAGAGGACTTCAGGGTGGCCACCCAGAGGAGCCTAGTCCAGGAGGAACTGGTGGGTCAGGCAGATGACTTACAGTAGGGCAGACATGCCCAAAATTCGACCCTCCAGATGTTTTGGACCACAACTCTCAGAATTCCAAGCCTGTATTACCAATGACAAAGGACTGTGGGAGTTGTGGTCCAAAACATCTGGAGGGCCAAAGTTTGGACATAAGTTCAGTAAGGGGTCAGATGCACCAATAGGTTACGTGGTCACAATCTGTGAAGCACTTTATATGTAAGAATTATGCCCTTGAACCAGACCCAGGACACAATGGGTAAGCCATGCAGGTGAGCCAGGAGTGGAGTGATATGTGAAAATTTGCTCACACCAGTCACCAGTCTGGTCACTGCATTTGGGACCCACTGTAATGTCTGGGTTAAGTCCAAGGGGAGCCCCATGTAGAGAGCATTGCAACAATCTATCCAGAAGATGACCACTGCTTGCACTAATGTCCTGAGAAAACCCTCAACAAGGTAAGGGTGGAGTTGGGTCATGAGGCTGAGCTGGTTGGAGGCCAGTCTGTTCACATCTCTGATCTCCATGATGCCCTTGCTTTGGCGATGCTCAAGGTCTCTGCTTGGTAGGAAAGGCCCATTGGAAAGACAGAAAGTGCAACTGGAGGGGACGGAATTGCAGCTTGAGATTATTAAACAAATAGTATATTCCTTTGAATGGGTTCAGATCTCCAGGGCTGGATGAACTGCATCCAGACTGCTAGAGGAACCGACTATTACTGAAGTACTGCTTAGACTTCATCGTCAGTACTGTGCCCAATTCAGGACACCACACTTTAAGATGGATGCTAACGAACCATAGCGAGTTCAGAAGAGGGTAACAAGGGCTTTTACCCCATGTCAACTTTGTACTACATCAAAGTAACATGTGTATTTTACTTTGTTGTGGTCATGTGGTAGAAAATGCTGTAATTGCATCCCCATGGATGCATGTTAATGTTCCATACCTTATGTGACCCCACGTACAGGTTCCGCATCAAAGTTTAATTTTTGTCATCGTATTGTTTTAAAAAAATATGATATGTCAGTATACTGATATATCGACTTTCAGCTATCATATATCGATTGCTAAATACACCTCTCTTTTTTTGCTTTTCCCCGTGCATAATAGCTTAAGTGTTTGTAAACAGAAATAAGTGCAATGGGGAATGATTTACTGATGTAAAAATGACCACTTGACAATAGAAAGTACTTCGAAAAAAAATCCACAGAAACGGTTTTGCTGCAGATTTAATGAGTTCCCACTGGCTTGTGTTCTGGTTTAAAATCCGCATTGGAACAGTGACAAGGATTTTACCACTCCAAGGCCAGGTACTTGTAAAATGGGCTGAGTCATGCTTCAGGGGGTGTGGTTGCACGTTATTTTTTAAAACGTTCGCAGGATGTGGGATAATGATTTTATGATCTGCATCAGAGAGCACTTTGCAGCGGATTTTAGTGGATGTGGGATAAGGGCCAAGGATGATAAAGGCACTGGAAACAAAGCCCCTATGAGAAAAGACTGAAGCAATTGGACATGTTTAGCCCTGAGTAAAGAAGACAGGGGTGGGGAGAGGATATGATAGCACTTTTAAAATACTTCAAACAAAGTAGAGGGGTAGAATCAGTTCTCAGTCATCTCAGAGTGTAGGACATGTAATAAAAGGCTCAAGTTTAGGGAAGCCACATTTAGGCTGAATATTTTTTGGGGGGTGTTGCCCTAATTGTTATTGCAGTGGTTCTCAACTGGGGGTCGCGACCCCTTTGGGGGTCAAACAACTATTTCACAGGGATCACCAAGAGCTAGTGAAGAAAAAGGCACAAATGGTTTGGGTTTGGAAGAGGATGGGGAGGAAGGGAGGGAAGAGTGAGTTATAGCTTGATAGGTTGGAGGGGATGTCAGTCAATGGCACAGGAGGCTGCAATTGGCTGAGGATGTCTGTAGAGGGAAGTTCTTTATGGCACCTGCGGCAGTGGCCTGCCAAAGGGGGCTTGTGGCCTCTTCCAAGCAGGGCAAAGTATCACCAAAACATGAGGAACTGTATTAAAGGGTCACGGCATTAGGAAGGCTGAGAACCACTGTGTTATTGGAACCCATTACTTTGGAAGTTGGAGAGCACTCCAATGCTGGAGGCATTTAAGAGAAAACTAGACCGCCTTCTGTCTGAAATTCTTTGATTTGGATTCTTGCATTGAGCAGGGGGTTAAACTCTATGGCCTTATAGACTCCTTCCAACTCTATTATTCTGTGGTTCTATGATTGTGCCATTCTTTTAGACAGAAGCAACTCCTTTGAAATGAAATAATAATGCTCAGCATGTACACGGTTCGATGAAAGCATCTTACAGTAATCTGAAATATCTCCTGTTCCATGTGAATCTGCCTGGATCTTCAGGTCATCTTCAAAAGCTTCACTTCAAATTACCACACCTCTTGTAATGATCCTTGAGGAAGACTGTGTGCCCTTCTATCCCCAGTGCATAAAAAATTGTTGCATTGCATGTTGTGCATGCATTCACATGCACTGCTGTATATTTAGGATTATGAGAATTAGCCTTTCTCTGTAACTTTTCCAAGTAGTGTTTCCTTGAGTGACTCTGGCTTTCTGAGAGCTAAGCTCTGGCCACCATCCACTTGGGGCTGATGGCCATGACCCGGAGAAGAATCAGAGGACTATAGACAACAAGGTGAGAACCAGGAATACTTTTTATCAGCAAGGAAAAGTCCAACCCATGCTGTTCCTGCTGAGAACAGAGAACAGGTGATCATTTAATACTGATGCCTATACCACACTATACTAGTGCCTTAAGCACTATAGGGCAATATACAGTTGTTGTCCCCCCATTCGCGGTTCATATACTGCGTTCTCGCTATATCACGGGACCACAGTATATGAAAAAAGACCAGCTGAGGTAAGGGGGGAAAGGCCTGTTTCAGGCCTCCCTTACTTGCCCTAGGACTGGATTTGAACCCAGCTCTTCCAAGTCCCAATAAGAGCCTCTATCCACTATATCACACTGACTCTCAAAACCAGTTACTGTACCTACTTCCAGGGATGTTGGCAAATCTTTGGGTACCAAGTCAAGTCCAAGTCTTTGGTACCAAGTCCTAAGTCCCAAGTAAGAGTCTCTAATAAAGCTCCCCCCCCAAAAAAAAAAACCAGGAAAAAAAAGGAGAGGCGTGGATCAAGAATTCACACATGAGTCGAGTATGAATCCTTCACCCCCCTCCCAGAAACCTGAGCTGAGTTACTGATGTGACAAGTCCAACTTGATTGCAAGTCCCACAACTTGAGTCCCCACCTTGGCAGCCTTCTTCTTCTTCTTTTTTAAGTGTGATGTCATTTTGGCTGCATCATATGTGATGCTCTGCACAAAATCCTGAAAATGGAGGAAATTATCACAGGAATAGAGGGTAAAAGTATCAAGCCCCTTTTCCGTTTTAATATACAGATCTCTCTCTTTTTTTTTTTTGAAGCGACATTTTCCATTTTCTGGGATCCGTGCAATCATGCTTTAAGAACTTGCAAGAAATGGCACTTGAAGTTGAAGCACAGTTTCATGAAAAACAACAACACAGTGTGTTAATTCCAATGCCTGATGGAGATTTTTGCCCCCAATACTTACAGACAATATGAAAGAAAGCCTGCCAAAGGATTGGTGTGGCTCTAAGCCAGCACACACATTTAAGCAAGAAGGGGGGAAATGTCAGATCAAGGGGGGTGGGGAGTGCCGATTTTAAGCATTAAAACAATCCCTGGCTTTTCCCCATATGAGTGGGTGGGTGGAGGATCTTCTCACACTGACAAGTGCAAATGCACTGCTGCCAAATTAATAAGGGACTTTTTATTAATATGATACAACTCAATTAAGCCTGCAAATCAAGATATAAATAAGACTTTAATAGTGTAATGTTGGGACCGAACAAATTCCCCTCAGAAAGGATAAAATGCAAGGCAGCTGACACTCATGGAATCTCTCCGACTGTGAGGTTAATAATCTCCTTAATACTGGTACAGCTGCTTTCACAAAGCCAAGATGCTTACTCCAGTGGGCGAGTAAAGAGTTAAAAGCTTTTGTAGAGCTCTTTGAGACATCTAACTGGCCACCATTAGAAACAAGAGAGTGGGCTAAAAGGAGCTGAATTAGGAGGGACTCTCCTGAGCAGGGCATGTTCATTCACTGTTAGTAAACTAAGAGTAAGTCAGTGAGTTTGGTAGGCCCAAAGAATCCTAAAGAGGGTGGCTTTCAGGTGTGGTTTATCATTTGGGGTGATCCTTGCATCTACCTGCAAATATCAACCACATTATACCTCAAGCTTTCCTGTTTAGCACGATTCAGATAGATCTTTCCCTTTAAAGGGAAAAGCGGGAAGGGGAGGGAAACAAAAACCCTTCTGTCTCTTTCTCTGTGGTTAGCTTAAGCTGCTTAATGATCTTGAGAAATGGGAAGCTTCCTATCTGCTCACCTACAGAGGGGAGCAGATAGGAAGCTTCCCATTTCTCAAGACTTAGCAAAAGGTCACGAAGGCAATGTAACCAAAGGTCTCCAGAAAGGTTTCGATTTTTAACTCACTGACACAGCACATCAGCTACGCTTTGACAAGGCATTTTGGTGCAATGGTTAAACTGTAGTGTGGCCGTCAGAACTCTACTCACATTCGATGTTCATTCCCAGTAGATTCTGGCACATGGTTTAAGGTTGACTCAGCCTTCCATCCTTCAGAGGTTGGTAAAATGTGTACCCGTCTCATTTGGGGGCTGGGGGGGGCAATATGTAGCCTGTACAACTTGTAAACTGCTTTGAGAGTGCTTTACACAAAAAAGCAATACACAACTTCCTCTCCCTTCCCCTAACAGGCAAGGCGGGGGAGCCTTCTGATGAGCGTTAAGCTCCTTCAGCAAGGGAACAGCCAGGCAGCAACTTGGGTTCAATCCCACCAACCACACATGCTTCAGCGAGGGAACAGCCAGGCAGCAACTTGGGTTCAATCCCACCAATCACACATGCTGGAAAATGGGGCAGTCCTCTCTGCATCAAACAAATAAACAATCCAGTAGCCTCTAATACGAAATTCCTTGGAGCCAGCATCAAGGGGAAACTTGGTAACCTTGTTCAGGATGAACTCATTTGTGTTGTCTTGCTCTTCTCAAGTAACTTGGTTATCTGTCATCTTCCTCCTTACCTCAACCCCTGGTCCTTGGGTCTGAAGGAATGTGGGCCCAACCAAGCTAAGAGATGCAGCCAACATTGAGATTTCTGCTGGTGGGATGCCTTGGATCAGACCATGACAACTAGCAATGCACTAAGTTGATAGCAGGGCTGTATCAAGTGGTCAAGACTGTACCACAGTCCTGTCCCTGTTCCCTTTTTCCTAAAATATAGTAGCTGTGTATGGAGGAAGAGGGAGCAAGGCGATAGTTGCTGGCTCCATTCCAAGTTGTTCTGGGAGAAGTTGTGCCCCCGCCAATGGATCATCAAAGCAAGATGGCTGCTGTGATAGCTAAACCAAGATGGCGCCTCTGTTTTTCTTCTGTCTTCTTGGTTATGTACTTTTGGGGAAGTTGCATTTGGGACTACATCTTCCAGAATCCCCAGCAGGCAAGCTGGATCAGTTGTCCTGGGAGTCAAAGGCCAAGTGGATAATTTTTCTAAGAGTCACTTTTTGAGGCATTGATCATGGCTGGTCTTACACTCTAAAAAAATTAAGAAATATTTGGTTCTTTACTCGGCCCTCCCTGGTTGTTTATCAAGTACAACAGATAAGAGATGAACGGGGGAATGTTTGTATGTGTGTGTGTGTGGGGAGACAGAGTAGGGAAGTAAAAGGAACAATTTCAAACAGCTTCTTTTATCAGCTCCAGATAGCCTGTGAAGGGAGGGGAGAGAGAGAAGGCCACGAAAATGAATTGAGTCCTTCTTGGCTCTGATTTTCCTCTTTATCAGTACAAGAAGAAGAGTGTGGATAATGCCAATCTAATCCCACCGTCCCCCAAGTGCTCTTAATGCTTTGTAAACTTTGACTAGCAATAGGGAGAAGATCACAGCGAAAGTTTCAAAGGGAAGGGAGGTCAGCATGGGAATGCAACATCAAAAGTGGGCTTTTAAGCAGCGATCGGTTGGGGCCATAATACCCTTCTTTGGCTTAGTACAGGCAGGCATCTACTAAGTCCCCAACTACTTGCTTAGAAGTCGACTTGATTCATAAGGAACAGAAAGAGAAGTTTGTCTTCCCTCAAAAGCCCAACATGTCTTGGAGCTCTGTCAGAGGACCACAACATGTGGTATTTGGCCATCCAGTTTTTCCTCTTAGCATTGTAGAAATAGATGGATATACCCTCTGACTTTAGCAAAAGGTCATGAAGGCAATGTAACCAAAGGTCTCCAGAAAGGTTATATGTTGTTGTTGTTGTTTGTTTGTTGTTGTTGTTGTTGTTGTTGTTCAGTTATGTCCAACTCTTTGTGACCCCATGGACCAGAGCTTGCCAGGCCTTCCTGTCTTCCACTGCCTCCTGGATTTTGGTCAAATCCATATTGGTTGCATCAATGACACCGTCCAACCATCCCATTCTCTGCCACCCTCTTTTCCTTTTGCCTTCAATCTTTCCCAACATCAGGGACTTTTCCAAGGACTCCTCTCTCCTCATGAGGTGGCCAAAGTACTGGAGCCTCAGCTTCAAAATCTGTCCTTCCAGTGAACATTCGGGGCTGATTTATTTCAGGATGGATAGGTTTGATCTCCTTGGACTTTGGTGCGTGGTGTCCCTTCCAGCTCTGTAGCTCTAAGGCAATGAAAGGGGAAATGGGTAGAAGATATAACTCGAACCTCTATAGAAGAAAAACAACTGGCTATGTGGCTGTACTGTATGAGCAGGAGATAGAAAATATAGATGTTCTCTGCTTTGACTCTTAAAGGGCTTTAACAGGACAAAAAAGTCTGGGCAACATGAACCTCGTATGCTGCATATGGTCCCTCTTCAACCAGTTTTGGGTGTTCCATAATTGCTTGCATATTATTTAAATGGGGCACCATCAAGTCAGTTCTGACTCATGATGATCTTACCCCCAACCCCAGGGTTTTCTGGGTATAGAATACTCAGAAGTGGTACTATACCCTTCTTCTGGGGATGCTGTGGGACTGTGCAGCTTGCCCAGGAGGCACAGCAGGGAATAAAAACTTTCAGCCTCTGGCTCTGCTGACAGATACACGGAAATATCCAGCCAGATTATAATCATGTGCTGTCGAGTCAATTCTCGCCTATGGTGAGCTCTTTCCACAGTGGTTCCTAGGTGGAAAGTACTCAGAAGTGGTCTACCATTCCCTTCTTCTGGGGTTACTCTGGAACTGTGCAGCTTGCCCAAGGATACACAGGCTGGTTCTGCTTGTAGGTAGCAGCGGGGAATCAAACTCTGAACCTCTGGCTCTGAAGCCAGTTACCTAACTGATAGAACTATCTAGCCAGTTGCATATTAGGTGCCCAAAACGAAATGTGGTCAGGCGTTCTATAAGACCCGTTGCACCATATTCCCCATGGCTGTAGTTCAAAAGGTGTGTGTGTGTGTGTGTGTGTGTGTGTGTGTGTGTGTGTGTGTGTGTGTGAGAGAGAGAGAGAGAGAGAGAGAGAGAGAATCAGATGGGTTTTATTGACTGATTTTTTTTCTGCTCTCCTGAGGTAGATTCTTGGCTCCCAAATTTCCTTGCTGCCCTCGGTGGCTCATGCGAGGAGTGTGTCTCCCTCCGAGTGTTCAGATGACCCCCCCCTTGCTTGGTCCACAGGCCATGCCTGTCACGATGAATTTGTTAGTTTGCCAAAGTTGGCACCCAATTACCTCATTGTTTTCCTCCCCCTTGTACAAGTGACTAACACGTCTTCATGAATCCATCAGAAGAAACGTAATTAATAGATTTTTCCACCTCTGCCCTTGAAAACAGTCATCTCTTGCTCAAGCAGGAGTAATTGGCCTTTTAGAATTATTTAGAATATGAGGTAATCACGCTTCCCCCTCCTCCCCTCGCAGCCACCTGAAACTGCCCTTCATACGCTCTTACTCTTAAGGACTGAGTGCTTTAAGAGCTATTAGTCTTAGGATAGGAAGCAGTGAAAACAGCCCACGCGCTGGCAGATAAAAGCTGCCTCTCCTCCCACCTGAGGAGATTTCTTGACATTTCTGAGCCCCGGCGAATGAAGGAAACAGATGGAGAACATCCCTCTGTACTCCACAGAACAGCCATAGGCGACTTGTCTCCATTATCTATAGCAATGTTGGCGAAGCTATGACACGGGTGCCAAAGGTGGCACTCAGAGCCCTTTCTGTGGACACCCAACATTGCCCCTTCACAGCCACCTCTATTTAGGTTAAATTGCTGTATTTGCACTTGGCAAAAAATGAGTGGGTTTTGAATCACAGTTTGGGCACTCGGTCTCTAAAAGGTTCACACTCCTTTTCCTAAGGAGACTCCTCCTGGCCTGAGGCTGAGTAAATTCCTACAGAAGTTAACCACAGTGGCAGGTCAAAAGGTAAACAATAAAATGGGTGACACATGCGGCTTTGCTGCAGACTGCAAAGAAGCCCATCCTTGGCCAGGCAGCGGGCTCCTCAGGAAGAAATGAGATGTTGCTAATGGGGGGAGGGGGAACCTAACTACCTTTTTCATTATACCACAAGACATTAGGATTCCATGCTCTTTAGTGCCTTTTTCTGGATTAAGCTGCATGCGTTTGAGAAATACAAAATAGCACTTCCTCCCATATGTGATAGTTTTTTTTTTTTAAATTTCTCTCAAGTTCTTTCCATCAAAGAAATGAAAAACCTATGGATTTTTGTAGGTTATAAAAGGAGGTGAAAACAACCCTCTCAGGCATGCACAATAGCCCAAATTTAATTAATTTTGCTGGGTCAAAATTCAAGTTACCACCTCTTCTTTTTTCTGAGAGGCTCCTCATCCTTAACATCTGCTTGGCAGACCTGTATAAGAAGTCTTCTCCACACCAGGAATAGCTATGCCTATTAATTTTAGGCCATCTTGCTCCTGTTTGATGCTCTGCTATATATATATATATTTTACTTATGTTTTTTATTATTAGATTGTTTATTTATTATGTTTCTATATTGATATTTGTTCACCCAGAATAGCTATGCAGCTGCTTCATCTAGCCTCTCAGGAAAAAAAAGAGGTGGTAACTTGTATTTTGACCCAGCAAGCATGGTGGAAAAAAAATCAACGGTTTGAAATCACACTCTGAAAAGTAAAACCTTCACTGTCCAGGACCTAAATGGAGGATTTTGGACAGCTTTGCATTCTACTCCACCCCCAGCTGCTGCGGCAGTTCAATCTATATTTTTCAAAATTCTCTTTTCATTGAATGGATAAAGACATATTTGGACAGGTGGGTAAATATGCACCAAAAATTAGCTGAACAAAATCCTCACACCACTCTAACATGCATAAGGTTGCTTCTGTCAGATATATCCTTTGTCACACAACTAATCAAATTAAGAGATTGCTATCTTCCAGGTGTTTTGGATTATGTTTCCCATAATTCCTGTCCGTCGGCCATGATGGGTGGGGTTTATGGGAGTTACCGTTCAAAATATCTGGGAAAGGGGAGATGACAGCTTGCCCAGAAGTGCATTTTCATCTAAATGTCCTGAAGATGCTGATGAGAAGAAAGGAAGTGTGTGGATAACAAGAACTCTGTGTCAGAGGAGACTTTGAAGTGAAAATGAGTGTGAAGAAGAAGCACTGATTTAAGACGGATGTTTTTGTCACTTGCTTCTGTACATTGTTTTCTATGACCATGTTGACAGATGGGCGGAAGAGAAATTGAATAAATAAATAAATAAATTCTATAGGCACTGTAGGTTTTAGACCACAGTGCCCAGAATTCTCCAGGTAAAACTGCTACCTGTGGAATTCTGGGAGCTGTAGTCCCAAAACACAACACATCTTCACACACGGACCTTTTACCTCTACCTTTCAAAATGCATTCTGAAGAGTTGAAGAGGACAGAGTCTGAGGCAGGCAGGCTTTCATTATTCCTAGCATGAAAGAAAACGTTGGTCTGTTTTTGAGAAACTGGCATTTGCTGCCAGATTAAAGTCCACTTTTAGATTGTTTTCTTCTACTGTGCAGTTAATCCTGTGTTTGGTGCCAAAAACAGTATTAAAAAAACATGCATTGTCTGGGTGTAGATAGATAGGTTGATCAAATAGTAGAATGCTTCTAAAATTCTACATACCATTTCACCCACTATGAGATAGATTAGTTAATAAGTGTCCTGACCAAGGAGTAAACCCCCCCCCCCAAAAAAACCCAGCTTTTGAGGTGGGGCCATATTTCTGGTGTTTTATTTTTATTTTTATTATAAATCATTGGATTTATTTTACGGCAGATATATGTTTTAGCGCTCCATTACACCAAGGAGCTCAAGGCAGCATATAGAGGGTATTTTTCCTAGCCCCACTTTATAATCAAAAGAACCCATGACAGAGTCTTGTGGCGGGTGGTTAAGCTGTTTTGCTGAAGCCATAACTGTGCTCAAGACCTGGGGTTCAGTTCCAGGTAGCTGGCTCAAGGTTCACTCAGCCTTCCATCCTGGGTTGGTAAAATGGGTTGCTTGCTGGGGGGGGGAGGGGGGAAGCAATGTGTAGCCTGCATAATTAAATTGTAAACTGCCCAGAGAGTGCTTTGAGTGCTATGGGGCAGTGTAAAGCTTCTAGGGCTGAGACAAGGAGATGGGACCAAGGTCACCCAGGGAGATTGGTGGCTGAGTGGGCTTTGAACCCTTGTCTCCAAAATTTGAACCCAACATTCTTACCATGAGACCATGCCACTAAGATAGCACTGTTGGTAATGGGGGAAATAAAAGACCACCTTCCCCTTCAGAAGCTGCCCTGTATCTTTCTGGCACAGGGTTAGGACATGCAGTTTTGGGGGATGATTCATTGTGGTGCAAAATAGCTCTTTGTTCTGTGTTTGCAGATGGGTAGTGTGTCCAAATAGGTTGCATTAAAGACGAGCACCTTTGAAGCACCTGGTTGGATCACACTAAATTTCACAATGTCGAAAGGCACCTCGACTCCATTATAGACCAACACTCTGCTGAATGACTTCACATACTGGGAAACAAAAGAAAATACTTCCTGCCCCCCTCCCCCAATAAAGAATTCAGGGTGTAATCCTATAATAAATTCCTTGAGAATATGCTCCACTGATTTCAACTGATTGTATTGCTGCATAGTGCCTAGATAAAAGCAAAGCAAAGCAAAGCAAAGTGGTCTGCTTATATACTGCCCCATACCACATCAAGTAGTCTCTGGACGGTTTACAGTTTTAATTACAGTATGCAGGCTACAGATTGCCCCCCCCCCAGCAAGCTGGGTACTCATTTTACTGACCTCAGAAGGATGGAATGCTGAGTCAACCCTGAGCCTGCTACCTGGGATTGAACCCCAGGTTGTGAGCACAGTTTTACCTGCAGTACCGGCATTTGAATTAATTTCAAAACTGAAGGGGTGCATCATTCAGCACCCTTTTTTAAAATACTTCAATCTGTTTCGGTTCGGGCCAGTAAGGAGGCTCTCTTACCTGACTGCAATGTGTGAGGGAGGAATCTAGCTTCATTTGGGACACTTCCCGAATCTTTCCAAATTGGTTTAGTTTGATTCATAGTCTGATGCAGGAGTGTGATACAGATACGACGTGGCAACCCTTTTCTCCTGCGAAACACATGGCAGCCACTTACATACCATGCTAGTTTGGGAATTCAAGATATACTGTAGCGTCTCTCCCCACTTTTAAGGATATTTCCTGTACCTTCATGAACATTGCAAATTTTATATACTCATGATGATCTATGGTATATATTAGTTACAAAGTGAAGTGCTGTATCTTCATTAGGAGAGATACTAATGATGAAATTACGTAGAGTATATTAAACATATTGTTGGAATCTTCCTTGTGTTCTCTCTCTCTCTCTCTCTCTCTCTCTCTCTCACACACACACACACACACACACACACACACACACACACACACAGGGAGAGAGAGAGAGAGAGAGAGAGAGAAGTACTATCTTTTTACTTAAGTCAGGTTTCAGGATATAAAACAAGAATCACTACACAGCCTGCTCTGAAACAGACAATGTTAAAAAAAACAAATGGGTTGAAGACAAAAGGTTGTCCCAAGGAGGAGGGGTGGATATGTCCATAGTTAAGTGGGGTGCTGACGTATAGGTTGTTGTTCCTTTGTATGTATGGACCTATATTGAAATTTAAAACTTAATGAAATTTTCAATCAATACTTTCCTCATTTTCTAGTCATGAAAGAAAAAAAGTTGCATTTTTACATGCAATTATATCAGCAGAAAGGATTGATTGGGTGTAAAAATCCAAATTATTCTAGATTTGAATTATATCTTCCAATAATGGTAACTGTCTTAATAACTGATTTGTTTTTAAGCCATCGATACAGATGGTTTCTCGTCACTGACATCTTCAAACCATAACCAATACAATCCACAAGTCTACAAGAGAGATTTTAGGAA
This sequence comes from Phrynocephalus versicolor, assembly GCA_023846285.1. Taxonomy (NCBI): domain Eukaryota; kingdom Metazoa; phylum Chordata; class Lepidosauria; order Squamata; family Agamidae; genus Phrynocephalus; species Phrynocephalus versicolor. The sequence goes on from JAHTLZ010000195.1 coordinate 4,986,919, forward strand.
ATAAATATGGGAATGTAGTCTGGACATAGATACAAAGGCAGGAGCTTCTGAGTTTAGTTTCCAGGTTCTCTTCTTATCTTAAAGGAAGACGAATCAGAACAAAGTTTAAAGACGAAATGAGTTTTGGATGCAAAAGTTGCTCTGTAGTGGATCTTCTGGTCACTCTCTGGAAATGTTGATTCTACAACCTCTTCTCCTGCACCACTCAATTCCACTATGATTTTTCATGACAGCACTAAGAGGCTAAGTTCCTACTGAAATCTTCTTATGGAGGGCTGAATCTACTCTTATCTGCACACACATTGAAATGAAGGGGAATTATTTATAGCAATTAACTTAGGTAGTAGTAGTAGTAGTATTGTTTATTTACGGTCATAGACCAAAAAATACATGGTAATCAAATTCGAAAGACAACACCAATAATACAAATATAATTGGATAGATTAAAAGTTAATAACATGTAGCCAAGGAGAATATTAAAAGACATATAGTTGCATAGGATAATAATAAACAAATAATTATTCTAAATATTATATTAAAATATGGGAGGGTATTATATCATACACACATAGCAATTAACTTAGGGAATGCCCCAGTCATTTGAATGAGCCTATTCCAATGAGATTAACATAGGATGGAGTCCGAAGAATGTTGCTTTTGCTAGCATTTTCTGCACCTCGCTGATGACACCAGAACATGGAGTTGTGAGATCTGCTCTGGACACCTTTTGCTTTTGGCTGGGTCTCTGTCACTATCTCTATCATCCCCAAACACCATGATGGCAGGGGAAAGGATGAAGGGTTGACAACCTCGAGCAGGTACAGAGGAGGGTGACCAGGATGGTTGAAGATCTGGAAGAAATGTCTTATGAGGAACGGCTTAGGGAGCTGGGAAAGTTTAGCTTTTCAAAAAAGAAGGCTGAGGGGGGAATATGATAGCTATGTTTAAATATTTGAAAGGATGTCATATTGAGGAAGGGACTGGTTTGTTTTCCATAGCTTCACAGACTAGGACTTGGGCAATGGTTTCAAACTACAGGAAAAGAGATTCCATTTGAACATTCGGAAGAACTTCATGACAGTTAGAGCTGTTCGGCAGTGGAATATGGTGCCACAAAAGGTGGTGGAGTCTCCTTCCTTGGAGGTTTTTAAGCAGAGGCCATCTGTTGGAAATATTGTGATGGGGTTCCTGCATGGCAGGGGGTTGGACTGGATGGCCCTCGAAGTATCTTCCAACTCTATAATTCTATGATTCTATGTTCACTTCTCAAAATCATAGAAACACAGAATAATGCAATTTGAAGGGACCTATAAAGCTGTTGAGTCCACCTTCTTACTCATTGCAGGACTCCAGATCAAAGGAGATCTGGTAGATGGGTGTTCACATTTCTCTTGAATGTTTTTTGTAAAAGAAGTCTGTGCCTGTCTAAAGGAGTTGGAAACATTCTCTGTAAAAGGCTTTGCAGTTGAATAGAATGTGGCAGAGCAACTTGCACAAATTGCTATACACCTGAGCTCTGCGAAGCTGTTCGCACAATGATGTATGCCGTGATGATCTATGCGGAGGAAGAGGGAAGCAGGGGGAATATTGATTTGCCTTGCAATAAAGCTAAGATTGTCTATAAATAATATATTTTTCATGGGTCTTCCACGGAATTGCTTGCCTTGCATTAATATTTGACTCTCATTTGCACACCAGTGAAGTGTGACTCAAGTACTGGGGTTGGATTTTTTTTTTTTGCATGCAAAGTAAAGACACTGTAGTTTCGGTCTAGCAATGAATTGATACAAGGAGAAGATTAATAGTTTTTCCAAGTTGGCACAGGACTTGGGCTAACTACTGTAGAACTTATTTGTTTCTAGACAGAGCTGGTTTTCTTCTGTCAAAGTGAAAGGCTTCTCTCGACTTTTTAAAAGCCAAGGATAGGGCATGGAGAGCTTTCCAGATGTGGTCAGACTGCACCTTTCATCAGCCTAGTCACTTGTTAATGCCTGTATGCCTAGATACCCTACGCACATCTGATCTTGCCTGATTTCGGAAGCTAAGCACGGTTGGCCCTGGTTGTACTTGGATGGGAGACCATCAGGGAATACCAGGTGCTGTAGGCGCCTGGAGTAGGAACTGGCAAACCACCCCAGTATTCCTGCCAAGAAAACTCCATGGACATGGAGTCACGAAGAGTCAATCACGACTGTAGCCCCCCCTGCACACATGTACCTTATTATGAAAAGCAACATTTATGAGGGAGATGCATCAACATCTCCCAGTTCCCAGTCACCACCATGGTGTGCAGGATCAAGCCTGCAAGATCACGGAACTCTGATAGAGAGAGATTTGCTGTACAGCGATGTGACGGAGGCTGTTGTATAGGAAGGGATGGCTGCGGCATCTTGTCAGTTCAAAGGGGCAATCCACAAGCAGCTTGTTTCTTTGGCTTCTCATCTTCCTTAAAAAGGACTGCAGTCATGGACAAAGTCTTCAATGCAAACAGTCATGTTCCAGTAAAAAGCTAAGAGTCACGTCTCTCTCACTCATTCAAAGATTTCTCAAAGATTTCTCACCCATATCACAACCAGGC
>JAHTLZ010000195.1:4990797-5008340 GCA_023846285.1 Phrynocephalus versicolor
CACACACACACACACACACACACACACACACACACACACACACACACGTCACAACATGTAGAGGGAAGCAGTTACCTCAGGAGATGGTGAGTGCTCCAATGATGGTGGCATTCAAGGGAAAATTAGTCAGCCAACTATTAGATATACTTTGATTTGGCTTGAGTAGAGGGTTGGACTTGATGGCCTTATAGGTCCCTTCCAACTCTCTGATTACAAGTGTGATTTCTTTAATTAAGGCCCAAAAAGCAACTTTTGCAATCTCCGTTCTTCACGCCGAGAAGGAAACCTGGTACTTGCTCCAGATGCTGACTTCTCAAGAGTCAACAGTGGTGGACCTTCATCTCCTACATCTTTCAAATAAATGGGCCTTTCAGATATTGTTGGTCTCAGTTTCTATGGTCCTTGACTGTTTGCCATGCTGACTGGGGTTGATGCTAGTAGGAGTGTGCAGTTTGGATTCATTTGGTTTGCTTTTGGTCTCAGGAACCCATAATTCTCTGGGAATTCCACAGGCAGAATTCTGGGCAGTTCAGCCCACAAGTCCATGCCTGCAGACACCTTCATTTCATTGATCTGGAGAAAACCCGAGGCCAACTGAAGAATCATCCTCTCTCAGGGAAGAGCTAGGGCACAAAATAAGGCTTAGAACAGCCTTCAGCCTTTCTCCAGGTGATTGAAGTGAAGGTGCCTGTAGGTGTGTGCCTGAACTGTACCTGAGGAATCCTTGGAGAATTGTGGGGTTTAAAATTTTCAATGAATGAATGAACAACTCTACAGTTTAACATATTCATGTGGAGTATACTGTAGCTTCTCTTTATATATATTTATTTTATATGCAAATTTTAGTGCAATAGTTGTATATTGGGTTTCTTATTTTATGTAATCTCTATTAACTATTTTCTCTCTCACACACACCTTACATTTTTTTGTGCACCTAGCCATCTTTTTATATTGGGAGCTGTGTAACAAGTAAACTTCCCCAGATGTGGGATCAATAAAGATTTATCTTATCTTATCTTAACAAGTGAAGGAACAAAGGAACGAAGGAACAAAAGAATGAAGGAAAAGATAAATAAGTAAATCCACATGGCATATAATTAATTTGTAGATCAAAACATAAATGGACACAGGTTCCCTATACCTAATGTAATGAACTTGTGCTTTCTGACTTGTGGGAGGATGACTGTAAATCTATGGAAGAACCCACCAGGAAGGTCATGAGACAGCAAAGACAGAAATGGCAACAACTACTCTAACAGTTTTACAGGGAGGGAAATATCTATGAGATTTGCCACACGGGCACTCTGTGGCATTGCAGAGTGGGGAAACAGAGTGCTGCAAGAGAACATAACTGGGGATAGCACCAGTCCAGGTGAGATTGACAGTCACAGGAGTAGCATGGAAAGTGATGTTGGGCATGATTGTAGACTGTCAATTTGTTCTAGCAGACTCAATGTATAACGGCCGGGGCGTGGGTGGTAACTAGGATATCTGCAACGGGGTAAGGACCAGGGTGTTCCCAGAAGCCAAGACCATGGTCAGGCAGTCCACGTTCAGGATTCACAGAGAGGAACATCAGCCAGTTTAAGTTCAAGTAGCAGAGATCCAGGAAGGACCAAGATAACAGGGCCAAAGCTTCAGGAGTTCAAGATCTCCCATTGCTGAGGCAAGGAACAGGGAGTGCCCGCTCCTAGCTTAATGCTGGTAGAAAGCCCACCAGCTACACTCCCTGGTTGCCTCAGCTTGAGTGGGGCCTGATTCTGCAAGGAGGCAGAGTCCTGTGACCCTGATCCTGACAAAATATAAGGCTTCCATAGCTCCACTTTACTTCTCCTTCTTTTATGTGTCTATTCACCTTCACATTCTTTGTGAACCTGAGTCAACCTGTCATAGACTTTGAATTTTATCCACATTTTGGCTTAATTACTAATATTAGAGAATGGACTTCTTATTTTTCTGTCTTCGAGTTCATTCTTAAAACAGATGAGCAGGCATATTTAACATCACCCCTAAAGCCTTTTACCATCTAAGGCTTATCGCCCAGATTCGCCCGTACCTCGATGAGGGCTCCTTGAGGACTGTGGTACAGGCACTGGTCATGTTGAGGCTGGATTATTGCAACACTCTCTACATGGGGCTCCCCTTGAACCTTGTTCGGTGATTGCAGCGGGTCCAGAATACGGCGGCCAGGTTGGTGGTTGGTGCGCGCCGCTATGACTGCGCCACCCCTATCCTGGCTCGCCTACACTGGTTACCCGTTGCCTCCCGAATAAGGTTCAAGGTGTTGGTTTTGGTTTACAAAACCCTCCATGGCTTAGCCCCGGCTTATTTGATGGAGCGTCTCTCCCGACAACTTGATCTGGCCCGACCCACCCATTCTTCGGTGGCCCTTTTGCTGCGGACTGTCACCCCGAGGGAGACCCGTAAAGCGAGTACTCGCGGACGGGCCTTCTCAGTGGTGGCACCATCTATTTGGAATAAACTTCCCAGCGAAATACGGCAGGCTCCCTCGCTGACGGCGTTTAAGAAGAACCTTAAGACCTTTCTCTTTCGGGATGCCTACGGCGACGTTTAGGGCCCCAGTCTGTGCCTTTTTTTTTAAACCCGCCTATCTATGCTTGGATATTGCTGTTTTAGCTACTTTGTTGTTCTATTTGTTCTTATTTTGTTGTGAACCGCCCTGAGTCCCCTTTGTGGGAATAGGGCGGAATAAAAGTGTGAATAATAAATAAATAAATAAATAAATAAATAAATAAATAAATTGCCCATTGCCTTGCTTTCTTTCATGATAGGACCATGAAAATGGGCTTTAATTGCAAGTATGGCTGCTCAGAGAATGAAGATCTGTGCCAGAATTGTATTTGCAGAAATTCAGGTGATTCCTATTTCTAAAGATGTATTATTTGACATTTGGTCTATAGTCTTTCTCCTCTCAAGCGGCATAAAAGGAATGGCAACGAAAAATGTGCTTAAATGTAATTTTGTGCACTCGATGCATCTTTAAGCTTTTTCCTATCACAATGGGCATAATTTAAATGCATTATGATATATCTTTGTGTGCCAACACTACTGGGACATTTGAGAGGTATAAATGTGGGCATAGTAGCAAGGCTTCAAATTTGCTAGGAAATTCCAATTCATATCAGTTCCCAGTGGAATTTCCAAAGGTTAAAGGCAGACAATATAATTGGCATTGTTCGGACGGACCCTTAGGGATTTTACAACTTAAGGAAGATCAGTTTGGAGATTCCAATAAGAAGATGGCAAGAAGCCATACTCTCTCTGTTTTTCAAGGCAGAAGGAAGTTGGGACTGTACTCTGATTATCCAAAACGCACTGACTTCATACCCCCCTCAGAGACCATTCATTCTTTTTCCTCTGCATGTGCTGTGGTGCAGGTTCAGATGCATCCTCCCCCCCCCAACCATCTTTAATTGGAAGAGACGCATCTTCATTCCCCTCACGCAGAGGATTTGTCATTGCTTCCAACTGCGCTGTTAGTTTTGCAAATTAAATACAGTCAGACCTGCTTAATCCATGTCTCATTTAGCCATATGCCTGAGTGACCAAAACTCTATGTGGTAAACAATGTACACCCGCTCCTTGCTCACGAACTGTACCAAATTAAACAAGTGTGACGTTTACAGCAATTTCTGTCAAACTGTCTTGGACTGAATGAAGTAGGAGACTTCTGAAATATATTATTGAGCAACATCACAGATACCATAGAGAGAGAATAGTCTTCCCACCACCACCCACCCCAATTTCTCTACACCTTGAAGTGATGCTGAGAGGAAAGTGAGAGGAAAGTAGAGAGAAGATAATTCGTAATCCTACTTACTCTCTCGCCAAAGGGCTATTTTTAATTCCCAAAGGTTAAGTGATAAATTGCCAAAATAACCATATAGCTAGTTAGGATCTGCAGCCCTGGCTGCCATCTTAAGGCCACTTGTATGGAAATAAACACGAACACTTAACTGGCAAATCACTCCAGTATTCCTGCCACGAAAACTCCATGGACATGGGGTCACAAAGAGTCAGTCACGAATATAACGACACAACAAACACCCACACACATCTTGGCCACAGGCAATGAAGTTTAAAGGGCGGTCCACTGACGAGACAGATGTATAATAAAATCTCTTGGCATACACATGCTACATATTTAAAATGCTCTTGTGCCTTAGAATCAAAATACAGTGGACCCTCGTATAACAAACAGTTTGTATAACATAAAATCTGTGCAACATAAAAATTTCCGGAGATAGGGGAAATTTGCTTAACAGAATCGCCTATGGGGTGAATCCATACATCATAAAAATGGTCGCAGTTAGGGATTGCTCCATTTTCAATGCATTCCTATGGGAAATTTGTACAAAGGAAAATTTGCTTAAAAGAATTTCATTTGAAACAAATTAATTCCTTTATACAAGGCACCTCTGTACTTCTTTGGTGCAGAAGAATTTAAAGAGTTGGGTTCTGAGCAGGCGACACAACACACACACATGCCTAAGTCCATTAATTAAGGTCAAATGTCAATCTGAAGGACCTTAGAAATGCATCTCAATCTAGTCCAGACCAATTTTTGTCTCACCTAATTCAATTTCAGACCTAGAACAAAACTAATGCACAAATTCTAATCATCAGATCTCCACCGACCTTTGGTGAAAACAGAAATGACTGCAATTTTTTATTTATTTTGCACTGATGTATGTGGCCATGGTGCCTCAGTGGGCTAGAGTGCTGAAACTGTTGGCTGCGAAGTCGGCAGCTCGGCGGTTTGAATTCTGGGTGTCACACACTGGAGCAAGGTCCCGCTCTAAACCATAGCTCCTGCCAACCTAACAGTTTGAGCGCATGTAGATGCATGTAGATAAATAGGTACCACCATAAAAAGCAGGAAGGTAAACAGTGTTCTGTGTGCAGAAATGCATCCAGCCATGCCAGCCACGTGGCCACGGACTTGCACAAATCTGGCTCTTTGGCTTGAAAACAGAGATGAGCACTGCCTCTAGAGTCGGACACGACTAGCATGCAAGTGCAGGGAAAACCTTTACCTTTACGTGAAATGTGGAGATAACAATAGACTTTAGAAAAGAGAGTCAAACTACAAAATTTCAGATTGATCACTACAGTGGTCTGTATGCTGGCCACTCCTAAGATTTGCTTTTCTAAAAAATCAAAACCCACTAGAAGGGGGAGAATAACCCCAGATATAAGTGTGACACTGTCTCCTTATCTGCATGATAGGACCCAGCAAGATTTATGGACTTGACCAGAGGCTTCCCTACTTCTAAAATCCATTACAGTCAGCAAGCATGATTTGTTACCCATTGAATTCACTGTGTGTGATGAATTAATTTGTAAATCCTGTTTGCTTTTCCTCATAACTGAATGTGACCATTCTGTTTTGATTCCCACCTTGTAAAATAGATCAGAATCAGCGCAATTCAGTTGGTAATTCAGACTTCGAAGCTAGTGCCGAGCCCTTGTAAATACCATCAATTTAGTTGAGCATGCTAGCCACCCAGAGCGACCTCGCTGCCAGATGAGCGGTATAAAAAAATCCAACAAACAAACAAACAAACAAATAATAAAATGGTTCATACACATTACATCTGTTGCTACAGTATTTTCCATTCAGCTAAACCAGGCATGTCCAAACTTTGGCCCTCCTGATGTTTTGGACCACAACTCCCAAAATTCTAAGCTTAGATTGCCAATGACAAAGGACTGTGGGAGTTGTGGTCCAAAACATCTGGAGGGCCAAAGTTTGGACATGCCTGAGCTAAACAATTCAGAGCAGGAACACAGGAGGAACTATCCATTCAAGAGGATGAAAAGGGATGGGGGTTCCATCTTCTCATGGGTTGTCCATCCTCAAATCAATGGAGATTGGATTTCCACCCTTGGTGAATAAAGCATGCCTGATTTATGGCAACCCATCCTTAAGATACTCAAGAAGAGGCAAAGTCCTACTCTCTCCTTCCACTGATCCACCCACCTTGGAAAGTCTTGTTTAGATGACAAACCACGGGCTACTGGAAAGAGTGGTGGACGTGGGACAGGGAAAGTGAATTGAGTTCATTGGAACCAGGGTGGGAAGGGGAGAAGAAAATTGGATGACAGCAGGCCATGCCACAGTGAGAATTTCCAAAGTGACCGCACCAAAATTGAAGACGCCAGTGAGGCATGAAAGCAGAAGGTGGCACGCGAAGAGCAAAGCTGAGTGTAAATAGAGTGCATTGCATGACTTGGAGATACCTGATGGGTTGGAGGAGAACGCCAGCTAATGTAGCACGTATCGAGCGAGCGGTGAAAATGTTTGCTGCCGGAACTTTCTTACAGGCTATAAATGGAGAAAGGTTGTAGCTTAGTGGGCCAAATACATGTTTTGCATACTAAATGTCATCATGGAATCAATCCTCAGCATCTCCATTGAAGTAGCGAGTGCTTGGATCTCACCCAGATTCCAAGCAAAATTTGGCTTTTCACATCAATGGTCAGCTTTAGCAGAAGGCAGGTTTATACATTCGCGATTCATAGTTATAGTGTAGGCTGCAAACAAATAACCCTTTAAAGGCCTTAAGTCACCATCAGAGCTCTTTCATTTATTGTATGTAATTATTGTTTCATTTAAGATTACATTTTCATTTCATTCCTGCTAATTAGTATTTCATTTCTTTCCCTACCAATGGAGGTTAACGTGTCTTTCTTAGTTCAGAGAAAAGACTGCTAAGGTTGAGCACGAGAAAGAGGGGTCTAAAATTATAACAGTACACAAGGAGACTTAATATGGGAAAATGCAGGCAGAGAGAAGATTTTCTTTGCCTTTTTAAATCAATGTGGTGCTAAGTGATCTGAGACAAACAAAGCAGGGAATTCTTCATCATTAAACAGTGCAATGTTGTGATGATTTGGGAGGGAGAAATCTATCGTATCAGCTTTCTTGCACTTCTGAATGTTGGACACATCAAGGTCTGTATCTTGCTGGAGATGTTTGTGTGTGCAACAAAGGTTGTGCAAGCAGTAGCACTCTCTAGTGAGGTATCAGTTGTACAACTAGTAATGGACATGGAAATTCCTGACAGGCTATTGTATCATGTATTATTATATTTATTTCACAGATCTTTTTTCTTAAAAATGGCCCAAGGTAGCTTACATCACCAAAAGACAGTATTTTATTTAAAGCTAACAATAGTGAGTGTCGGTGACGATTATCAGTCATCCAGGTAAGTTTATCTGGAAGATGAATCATGGCAACTGGACTTATTTTCTTAAGAGATTGAAACATTTGCTGCTCATCCAAACTGCTTCACCAGTCTGAGGAAAGCTAGTTGCAAGTGCTCCATTTTATAGTTCACTTGTAAAGCACCAAGGTACAAGCATCTGTGTGTGTGTTGTGTCATTACAGCCGTGACTGACTTGTTGTGACCCCATGTCCATGGAGTTTTCATGGCCAGAATACTGGAGTGGTTTGCCAGTTCCTACTCCAGGCGCCTACAGCACCTGGTATTCCCTGGTGGTCTCCCATCCAAGTACTAACCAAGGCCGACCCTGCTTAGCTTCCAAAATCAAGAGAGATTGGATGTGCTTAGGGCACCTAGGCAGCTCTACAAGCATCTAGGGCTAGGCAAAAAAAAAAAAAAAAAAAAAAGAATTGCACAGATATAGGATGGCAGACAACTGGGCTGGAGAATAGTACATGTTTAACGGATCTGGGAGTCTGGGTGGACCACAAATTGAACATGAGTCAGCAGTGTGATGTGGCAGCTAAGAAGGCCAACACGATTCTTGGCTGCATCAGCAGAAGCATAGTTTCTAGATCAAGGGAAGTGATAGTACCACTCTATTCTGCTCTGGTCAGACCCCACCTGGAGCACTGTGTCTAGTTCTGCACACCTCAATTTAAAAAAGGATGTTGACAACCTTGAATAGGGCAAGAAGAGGGTGACAAGGATGATTAAAAGTTTAGAACATATGTCTTACAAGGAATGGCTTAGGGAGCTGGGAATGTTTAACCTTACAAAACGAAGGCGGAGAGGGGATATGATAGCCGTTAGAGATGGGCACGACCAGGAAAAATGACGTTTCGAGTTGTCGTGTGTCGGAGCCGGCCCGTTTCGGCTCGTTTCCGTTCTTCATGAAATTTCTCAAAAAATTGTCGTTTCGTTTGTCGTTTTTTGTCTGTAGTTAGTACTGGTTTGGGGGGGGTGCGGGCTCCTGGAGGCACCTCTCTGGGGTGGGTGCCTCCTCTGGCCTGCTACAAAGGGAAAGCGGGCTCCTGGAGGCCCCTGGGGTGGGTGCCTCCTCTGGCCCGCTACAAAAGGGTACACATAGCCAATTGGATATGCATACCAAGTTGCAGTGGCAGGCAGAGGCACCTCTTTTGGGTGCCTCTACTCTGACTCACTAAGAAGGACAGCATACTGGCATACTGCCCTCTTGGCGCTCTATGGCTCACCAAGAAGGAAAGTGCACTTGCGTGTAGTGCAATGCGAGTACACAGATCTGGCTTAGGATTAGGGTTAGTGCAGGGCTAGGCTTAGGGTTACGGGTAAGGTTAGAGTGAGTTAGTGGGGTGCACCTCTTTGTGCGTCTCTGACCCACTAAAAAGGACAGTATACTGGCGTATGGGTTAGGCTTAGGGTTCGGGTTTGGGTTTGGGTTAGGGTTAGTGGGCTTTTTATGCCGGACTGGCACATCCCAGAAGTCTCGGTCAAAACCTGGTGGAATGGCTCCAAAAATTTGCATGGTCCACTCCCATGGCCAGCCCATCATTGCGCAGGTGTAAAAAAATAAAAATAAAAATAAAATAAAATAAAATCAATGTAGACATTTTGTTGCAAGAAAAACCCACTGCTGCTACTGTAAAAATTCAGGCAGTTTTAAAATAGCTATTTTTGCATGTTTCTGTGATGCTTTGGTGTGTTTTTGGACCACAATTTCAAAATAAATATTGCGGTCGCCCCATTTTGGATCCCCCGCCCGCACCACATGGCATGGCGAGTTCGCGAGACGACGAGGATGCCCCCCACCAGAGCAGCCCAGGACAGGAGAGGGGGGAGGCCGGGGACCCCCCCCCCAGAAACCACCCCTCTGGTAGGTGCCCTCACTGAGGCAGGCATATTTTCGCCTGCTTTTTTGGCCGGGAATCGGGTTTTTTTTATTTTTAAAACTTTTTTTCTGTGCCACTGCTTGGCGAGTTGGCGAGACGACGAGAATGCCCCCCACCAGAGCAGCCCAGGACAGGAGAGGGGGGGAGGATGGGGACCCCCCCCTCCAGAAACCACCCTTCTGGTAGGTGCACTCACTCAGGCAGGCATATTTTCGCCTGCTTTTTTGGCTGGGAATCGGGTTTTTTTTAAAACTTTTTTTCTGTGCCGCTTGGCAAGCATCGCGCGATCGCTGCGATGCCAGGAACGACAACGACAAATCAGACTCAATCTTTCTTTTATCGGTTCGAGTTCGAGTTCTGGCGGAGTAATTGTCGTTCTTCGTTCCATTGCGTAACGGAAACGAGGAACGGAAATGGAAATGAGAATTTCGCCAAGTCGTGCCCATGTCTAATAGCCATGTTTAAATATTAGAAAGGATGTGATATTGAAGAGGGGATTGGTTTGTTTTCCATGACTTCAGAGACTAGGACTCGGGGCAATGGTTTCAAACTACAGGAAAAGAGATTCCATTTGAACATTAGGAAGAACTTCATGACAGTTAGAGCTGTCCGGCAGTGGAATATGCTGCCACAAAGGAGGGTGGTGGAGTCTCCTTCTTTGGAGGTTTTTAAGCAGAGGCTGGATGGCCATCTGTCGGGAGTCCTGTGATGGAGGTTCCTACATGGCAGAGGATTGGACTTGGATGCCCCCCCCCCAAGGTGTCTTCCAACTCTATGATTCTAATTCATTTTAAAACTCTACTCAGGCTGCCAGTCACTGAGGGAAAGCTTGCCTGAAGACAAAGTTTTTTTTTCTTGCTTGCAGAAAGACAGTAATTGTGAGGCCAGCCTAGCTTCCAGTGGGAGAGAGTTCCGGAATCTGGAAGCATCAACAGAGATCCCCACCAAATGCACCTTTGAAGGTGGCGGGACTGTGAGGAAGTCCTCTCCTGATGGTCTTAACACTAGGAGGCTCATTAAAGGAGACTTGGCCCATACTTTGTGTTCCGGATGTGAATGCATCTGCAGATTTAGAAAATTCTTCCAAATCAAACTCAGATGAAATTCTTCTCCATCTATGTTGTCTCAGTGGAATAGGAACAGCTATCATGATCATTGGGAAGATTATATTATGCCTGCCTGCCTGCCTGCCTGCCACAGGGTGTGCTGACCTCAATGCGGTTGTAGGAATAGAAATTCAGTGTGAAAATGGTTGAATGCACAAGGATGCTGGTCCTGATTTTTCAGAAACATAACTCCAAAGGAGGGTTATGAGAAACTATTCCCCACTGTTGTTGTGTTTCCCCAAATGGTGCCTGTCCTACTTCGTTCTCATCCTTTCTTTATATCTGGTTGCATGACTTGCTTATTTTTCCTTCTGCATGGAAATTTGTAGACATTTTCTGAAATCTATGTGTCCATTTATGTGTTTTCTCCTTTTTTATCCATCTCTAATATATCTACCACATTGACTAACATATTTGTGAGCATTTTTCAACGGTACATATTTTAACCATTCACGTTTTCAATATTTGTGTGGCACATGGTGCTTGTGTACTGTATGCCTGACATATGTGTAAATGTCTAAGTCATATTGAATGGTCTCAGAATGAGTCCTCAGAGGTATAAAAACCTGTTACTTCAGTGGGGATCTTAAAATCACCAAAGTCATTATCTGTGGTCTGCTCAACTCTTTGGCCTGATGTGAGGAAAGGGTTGAAAGACAGGCCTCTTTTCCCAGTGTGCTGACCTTCCCCTTGGAGAAGAAAGAAGCCAAGGCAGTCCCTAGATCAGCGATGGCGAACCTTTTAGAGACCGAGTGCCCAAACTGCAATTCAAAGCCCACTAATTTTTCGCTAAGTGCCAATACAGCAATTTAACCTGAATACAGGAGGCTGTGAAGGAGCGATATTGGGTGCCCACAGAAAGGGCTCCGAATGCCAACTTTGGCACCCATGCCATAGGTTCGCCAGCACTGCCCTAGAGAACAGGAAAGAGATGAGTGATCAGCTTTACTGGAAAAAATATGGAAAAGGATTGCCCACACAAGCTAAGACTGATGGGACAGACTAACCCCACCCCCAGATCTGTCTTTCCCATTGAGAGATACTGAGAAGGAGATATTAGTGGTTCAGAGACGGGAGCGAGAAGGGATACGTCTGTCTAAAGAGGTGAGAAAGGGAGGAGAAGTGGAACTTCAGGATCAACCAGAGAGGGAGATGAAGTTAAAAAAAAAACACACAGCAGAGCAGGCAAAGAAATAGACAGGAAAAGGGGATATAAGAACATAAGAAGAGACCTGCTGGATCACACCAAGGGCTCATCAACTCTAGTTTCTTGTATCTCACAGTGCATCCTACCCCCAGATACAGTACACACAAAACAACTAGATAGCTGTATCCTGATATCACTGCATTTTGGCATTTTGGCATACCCTTGTTTTAAGCCTAGAGATAACACATATCCCCTTCACGGCTTGTCACTTGCAATGGAGTTTTCGTCCAGAAATCTGTCCTGTCCCCTTTTAAAGGCATCCAGGCCAGATGTCATCACCACATCCTGTGGCAAGGAGTTCCACACCCTAACAACACACAGGGTAAATAAATCTTTTTCTTTTGTCTGTTCTCACTCTCCCGACCCTCAGTTTGAGTGGATGACCCCTGGTTCTGGTATTGAGTGTGAGGGAAAAGAACGTCCCTCTATCCATCCCCTGCATAATTTTGTCCATCTCAATCATGTTCCCCCCTCAGGCACTTTTTTTAGACTAAAAAACCCACAACACGGTAGCCTTTCCTCATGGGGACTACTTAAGTCACCCCATGGGTCATGGCCTTTCAGAGGCAGGAGAAGCTGCTGGCTAGGAATGGATCTGGCTCAAGAATCCCTGGACTAATAAGTGGAAGAAATTAATGATGCTTAGGAAGGAAGCTAAGAGAAGGAAGGCAGGAAAGACTATCAGAGAAACACTTGTACTGGGGTGGAATGGAAGTTCAAGAGTAGGGAAGAAAGCCAGGTTATCCAGAGAGAGGAGGGGAACAGGCATCCTGGAAGAACCTCCCTTGGACAAGAGATCTCTCTAGCCTAGGCTATCAAGAGCAATTCTATCTGGCACTGTAGACCTCACAACCATGGACCTCTGAAGGGAGCTATCTGCCCATGTTGACAAGTGAGACTGGAGATACAACACAACCACTGGAAGGGACCAGGGCATCTTGTTGGGAAAAACACTTCTTTGGGTGCGGGGACAGAAGAATGAGAACCCTTTCTTTACTCCATTGTGTGGAAGAGAAGTTTGACAGCGAAAGTTAACATCAACAGCTTTTTGGAATGAGCAGAATTAGATGTTGGGACTTGGGAGCCAGACTGGGTTGGAGAATGTGATAAGGAAGGAAGCAGATAGTCTGCTTATTCTGTGGCCACTCTATTACTCTCTAACTCTCTAATAAGCCATTTGCCATTTTCCTTCTCTATTTATTGCTGCAATCCTTTATTTACCCGCCTCCTTTTTCTCATCCTGCACCACTTGTTTCTCCATTGAACTTGCCTGCCCATTTGATTTATGCTGCTCAAGGCTCCAACCATATTACCCCTGTTTATCTTTCTCTCCATTGGTTCCCTTTATCTTCCTGTGTTGCAGTGTACACTTTTTTGTGTTATTTATTAGGTCTCTCCATCATCTTGTCCCCCACCTTTTCTCTCTCCCTTGCATTTCTCTTCCTAATTTTCTTTATTCTACTAATATTAATCTGCCTTTTAAACGACCAGTTGGATGGACTGTCTCATCCTCTCCCATTTGGTTCTCTTAATAACTAAGAATTCCACTTAATCTTTGTTAGTACAAAGCTGACAAAACTAAACTCCCCCCCCCATTCACGGCCATGGCAGTCCAGTCACTTGCAACCATGCGAGAGAGCTTCTGGAAGACGTAGTCTAAAAAAAGTAACCTTTCCAGGTTCTGATATTCATTTACCTGTTCCTATCTTTTCTTCTAAGAAACATTTCAAAATCACCTGTTATTTTCCAGGGATGGGGACTCCAGTTGTAGGACTAGTTGTCAAGTTAAATTTAAGTTTCAGCATTGACTTGATTCAGACTTGACTTGTTCCCCCTCCCCGCAATGACTTGGACTTGATTTTTGACTCAGAACCCATCCACTCCTCCCTTTTTTTTCTGGAGAAAAGAGCTTATTTTAAATAGGGACTTCAGCTTGGGGCTTGGGACTCAGGACTTGATACCAAAGATCCAGACTCAAACTTAGTACCAAATACAGTACTTGGACCCAGGACCCAGACTCAAAGGCGTTTCAGCATCCCTACTGCAGTATGGGCCAGTATCCAACACAAGTTGGTTCTAAGACAGCACCAGTTTCTACCTCAGTGCTTATCATCAGACACACATAAATTCTCCTTTCTGAAGGATTGCGCATGAAATTAAAAAACACTCTAGGCAGATACAGTAGGACCCCAGTATCCACTGGGGATTGGCTCCAGGCCTTCCCTTGGATAATGAAAACCGTGGATAAGAGAGAATGCTTGCCCACCCACCTCCAAACTGCTGTTTCCTGACAGTAGCTTGCTTTATGACTGCTGTTTTGAGACAGTAGCTTGCTTTATGGCTGCTGTTTGTGATAGTAGCTTGCTTTACAGATGCTATTTGTGACAATAGCTTGCTTTACAGCTGCTGTTTGTGACAATAGATTGCTTTGTGGCTGCTGAATTATTTAATTTTTTTCCCTCTGCCAACCGTGGATAACTGATTCAGTGGATAATGAATCAGTGGATATGGGGGTCCTACTGTACTGTCTTCTCCTTAAGAACAAGCCCTTAAGGATGGCTCAGTCCTTCTGTTATAATGTGACCATTATTCCGCTTGGAAGGATTTCTGTAGAGAAGACATAGCTGTCAACAACGGGGTTCTCTCAGCACAGTTTCAATGAAAACAATTCCACCACCCCCAACAGCATCCCATTTCAGCACCCCGGCCCTATGTAAATTTGTGGTGTTTAAATGAAGGACTCTCATTTGTCATTCCCCCGTTTCCCACTTAACCAAGCCTCCTTTAACTGGCAGTGACATAGTGTTTTGTGTTTGCTAATGAGCTTCAGAGTTAAAAAAAAGTACCCACTGGCCGTTTTTACAGGGGTAGAATGGAAGAACATTATCAAGAAAGAAGTAGTCCCAAGATAGTTAGCAGCCAAGAGGTTCTATCGGAAAGAGAGGGGGGCACAAGCGCTGGAGGATATTCTTGCTTATCAGGAGAGTATGATCAAGTGTCTCACACCATGGAGGGACGGGGATGAATATTTTTTTTTTTAAAAAAATGTGATATTTGACAAATAGCACTAACTTGTTTCATATTCGTCCCTTCGTATTCGTGATTTGTAAACAATACAGTTTTAAAACATATAAGTTGTACGGATTTGCCCCAAAGGTGATTCTGTTAAGCAAATTTCCTCTATCTCTGGAATTTTTATGTTGTACAGATTTTATGTTATGTTATACAAACCATTTGTTATACAAGGGTCCTCTCTCTCTCTCTCTCTCTCTCTCTCTCTCTGTGTGTGTGTGTGTGTGTGTATGGTCGAAATTAGGGATTACTCTGTTTTCAATGCATTCATATATAATTTATTTGTTCAAGCACCAGGTCAGCGGGTTTTTTTTTTAATTTTTAATTTTTAATTTATTTGTTCAAGTGCTGGCCAGCTGGCCCACAGGCTGGGTTGGCATTTATTTATTTATTTTTCATTTATTTGTTCAAGTACCAACCAGCTGGCCCGTGGGCCGGGTTGGCACTTTTAAATTTTTTATTATTTTTATTTTTTTACTCAAGCGCCAATCAGCTGTAGCATGGGTTGATTGGCACGTTTTTTGTTTTTTTTGGGGGGCAGGAGGGAGGCCTTCCTTCTGCCTCAGAAGCCCTTCCTGTGGGGGCTGGTCAGCGGCAGCAGAGAGACCCTGGCCTGGCAATGATAGGTAGGACAAGACGTGGGATGAGGGAATGAAAAAGAAAATGAAACAAAATGAAAATTTCTGTTTGTTTTGTTTTGTTTTTCTTTGATGGGTCTCTTCACTATTCATTCTGTTCCATAATGAAATGAATAAGGAATAACAAAATGAATTAAAAATTCATTTTGTGCCCATCCCTAGTTCCTTGTATAAAGGAATTAATTTGTTCCAAATGAAATTCTTTTAAGCAAATTTTCCTTTGTACAAATTCCCCATAGGAATGTATTGAAAATGGATTAATCCCTAATCACGACCATTTTTCTGTTGTACAGATTTGCCCCATAGGCAGTTCTGTTATGCGATTTCCCCCTATCTCCGGAAATGTTTTCCTTTAAGCAGGTTTTCTGTTTAAAAAAGGGCTTGTTATATGAGGGTCCACTTGTACCTTGCTTCTCATTGCCCTTAGCACCCACATCTTCACCTCTGCCCTGAGAGTATTAAGGCCTCACTTAGGCCAAGCTGCTTGAGGGCACTCATTATATTCCCAATAAATGCCTTTAATGAGTGCCTTCCAACCTTGCAGCCTCTCATTGCTGCTGGTTATATTCAGAGCAAGGATAAACAAAGCAGAGAAATTTCCGCCTGGAATAAACAGTGATGCTGAATCTAGGTAGTCAAATAATACATTGAGAGAGCTGATCTCTTCCCAGGAGTATCTTTGCTTTGGCTTTAATAAATTGTTTCGATTGACAGTTGTGGCGTGTTTCAGCTCAGGAGACTTCTAAGTCAGATCTGATGCTTTGATGCCGTTTAGAAGGTTTCATCTGCAAATTGCCTTGTTACCTAAAATGTTAATTTTACACCACATGGCTGGATGATGGGGGAGGATTCTTTTTTGTTATATTGATTTAATGTGGTGCTGGTTGCTCTGATGCAAGGTGCATCAGGTGATGGAAGGGCAGAGGTAGCAAATACAGTAATTCATATTATCCCCCTTTTCCAAAACTGTTGGCCACTCTTCCTTGCCTGCAGTGACCCCTCACAGCTGGGTTTTCATGAAGAAGCCAGGTGAAATAAAAAAAAATCCAGTATCGGAAATAGCCAATCAAATTTCATACTTCCAAATTTCATACTTCCAAATCAGAATGGAAGTGCTTTATGCCGGTTGGAACTTCTTGACCGTTTTGGCAGGCACTAAGGATGAAATCTTGAAGGCTGTCATGCCAAATATTAGATGTCAGTGATCAAATTCTGTGAAATATCAGCTGTCAAACAGCAAATATTGAATCACAGGATTTCAGATAGACATATCTCAATTATCAGCTGAATATGTGGCAGCTATTGAAACAGAAGTCATCTGGAAAATATTTAACAATCATATTTTGCATTTATGGAAAAAGGTGCTGGAAAAGACAAGCAGAGGTTTTGAGAACTCCTCTGTGAAGAAAAGTTAACTAACATTTGAAATTAGAGTAGATGTGGTGTGGAGAAAATGTAGATTTTACCAAGAGCAAAGAAACTAACTTTTATTTGTTTAGTTCTTTATTCAATGGGATATACCAACCATTAGTGTAAACTCTACAAACCCTTCCACATACTTCCAAAAATATGTTCAAGGCAATGCAAAAGCAAAGCAAAATGTTCTGCTTATATACTGCCCCATATCACTTCAAGTACTCTCTAGTATTACAGTTTACAATTTAAAATGCAGGCCACCCCCCCCCCGCAAGCTGGGTACTCAATTTACTGACCTCAGAAGGATGGAAGCCTGAGTCAACCATGAGCCAGCTACCTGGGATTGAACCTCAGGTCATGAGCACAGTTTTAGCTGCAGTAGAAGGTATTTAACCACTGTGCCACGAGGCTCTAGCTATAGAACAGACAATAATTATAACCATAAATTTTGACCATCCAAATGAAATATCTAAGATAGATTAAAACATTTTTTACAAACCCACAGAATTATTGACAGCACTCAGGAGATTCAGCAAATAAATGCTGCTTTAAATAATCCATTATTTGCCATCTTTTCTAAATGTCTGGAGGGAAGGAGCCCAGCAAATCTGTCAGCGTGTTATTCCAGAGACTAAGGGTCACAATTGAAAATGCACCAGTCTTTTTTTGCCTTCTGTCAGTGTAGCAACTTTTAAAAGCATGGATTGAAAGGAGACATACAGACAGGTATTGAGGTCCTAAACTAGGAAGAGCTTTTGGGACCACAGCTGCGTGGCCACGTGGTCATGCCAGATGGAGGACTAGGAGAGTTGTAACTCCCCTTCCTCAAAAAATAAAAATAAACAAAACAAAACAAAACAAAAAACTAAACAAAACAAAAACTTTTCAAAGCTTGGGCTTTGAAACCACATGAAATGAGAGCCACAGATATGAACAGTTTCTATCTATCTATCTATCTATCTATCTATCTATCTATCTATCTATCG
>JAHTLZ010000195.1:5008350-5037756 GCA_023846285.1 Phrynocephalus versicolor
TCTATCTATCTATCTATCTATCTATCTATCTATCTATCTATCTATCTATCTATCTATCTATCTATCTATCTATCTATCTATCTATCTATCTATCTATCTATCTATCTATCTATCTATCTATCTATCTATCTATCTATCTATCTATCTATCTATCTATCTATCTATCTATCTATCCACCTACAAGGACACTCATATTATAATAATAATACCCCCTCTATTACCAGTTTTATTACCAGATTTACTATCCGTGACTATTGAGAAGCCTTGTGTGGACATTCCATTCATGGCAATTTTCTAAAATGTCAGATGCCTACCAGCTGGCTGATAACCACATAGGACTCTACGAAATTGGTAAGGCAATATTTCCTTTGAAGGCACCAAGCTGTTTTATTTTCTCCCTCAGCATGGAGCCCACACCTGGACTTCAGCTTCAAAGACCTACATTTGCCAGTGGTTCTTAAGCTTTTAATAGCAGCCTAACAGAGAGAAATGGACCTGATATTCCCCATTAAAAGCTTTTGGAAGGGGTGTTGTTGGGAGGAAGAGGAAGAGAAGGAGGTTATCCCCCCATACATGAGATACAATTAAGTGAAAAGTATCACTGACTAGTGACAGGCTCACTAGAATGTCACAGGCGCGCTCACTCCTGGTGGCTACACCCAGGGAGGCACAGAAGTCGCTCACACGCAACCGCGCATTCTCTGTGGTGGGCCCCTCGCTGTGGAACCATCTACCGAGTGAGCTGCACCTTGCACAGTCCCTGCCCGCCTTCAAAAAAGCACTTAAAACCTTGCTTTTTAGGGAGGCATTTGGCGACCTTTAATTTTTTTCTCTTTTCCCCGCCTTCTTGGCGCCTCTTGCCGAGGGGTTTTCCCTCTCTTGCTTTGTTTGTTATTTGCTGTGGTACTGTTTTTAATTCTGTTGCAAACTGCCCAGAGTTCCAATGGGAAACGGGCAGTATAGAAATAAAATACATAAATAAATGATGCTCACTCAGTCCTTTAAAAATAGAGGTGCATAGGCTGTAGAAAGAAGTAGCAATCTTAGTAGCCCAAAACGCGTAGCTGCTTACAATGTGTATGCTATCTGAATATTTTCTGTCCATTGTTGCTACTTCATGCACTTCATTATATAACACCAGGCACTAAAAACTGGTTTCAAGGAGAGTCTTAACTCAAACAAAGAACTTCCTGCAGTTCATTCACACTCTATCCTTATCACTTAAGAACATTTTTATGGCATAGACACGTACACCCCTTACTTTCTGTTAACACCTGGATTTCCTAATTATTCCAAAAGAGGAACTTAATTGCCTGTTGAACATTTTTCTGCACTGTTAAAATGTTAATTGTTCCAAGGCCTTAGGAATAAAGGCACTCAATATGTTTTAGAAGCTACCAGAGGCTGAATTAAACAAACCCAACACAGTTGCTAACTTGACTATTGAATATTGGGGATGAAGGACGGAGACAACACAGAAGAATGATGAACAGCTCTTTATTTGGGTGAAAACACACAGCACCCAAACAGCCTAGCTGGGGTGCTTATATAGGCAGCCTAGCAAGTGAACAACCAATCAGGAGGTGGTATTTTCCCGCCGAATCTAGCCGAGGTGGACCTGAGTGAAAATTTCAACATATTTGCAGTTAATACACAACAATGACGTTAAATCTCCTTTGTTTCCCATATTTTGACAAAATGAAAGTTATAGGTATTTACTTTGTACCAAGAATCTGAAATGATACTACTTTGGTCAATTGAACATCACAAAAAAGGGAGGGGCAAAGGTTTTTGTGAGGTAACAAATATCCTGTTTTTACTATTCTGTGTGGGCTAATATGGATTCTGTGTTTAGAAAGTCAAGCTGCTTGCTTTTTCACTGGACCGTACTCTAATGATTCTCCCCCCCCCCCCCCGCCTTTCTTTCTTTATCTCCACATGCATTTGATGGCAACATTCTAGACCAGGCGTTTCAAATCTTGGCTCCCCCCTCCCCATATATATTTTTTTTGTATTACAGTCCCCAGAAATCCTGGCCCGCACAGCTAATGGGAGTTTTAGTCCTAGAATATCTGGGGAGCCAAGGTTAGGAACCACTGTTCTAGGCCTCACTGGACAGAGCCTTGGGAAGTTACTTTTCGGTCCGCAGCTGCCAGAGTCCCACAAAGTAGCATTGGCCACACCACCATGCTGGCTGCTGGGCTCCTGCTTCTGGATTTAACTTTTAGTTGTAGTTAACTTTTCCGAGTTCTGCCACTGAGCTGTGAAACCGAGAGCCCTTCAGCCCATCATTCTTCTCCATTTGTCCTTTCTGCTGGGGTTTTTTTATGAAAGTAAGGCAGGATATAACATTTTTATTTATAAAATTAAAAAAAATGAAAGCATTTTTGCCAGCACAGCAAAGCAGCCCGCACTGCTGTTGAAGTTATATGCATACTGTGCAGGCACAAATATTGAAGAGGGAACAGGTTTGTTTTCCATGGCTTCAGAGACTAGGACTCGGGGCAATGGTTTCAAACTACAGGAAAAGAGATTTCATTTGAACATTAGGAAGAACTTCATGACAGAGCTATTTGGCAGTGGAATATGCTGCCGCAGAGGGTGGTGGAGTCTCCTTCTTTGGAGGTTTTTAAGCAGAGGCTGGATGGCCATCTGTCAGAAATATTGTGATGGGGGTTCCTGCATGGCAGGGGGTTCGACTAGATGGCCCTTGAGGTCTCTTCCAACTCTATGATTCTATGATTCTATGATTCTATGTCAAATGGAGGGCAGGCATAGAGCAGCCAGTCTGCTCTCTGTGAGCTATTAGCTTTACCAACATCACAGGGACTTTTGGAATGGTAAATGCTTTTTATATTCACAGCCAGGCCTGCCTTGTTTGGAGGAGAATAATCTTTCATTCCACCCACAGTCCCACCATTGCATTTCCATATCCAATTCAAATGGCCTCCTCAACCCGTTCCCTTCATGGACCACCTTGTCCTCGAGCGATCCACTTTAAAGCAGCAAAGAGTATTTCTTGCTGTCTGTGGGCTGATTAATGGGCATTGTTCTCTTTGAGTTATAGTCCATACTCAGCTCTTTGATTTCATTAGGGAAGGGACCAGAGCTCAGGGAAAGGAAACATGCTGTGCATACTAAGGTCTGAGGTACAGTTTTGGAGTTTGATAGCTCTCTCTGGGCGGCCCTGGAGTCTTCCTGCAAGTCGTAGTGAAAAAAACCAGGACTGCAGTAGCTGATTAAGTTTTCTGTAGAATCCATAGGTATGGAGTTATGTCCACCATCTTGGGCATAGTTGATATTTGTAGAGCTTAGGTGTGATCATCTGATGGGATCCACAAACTGTTGAGCGGGCTCTATTGATTGCTGCCACCATCTTCCAGAATCCTGAAGGCATCATATGGGCTTCCTTAACCACAAGGGCATTGGGAGTTTCAGGTCCTACATGTTGGTCTAGATTCCACAAGTGTATTGCCATTGTTCTTGTTCAGTCGTTCAGTCGTGTCCGACTCTTTGTGACCCCATGGACCAGAGCTCGCCAGGCCTTCCTATCTTCCACTGCCTCCCGGAGATTTGTCAAATCCATATTGGTTGCATCCATGACACCGTCCAACCATCTCATTCTCTGCTGTCCTCTTTTCTTTTTGCCTTCAATCTTTCCCAACATCAGGGACTTTTCCAAGGAGTCCTCTCTCCTCATGAGGTGGCCAAAGTACTGGAGCCTCAGCTTCAAAATCTGACCTTCCAGTGAACATTTGGGGTTGATTTCTTTCAAGACTCTCCTCCAGCACCACAGCTCAAAAGCATCAATTCTGCGGCGATCATCCTTCTTTATAGTCCAGCTCTCACTTTCATACATCACTATGGAAAAACCATAGCTTTGACTATCCTGACCTTAGTTGGCAAAGTGATGTCTCTGCTCTTTAGGATGCTATCTAGGTTTGCCATTGTTTTCCTCCCAAGAAGCAGGTGTCTTTTAATTTCGTTGCTGAAGTCGCCATCTGCAGTGATCAAGGAGCCCAAGAAAATAAACTCTGTCATTGCCATTATTCTGTTGCATTTCACCATTGGTTCCCAACCTTGGTTTCCCCAGATGTTCTCAGACTAAAACTCCCAGGAGCTTAGCTGTGCTGGATAAGATTTCTGGGAGTCATAGTCTAAGAACATCTGGAGACCCAAGGATGGGAGCCGCTGCATTACACAACTGCTGAAAGGCAATTGTGGTAGGTGTCCCCCACCTCTCCTCATAACCTCCTTGTTGCATGTGTGGTCTTACACATGCTGGAGAGACTGGTTGCATGATTGATGGGTTATCAAACCAGGAAGTCTGATGCAATGAAGGAGACCAACCATTAACTGTGACATGTGTTTGGGGGCAGAGTGGAAGGAGAGACAGATAGCTTTTGCTCCATGATATGCAAGCATATCAAGATGGTCCAGCCCTTGGAAGAAGGTCTATAACATATCATGGACATAACTTTTAACAGTTTCTCGTTACATCTCAGCAAGCCATGTTGCTGCTATTATCATTTTTTGCCCTCCTCTTGTAATGTTATTGCTGTTTTGTCATTATAACCAGGGTAGAAAATTCATGAAAATGCTCTCTACTTCCCTCTACTGGTCATATTTGATATTACATTTTGAAAATACTTATGGAAATAAAAAAGGTGAAACCAGGCAGATAATGCTTCTATTGCCATTTAGAACTGATAAGAAAATAATGCCAAACCCAGAAAAACCCTGCAGCTGGACAATTCAACAAAATCCATCTCCCAAAAGCTTGTCTTAAGGCTTGGAACATGCTAGATATCATGTAGATTTCACCTTGGCCTGTTTCAATGCATAACCATCAAAGCAACGGGAAGAAAGGCTTTTCCATATCCTATGTTTGCAGTGCCTATATCCCTGAAGGTCAGACATTGATAACAGTAGAAAATATACCACCAATATAAAACCACAGCTGTAATGACTACACATCTTTATTCTCTTTATGTTATCTGGCCATGGACTTGGCGTGTTTCTAAATGGCATCTTATATTTTGTTTGTTTTGTCTATTAATTGCTGATCAATGGACATAACAACAATAAATGACAATGATGAGAGTATAGTGCAAAATCAGCACCCCCATGAGAATGCTTCCAGAAATAAGTTAACTTGACTTTAAAAAGAAAATGCTGAAAGCAACTAGGTGTTACCCATTACACCTAAGTAACCAAAGTGCTCTACAATGTAACTGAAAATTAACATTGCAATTACTAGCTTCATTACTATTTATCCAAAAGGAACTACTTACAGGTAACTAATTAATTGCAAGCTCTGGTAACCAGTTATGCGCTAAATAAATTGTGGACCATCAGCTTCAGATCTGTTAGGGAACTACTCTGTTCCAGAGGCAATGGTGAAAGATAAATGGCCCAGTCCGTTTTCATCCTGTTTTGGATTTGTTCATGCTTGTTCATGCTTCCTTTCCACCCTATTGCCACCTTATTTACCATTTGTTTCAAAATGTTCCTCCCTCCCTCTCCCTCTCTCTATAATTTTAACCCATTTCCCTTAGAAACACATGCTTATAAATACATTTTCTCAAGCTGTTCTTTTCTGTGTTTTCCTAAACTGTGGATTTTTCCAATACCTTTTGGGACATTTTTCAAGCCAAGAGCTACAAGGCAACATTTGATGAAGTGTGAAATATGATAGGTGACTGTCTTCGGCTGCCTGCAACAGATGGGGAGGTGCCGATCAGCTTGGTTGGCTTTGAAATGAAGAGCAAACAGGATCCCAATCTAGTTGATGGAAGTTCATTTTGCCTCGCCACCAGACGCCATCATCTGTAATCAGTGAAGCTGGCTCCCCCTTGCACCAAGCACTTCACAGTTATTATGCACTAGGTGGGTGTAAGCCTTGCCAGATCTTGCTGCACCAAATTCCAAGGCTAATATTAAATCTCTTTCAGTTATGCGTACGTGCCCCAGCTAGGCATGAGTGGATATACTTCATAACTACAAAGTCCTTTCTATTAGATGACACTCATGTCTCTTTCTAATCTGTCTCTTTCATTTCTCATCCTTAGTTCCTAGAGCAGACCCCATTGAATCCATAGGAAGTTAGCACATCAACCGTCATACAAATCTGTGATCAGACATCTGCAAAGACATGCCCATGATCACACCCAGAGAGGGTTGCTTTAATGGCAGTGGTTTTGGAGAGCGTAGCCGTGTGAGTATTTTCAAGAATTCCAGCCAAAATCAAAGAAAAACAAAAAAAACCAAAAGACGCAAAAGACATGGCACCTCAAAGACTAACTTTCATGTTTTAATGTAACCTAACTTCTTCAGACATATAGCAGAAGAATGAGGTGTGCAACAGGATATGTGATAGGATATATAGTGGTTAAATGCCTGTACTGCAGGTAAAACTGTGTTCACGACCTGGGGTTCAATCCCAGGTAGCAGGCTCAAGGTTCACTCAGCCTTCCATCCTTCTGAGGTTGGTAAAATGAGTACCCAGCTTGCTGGGGGGGGGCAATGTGTAGCCTGCACACTGTAGTTAAAAATTGTAAACCGCCCAGAGACTGCTTGAAGTGGTATGGGGCGGTATATAAGCAGAACACTTTGCTTTGCTTTGTAGTGTCTGTATTTGCATATCAGCCCAGTTGTAAGTACCTATAAAGATGGTTGATAGGGGAGGGGGTTGTAAAGATGATGGGGAGGAGGATTTGCCCAGGGTCTCGTGTTGTTTGTTGATTTGGTTGGTAGTGTTTTATGGCTCTGTGGTAAATTCCTCAAGAGACCAAAACCAGACATCAGATCAGAGCAAGGTGTGTGTGGGGGAGTTGGAAGAAAGGGGTGAGGGGATGGGAATTTTATTTTACCTTAAAGTCCTGCTGGGAGATAGATTTTTCTGAAGTGGCAATATATTAGTATTACATTTGATAATGACTCAAGAAACCCATGACTTACAGTATGTTTAATCCATTCTTGTGTGTGTCCATCATGCATATGAATCTTATCTCGGCTGTTTCTCTTTGGATTCTTGATTTGTAATGATTCTGTTCCAAAACAGTGTCCGGGTGAACAGAAATTGTTTGAAACAGGTTTCTGTGTATCATGGTTCCTTATATCAAACTTGTGTCCATTGATGCATTTTCTTAGAGATTGTCCTGTTTGTCAAATGTAGAGTGCAGATGGGCATTGTGGGCAAAAGATGGAGTATCACTCCAGTCCAACTCCCAAAAGGAAATGCCCTACAGCTAGCCACTTTCGGTCCTTCTGGGATAGAAATATTTTAAATAAATAATACATAAATTAGAAGAACATTCTGGCTTAAGAATTTAAGCCAATTGTTCATAGTGAGCAAAGCTGCTGTATTTAGAATAGCTTTGGATAAACACCAGCTCAGGTTACTGGTCGCCAATGTTCTATGAGGTCCAGCTTCATGATCTTTTGGTTTGGGCAGGAGTGCATTATGCGTTGTGTGATTACTGGGGAATATTAATGCCAGATTGCTCCACAATCCATTTCCCGGTGTGATCGTTCCTTAAGTGACACCGATTCAATGGTCTACTTTAATTAGGAGATTAGGACAAGATGTACACCTTTTTGTCAACCAACCAACCAACCAACCAACCAACCAACCAACCAGCCAGTTTCTTTAAGAGGTCTACAAAACATTTCAAGATGCCATACACAACACCAGCATGCAATGTTATCCCGGAAACACTCAGCTCATAAATAATGTAAGATTTCAGAATCAAAAGACCATATAAAAGGTTGTATCAATGAAATCATCAGCATTTACCATTTTAGGAATTCAATTTGATTAAATAAATCTGTGCCTCCCCTCCACTTTTCTTTCTTTTTCTCTGCCTTTTATTTTGTTTTTGTTTTCGCTTAATTCTGAAAAATTCTGCTTGCGTTCACATTTTAGGGGAAGCCCTGAGTTTCATTTTATTTGTTTTCTAGTCTTCCCCAGCAGGCAGCAGGTTTACAAAAAGCCTGCTCTCTCTCTCCCCTCCCCCATCAAATTAGGAGATATCTCTTTTAAGGGTATAATGGCCATCTGCACTTAGAATTTCGCTTTAATCTCCTGGCAGGTGAAAATATGTTTTCCCCCAAGGAACCAAAATGTCATAAATGGATTCACCTGATAGATTACAGTAGGATGGTGGTAACTATGGGGGATCAATTCCAAGCACTCTCCTCAGAGATGCCAAACAGCACAGATAGAAATAGTGGTGGCGAACCTTCGGCACTCCAGATGTTTTGGACCACAACTCCCAGAATTCCAAGCCTGCACTGCCAATGACAAAGGACTGTGGGACTTGTGGTCCAAAACATCTGGCCTGCCGAAGGTTCGCCACTACTGTCCTATAGATTCCCCCATTCCCTATCTTGGTCAGTTCTAGTAATAAACCTTGGAAACCTATATTTTAATTCTTTTTTTTAACTCAATATTTTTTAGGCAGCAGATAAGTGAAACCATGGAGCACTCATATTTATACAAAGCAAGACTTCCCACTTTTGGTGATGCTTACTGTCAAGTAAATTCATTTAGGTTTATTGCATTATTTTTGCAAGCCAGGTAGTCCTCCTTGGTCCAAGACTACAGCCTATTCTCTCCCCCCAATTTTGGCTGCTGTTTGAAGATGAAGATAAAATGCTTCTAGAGATAGATCTTTCTTGAAAGTTTTTGAATGTGGTCATCTTTACGTTCCACATTTAGGACAGGTCTAATTTGCCCGTGTTGCACTGAATTCGGGGAATTCGTCTTCCTTCACAGATCCAACAGCGATTTCTTAGCAGATGATAGGGGAACCAACCAGATAAAAGAGTAAGTTCATAACAGAGATATTTGGC
Organism: Phrynocephalus versicolor; assembly: GCA_023846285.1. Lineage (NCBI taxonomy): Eukaryota > Metazoa > Chordata > Lepidosauria > Squamata > Agamidae > Phrynocephalus > Phrynocephalus versicolor. The sequence goes on from JAHTLZ010000195.1 coordinate 5,017,207, forward strand.
ATGAAACTCTAGTTCTTTAAGACACTTGTGTTGCTTTAAAGATCTTTTCTGTTTTTTCAGCCCCCAGGGATTGAATATGAACTTTCCATTAAAAGTTAGATGAAAATAACAAGATTACCATTTGCCACAATATTTAATCCTTTCACACCACAGGTGGCAAAGCAATTTAAATGCCAACTTTATTAGCACTAACCTGTGTGACTGGAAAGGGAAGAACTCTTACTGGCTGCAAGCCACAGAGAAAATGTGCGGTTCTGGAATTCCAAAGGGGGCTCAGCTTTTAAGGATGTGCCTCAATTGAGAACTTGATTTTTTCTGCCATAGATTTTCCACTTTTGGGGAATGTGAAAGAACTATTACATACAGAGTTGCTTTTCTTATGGCAGTTGTTACATTATGGTGGGTGCAGAAACTCATCTATATCTATCTATCTATCTATCTATCTATCTATCTATCTATCTATCTATCTATCTATCTATCTATCTATCTATCTATCTATCTATCTATCTATCTATCTATCTATCTATCTATCTATCTATCAATCAATCATCTATCTATCATCTATCCATCTATCCATCTATCTATCTATCTATCTATCTATCTATCTATCTATCTATCTATCTATCTATCTATCTATCTATCTATCTATCTATCTATCTATCTATCTATCTATCTATCTATCTATCAAGTTTTAATTTTACATGACCCATCTGGCTGAAGGTTACACTAGGGAGTTTACAATATATAAAACCAAGATGACTAAAGGAATATGAATAATAAATTGCAAATAAGTAAGCCCCATTCAGCCTACAATACAAAACAGTAGAATATGTACATAACATGGCCACCCAATTTACTATTGAAAATTGGACATACTCATGAGATGGGAATATCTGTCATTGTCCATTCTTTTCATATTCAAAATTTAAACCTCACAGTCTTGTCACCTCACTTTCTGAAGAAACTTGTGAATTGAAGCATATTCTTGGGGATGAGGTGGGGGGAATACAAGCTGACAGAAACCTCCCAATCATTGGCCTTGGGAATTCAATATGAACATATATTTTCAGCATGGAGAAGACCATACGGTATGTTCTCACCTCATGGTGCAGCAGTAAAACTGCAATATAGATCTTTAGGGGGGAAATGAAAAGCTTGTTTTCATCACAGGGTTAGCTCTAGTGTGAAGCAGATAACTGTTTCCTATCATGTTGGAATTAATATGACTTTTGAGGTAAAATAAGGTGACAATTTCTACCAGCTACATTTATCTACATTGCTTCCATGCTCCATAAGCATCAAAGTCCTTCAAAGCTGTTGAAAACGTGTAACATTTTGATAAGTTACAGGTAGAGATGGGCACCAAACAAAAAATGAAATGCTGTTTTGTCATTTCGTTACATAACAAATTGTTTTATTATAAAACAAAACAATAGAAACCGTTTCATGATGAACCAAACCAAAACACATTTATTTTTGTTTAGGAAATGAAATGGGGAAGCTTCCTCAAGCTCTTCCCTGTAAGCCCCCCAAATTTGGAGATATTTTGGGTTCAGGGGGCTGAGTTATTCAACTGCAAAGAGGGTCCTCCCAGCAGTAATTGGAAAAGTGCTGTGCACGTGCCGCACTGGCAGTAAATCAATTTATTACTTCCCCTTGCTTAACTCCTATATTGCCGACATTCACCATACAGCACTTTTACAATTAGCTAGGGGGATCCTCTTTGCATTTGAATAACTTGCCCCCCTGAACCCAAATCCTCTACAAATTCTGGGGCTTACACAGAAGAGCTTGAGGAAGCTCCTCTGCAATTTCCATGTCACCAGATGCTATTGGGATGACTATTTTTTGAGTACATATGATTTCCTGGGGGGAGGGGCTTTGAAGTTTAATAACTCAGCCCTCTGAACCCCAAACCTCTCCAACTTTTGGGGGCTTATAGGGAAGAGTTTTGAGGCTGAAACCTGAGTTACTGAAAATTCAAGATGCACCCCTACAGGGTTTTAATGACCTTTCATAACAGACAATATTTTGGTGTCATGAGATGAAACTGGTTACCACAATAAAGCAGTCTGCTTATATACCGCCTCATACCACTTCAAGTAGTCTCTGGGCGGTTTACAGTTTTTAATTACAGTATGCAGGCTAAACATTGCCCCCCCCCCAGCAAGTTGGCTCCTCATTTCACTGACCTCAGAAAGATGGAAGGCTGAGTCAACCATGAGCCTGCTACCTGGGATTGAACCCCAGGTTGTGAGCACAGTTTTACCTGCAGTACAGGCACTTAACCACTGCGCCACAAGGCTCTACTATTATCAACAATAAAATACTATTATCAATAATGGGAGCTAAATAAATAAAAAACTGTTGGGGTATTCAGTCTTTATACACATATTCTATAAGGATCGAGTTTATCAAAAAGAAGGTCAGGAAGGTGTATTGAATTGGCTGAGAGAGATGGACATTTTATCAAAGAAAGAGTGACAAGCAATAATGAAGAAAAAGAAGGGCCTGTGAAGGACTCTTGCATCTGTTCCTGATTTTGTAACTGCTTTGGAAGATGAGTGCGACTCCATAGATGGCAAGAAAGAGGGAGAGTTGATGGAACGAGAAAGAGGGGAAAGCTTTGAGGAGCAAACAGTGGTGATGAAGAAAGAAGAACAAGTGAAAGTATACTTACTGATGAATACTGCTTTGTTTCTATTTAGAAATGATGTAATTGGGTAATCGTATAGTTATATACTTAAGGTCTTAAGCAAATCGCATAAGTATATAGACTATTAGATAGTGGGAGGGGTGGAACAGGCAGACAGATGAGGGGTGAACCTGTACCCAGCCTCCCCTCCCCCCGCTCGAGGATAGGAGGAAGCGTAAACCAAGACTACTTGGCAAAAAGAAGAGGGAAGAAGAGAGACAGATGTGGTTAAAGTTATAGAGAGTTGGGTAGGGTTGAGGACACAGTAGGGTGGTGTCAAGTTTTTGTTAAGTTAATTGTAAGTTTATGTATTGCTTTTTGTGCACGTGGGTGGAAACACAGATCAGGATTATAGAAGCTGGAATATTAAAGGAATATTTTATAAAAATATAAAAAGTACTGTACGGGATACCAGGACCTCAGCCTCTGGAATCGGGTTAATTTCTCTCCCCTACCAATAAACCTCATCTGAATTATTGCAGGAGCCAGGACACTTTCAAAAAAAACCAAAACCCCATGAGTTCGATTAAATAAATGACTTCTCCAACTTTTCTAACGCTGAGAGCTTAGACTTACCAAAAACCACTTTCAAGGCACCATCCTTATAATCAAAACTACATTTATTAAAATTACTGGAGGTTACACCAAAACACTACTAATCTCTGAAACATAACAAAGAATGATTTCTACACTAACTTAAAAGGCCTGAGACGTAGGCCAGTGATGGTGAACCTTTTAGAGACCGAGTGCCCAAACTGCGATTCAAGACCCACTATTTGTTTTTTGCAAAGTGCCAATACAGCAATTTAACCTGCATACAGGTGACTGTAAAGGGGCGATGTCAGGTGCCCACAGAAAGGGCTCTGAGTGCCACCTTTGGCACCCATGCCATAGGTTCGCCAACATTGGTGTAGGCCCTCTAAATCCCTATCGCCTACATTATTAAGCTGGAATCTTGACTTCATGCACAAAGATCCTTCTCCAAAAAGTCCTTTCTCTCTTCCTCCGACTGTGCACAAGCATGGGAAACGACAATCACATGTTGCTTACAGACCGATCAGATTTCACTTGCTTCTGGCTGGAATCTCATCTGGCCTTTGTTTACACAGGCACTTCCAATAACAGTTGTCAACACAGCTAGCTTGTACAGTAATATTTGCAATGTCTACAATTGGCCTAAGCTAACAGGCTTCACTAATTCTAAAATCTGTTACAATTACAACATGGAATGTGAAAGGACTAGGTTCTAAATTGAAAAGAGGTAAAATCCAGAGGATGATCAACAAAGGGCGTGCTGATATAGTGTTTCTACAAGAAACTAGGGGGGAAAGAGGGAGAAAATGAACTTAAAGGTAAATGGATTGATATTTATGGGGGAAAACATTTGGAAATTCAAAATCCAGAGGAGTGGTCATATTACTTTCAAAAATTGTGAGTTTGAAACAAACCTAGTGAACCCTCCAAATTCTGAGGAGAGAAGAACCTCTTGCTTTTGGCATGACTTATCGGGGAATGTTGACATATTAGGACAGGCATGTCCAAACTTTCGTCCTCCTGATGTTTTGGACCGCAACCCCCAGAATTCTAAGCTTATATTGCCATTTGCCAATGACAAAGGACTGTGGGAGTTGCAGTCCAAAACATCTGAAGGGCCGAAGTTTGGACATGCCTGTCCTAATATGTCAACATTCCCTGATAAGTCATGCCAAAAGCAAGAGGTGCAAGCCTTTGCTCAAAAGCAGGTCTCTCTCTGTGTGTGTGTGTGTGTGAGAGAGAGAGAGAGAAGACTAGATTAAAGCCAACCTAGCCCATTTTACTATCATGTTTTATCTTTTTTCCTCCATTACAAGATACTTTTCAACATGCTGGCATTTGATGGGATGTGACTGGTTGATTTATAAACAGTAGCGTTTTGTGACCTCCCTACCCATAAGATATTTCTTTGGGGAAACATATAGTTTATATTGTCTGTTTTTCTTTTAAACCCTTCTACAATTTAGTTGTAAAATGCTGTGAATGTTTCATAGGCAAAGACACTGAAGACTTTTCAATGGCAAAAACACACAATGGCTTCCTACAGATTCTCACAAGTCTCTTGGGTGTTGTTTTGAACCTCGTGTTCTACATTGTACTGCAATATATATTTGCCTCCTCAAGGCATGTGGCTATGACTCAGCTTCCCAATTGGTGTTAATTGCTCAGATGCACCCTCAACTATGAGCAGACCTTTTGCTAGAAGGGATGTATTACTTACCACCCTCTTAAGTCATGGAGCTGAATCAGGCATGGGCCTGAATCGGCTTCCACCATGAAACACCCACACTTCATTTGAACCCATTTGCATAGAGAACTGTCACATCTCAGGCAAAGATGTAACAGATAACATGGCTTCCTCCTCAATAGCTAAGTGTTAGTAATCATATCATCACCGGTATTCTGAAAAGTTGAATTTAAATTATGCCTTAATTCTGCAAAATTAGAGCTTCTTTCTGTTCTACAAGCGCTCAAAACAGCACCACTCATTGGCATTTATCCAGTGTGTGGGTGATAAAATGATCTTGAAATGATCTCTCCAATTGGTTCCCCACCTCATTTATTTGAAAGGCAGTATCTCAAAGAACTGTTTCTCACTAGGGCGCATGGTGTAAACTGACATTGGGTTCAAAGGGATATCCATTGCACATTCACCTCCATTCTTGTACAGGATTTTAAACTTCAAGTACTTTCCATGGGTAAGAGGGAAGCCCCTGATTCCCTACTGGCCCATCCACCTTGTCCATTAGCCTTCCAGTGGACTAGCAAGGAATCCTTGCTGCAGAGCCGCCTGAAGGCGAAGATGTCAACCAGAAGTGCAGGGGCAAGAAGATAAGATGGGGGGAGCCCCAGCCCCAGAGGGAGGCACTGGTGTGACCCCCAGGGAGGTAGATGTAGCTAGTACTGTTTAAGAGGAGAGTAGAAGAGAGAGAGAGGGAGAAAATAATGCAGGGCATGAGTCAAGTGGATAGAGGGACACTCTTCTCCCTCTCACAGAATACCAAAACTAGGGGACATCCACTCAAACTGTGGGTTGGGAGAGTGAGAACAGACAAAATAATTTTTTTTACCCAGCATGTTGTTAGTCTGTGGAACTCCCTGCCACAAGATGTGGTGATGGCATCTAGCCTGGGTGCCTTCAAAAGAGGATTGGACAGATTCCTGGAGGAGAAGTCCATCACAGTTTACAAACCATGATGGAGATGTGTAATCTCCAGTCTTAAAACCAGGGTACTTCAAGGGCCAGGTGCAGGGGAGTGGTTGCAGGAGACAGATATCTAGTCTCATGCACTCCCTGATACATTTGATGGGGCCACTGTGAGATACAGCTGGACTAGATGGGCCTTTGGCCTGATCCAGCATGGCTCTTCTTATGTTCTTATGTTCTTATGAGAAGGAGCATCTGTCCATCTGTTTGTTTGTTTGGTTCATGATGATTTAGTAATGGTGTATCAAGATCTATACAACCCTAGATGATTTCCTCCATAAGGTCAACAGGTCTGTTGAAGAATATGGTGGCAGAAGGTTCTGCTCCCCATCCTCATTCCACCCCCGACAGATTTATGTATGCACATAATGCCCCCATTGCCTGAACATCTCCCCAGCATACAAGCAAGGACAACTTCAGGTCTGAGGGAGACCCATGATGGAAATGAGCTCTTTTGTGGGCCCCTTCTGATATTACTACAGCCCACTGGCTTTACATGGCACTCTTACCTGCGTTGTCATTCCCCGTAAGGTCCTTTTGTGATGCTTCATCAGTGATATTGTGGGAAATGTGTACGGCAGCTAAACCAGGCAGCCAACAGTGCTCTGTATGTGTGACTGAAAGTTCTTGACAGGTAATCAGGGCATGTATCAGTAACAGAGTTCCCCTGGGCCACAGGAGTTGCCCAAAGGTGCATGGCGTTCTCTAACAGGTCAATGAACTCTTATCCATCAAGGCACATTCACACATAAGCAACAGAATAGTACTTGTGTGTGTCTTCTTTTGGGCCTCATTTTAAGAAAAGAGCACCTTCCCCATTAAATGTACTGGCCTGATTCCAGGCAGTGTACAGCAAGGGGAAATCTTTTGAAGTGAAAACAGCGTGCAAATTTTATGAGCAGGGAGCTGAGAGACGGTGTATGTCTGGCCTGAGCATTCCCAGAGAGGCAAAAAGAGATGTGTTTGTCTAGGCTTCTAAGGTTTTCTGGAACAATCCATGCCCCTTCCAAATACCAAGGGTTGAAGCAGTTAATTTTGAGTACTTGGCAACCCAAGAGGGGCACCTTGGGTTGAACAGCACATTTTCTGAGGCTTGTAAATCCTGACTTCCAAAACACACATGTGCTGCTAATTAATTTTGCTTCAAGGATTCTGTCCATAATCCTGACTGCTATTAATGTGAGCCATACTTCAGAATCACATGAAGACAAGAAAAGAGGCAGCAGAGAAGCACAGGAAGTAATTAAAAAACAATAGGTGAGATAGACAACGGAAGGCAAATGTGTTTTTAAATGTTCTCTCCACTTAGTCGATAATACTCAAGTGTCCACATTTCATGTCTCATTCAGATTGGAGTACTGTGTCCAGTTCTGCGCATCTCAATTTAAAAAGGATGTTGACAGCTTCAAATGGGTTCAGAGGAGGGCAGACAAGATGGCTAAAGGTCTGGAAGCAATGTCTTATGAGCAGCTGGGGGGAGGATATGACACCCATGTTTAAATATTTGAAAGGATATCAAATTGAAGAGGGGACAGGTTTGTTTTCCATGGCTTCAGAGACCAGAACTCAGAGCAATGGTTTAAAACTACAGGAAAGGAGATTCCATTTGAACATTAGAATGACTGTCCTGACAGTTAGAGCTGCTCAGCCGTGGAATATGCTGCCACTGAGGGTAGTGGAGTCTCCTTCTTTGGAGGTTTTTAAGCACAGGCTGGATGGCCATCTCGGGAGTCCTGTGATGGAGGTTCCTGCATGGCAGGGGTTGGACTGCGTGGCCTTCGAAGTTTCTTCTAACTCTGATTCTATGACCCTATGAGTCTGTTTCCCTCATTTAATGCTCACATTGTCTGGTTTTTAAACTTGTTGTCTCCCTGCAAACAGACAAGTAGCATTCCAGGGAGAAAGCAAGGACAGGCCTTCTTCCTGACATGCTAAGTTTCTACAAGCAAGATCCCCTCTCTGCCCCCCTGATACATATATTCATCCATCTGAAGAAGCTGTCTGGATGCATAGCAAAAAAGTTTTGATTCCACAAGAAAAGAAGTCGAGCTGCCATGACTCAACCCCTGGATAATCTCACCTGGATGTCTCAGAACATCCACAGACATTTTTGCCATCACCATTATAGAAACATGATTAGGGTGGGATTCCCTATCCGCTGAGAAACCTTCCCTCATTTTGTATATGCTAGTGGACAGATTATCATTTGCTCCAAAGTCATGCGGGGGGGGGGGGAAGAGCCAATAGGAAGTACAGTGGTACCTTGTATAAAGGAATTAATTCGTTCCGGATGAAATTATGTCAAGCAAATTTTGCTTTATACAAATTTCCCAATGGAATGCATTGGAAACAGAGTAATCCCTAATGACGACCATTTTTATGTTGTACGGATTTGCCCCATAGACAATTCTGTTATGCAAATTTCCCCTATCTCCGAATTTTTTTATGTTGTACAGATTTTATGTCATACAAACCGTTTGTTATACAAGGGTCCACTGTAGTTGTTTGAATGAGCTCCACAATCCAAGAGAGAGCATAAAATGCTTTGGATGGCAATGGGATTCCAAGCCTAAACAAGTAGTTCTTCCAAACATTCCAAACAAAGTCATTCTGAGTGTGTGACACTCCACAACGAGTAAATAGTTTGCGATTAGCCAATATTATGTATTCTGCAGGCTGCTGATAAAAGAGTGAAGTGGTCTGAAGAGAGAGGAGTAATGGAGCATTTTATAGAGGATATTTTGGAATAGCTTTCACTTGAGAAATGTTTATAGGTGAACAGTTCATGCCGCCTTAATTAACACCATCTAACAAAATTTAAGAGTGAAAGACTCCCAAGACTCCCAAGACTTGAAAGTACATGCTGTCCCCCCCCCCATCTTTGACCTTGCTGCTTTGTGACATGAATGCCAAGCTCCTTAAACATCAAGGAGAAAATTAATTTAAGATGCACTGAAAAAAATTAACGACATACAAAGCGGACCATCCCAGTTGAAACACTGAGGTTTTTTTTTTTTTTTGAGCTGAACTTTTTAATTTCACCGAATGGAGTAGAAGGAATAATCTACCCAGAATAAACTAGATAACAGAACAGGAAATACTGTACCATGTAAAGGAACATCTTCAACCACCAAATGTTGCAGCTGAATTGTAACACACAGCTTCTGTCTTAGAAAATCCAGTGGGTGCTGACATAGCCATTCATATGGGTAGGAAATAAAAATACTTCTATTGTATTCTATTTATTTACTTATTTATTTACTGTACAATACCATCTGGTACCAGTGCCACTTTGGACGGTTTACAATTTTTTGACATAAATGATAACAGATACAATATCTAAACACAAGACAGCACAATAAAACCATAATTTAATCAGAGACAACAAACAATAATGAGAACCAAAGATACCCTGAAGGACAGAACAGAGGTAGACGGAATCATTAAAAGCAAATCAGCAACAGAGATGTAGGTAGGGTTTTCAAGTGCCCGGGGACAAAGTTCATTTTTATGCCCCCCCCCGAGGGACAGGGAGGGGCTAAGGTGCCACGGACAAGGCTGCGGTGATGGCAGGGAGCCTTCTACGCTGGCCCTGGCAGGTTGCCTGCAACATGCCTTCGCACAGCTCCTGGGCGCATAGCCATTTGGCACCTAATCTGGCACCCACAGATGCTACACCTGGGGACAGGTGTCCTCCTCTTTGCCCCGTAGCTACGCCAATAAGAAGCAACAGTGATAACTGATAACCAGAGAAAGCCATTCTACATAGCCAACTCTTCAGCAGTTTTTTAAAGACCTAAAGTGTGGGAGCCTGGCAGATCTCTGGGGGAAGCTGGTCCCACAAGTGAGGTGCCACCACTGAGAAAGCCCGATTCTTAGTAGCTGTTTTATGAGTTTCTTTCAGTGTCGGCACCCTCAGATGACCTGCTTGGGAAAAGCAAGTGTTAGGGACAATATTCTGAGGTAGAAGCCGTTCTGATGGATAGCAAGATCAGAGCTTCGTGGCACAGTGGTTAAATGCCTGTACTGCAGGTAAAACTGTGCTCACGACCTGTGTTCAATCCTCGGTAGCAGGCTCAAGGTTCACTCAACCTTCCATCCTTCCGAGGTCGGTAAAATGAGTACCCAGCTTGCTGGGGGGGGGCAATGTGTAGCATGCACACTGTAATTAAAATTGTAAACCGCCCAGAGACTACTTGTAGTGGTATGGGGTGGTATATAAGCAGAACACTTTGCTTTGCTTTAAACTGTTTAGGGCTTTGTATGTCAATATTTGGACTTTGCAGTAATGGATTGGCAGCCAGTGCAGTTCAGCCAGTGTTGGAAGTAATATGTTTATGTCTTTTTGTACCCATTGCTAGTCTGGCCACAGTGTTCTGCACTAGCTGGAGCCTCTGAATTAACTTCAAAGGCAGCCTAATCTCGAGAATACAAGTGCATGGACCAGTGTAGTGAGGCCCCCGGGGTCTATGAAGTCATGCAGCTGTGAGCACTGGGTCCAATAAAGCACCCAGACTGTGCACCTCATCCTGCATGGAGAGAGTTAGCCCCCTAAAACTGAGGGAGTTTCCCAACCCGCCAACACCTGGTGTCCCCACTTCTGTCTTATCTGGGTTCCACTAGTGGAAACTTTTTAGGCAGTCCTAAAGAGATGGGTCCAGGATAGTTACCCATGTCCATTTCTACCCCCTAAGCTCAAGGTCTTTGACTGAATAGCTATGCAGTTGTATAGGTTACGGCAGGGTTTATGCACGTCCTAATATGTGTCCTGGCAAGGCTGTGTGCTTGTTTGGGTGCATCTAGGATTCTAGGAAGAGTTGACACCACAGAGGATGTTGAAAATAGGTGGGGAGTCAGGTGATGTCCTAGTCCATGTTGAAAAGGAAGTTCTGAGCAATTGATCCTGTGAAACCTGCTTCCACTATGCCAATAAGTTTGACTTGGCACAGTTTCTGAATTAAGACATTCAAGGCATGAGAGAGAAACTCACCGCCACCACCATGATACACAGGTATAGTGAGGACATGAGACAGGGCCTTCTCAGTGGCTGCCCCATCTATAGAAACTGTCTTTTGAGGGAGATGAGGCTGGTCCATCCCCACAGTCCCTCCACGAGCAGGCTGATGTATCGGTTCGGTCATGCCTCTGGCTCTGACTGATTGATTAATGTAGAACTGTCTTTCAATGGTGGCATTTGTAATGTTGTAATTCTCTTTTGTTGTGCTTCCCAATGTTTTTAAATATGCTCATTAAGTGCCTATGGTGCTAATTGACTTACTGTTAAGTTTCAATAGTGCTTTGTTAAAATGATTTGCTGGAGGTTTTTTTTTTATGTTATCTGATTTTTGTTCATGTTTTATGTTGCCTGGGGCCCTGCAAAAGAGGAAAATAAACACACAAACAACCATAAAATAGCATGAATTCAATAATTGTGTTCCTCTACATTGTGTCATTAAATTTTTCAAGATGCAATGCATAAAAGAACGTGAAATATAGACAACAGTGCAGACAGCAAGCGTAATATGAGTGAAAATCATAGAATCAAGAATCGTGTTAGGGTTGTAAGGGATTTTGGAGGTCTTCTATTCCAAGCCCCTGCCCAGGGCAGGGGACCTCATACCATCCCAGACAGATGGCTGTCCAATCTTTTCTTGAAAACCCCCAGCGATGGGGCACCCACAGCATCAGGAGGCAAGCTGTTCCACTGTTTAATGGCTCTCACTGTAAGGAAATTTCTCCTTATTTCCAAGTTGGCTTTCTCTCTGATAAGTTTCTACCCAATGGTTTCTTGTCATACCCTCAGGTGCAAATGAGAATAACTCAGTGCTCTCTCCCCTGTGGCCAGCCTTCAGGTTTTGGAAGACTGCTATCATGTCTCCCCTCAGTCTTCTCATTGTCAGGCTAAACATGCATAGTTCTTTTAGTTGTTCTTAACTAGAGATTGGCACGAAACGAACAATTTTTCATTTCTGTTTTTGGTTTTTGGTTTTGTTGTGCAATGAAATGACAAACGAATTTTGTCTCTAAAATGAAACAAAACAAACAGAAACACCAGAAATTTTGTTGTGCGTTTCGTTTCCGTTACTGCAATATGAGTGAATTGCTTAAAATGCTAAAAAATCACAAAAAATCAAAAATAACGGTAACAAAATGGTAACGAAATGAACAAAAACAAAAATGACTTTTTTGCAAAAATTCGCGAAAAACGGAAATGAACCAAAACGGACCCTACAAACGACAAACGACAAACGACAAACGAAATGCCATTTTTTAATTCGTGCCCATCTCTATTCTTAACATGCTCTAAGCACATCCAATCTCGCCTAATTTCAGAAGTTAGTACTTGGATGGGAGACCACCAGGGAATGCCAGGTGCTGTAGGCGCCTAGAGTAGGAACTGGCAAACCACTCCAGTATTCCTGCCAAGAAAACTCCATGGACATTGGGTCACAAAGTGTCAGTCATGACTGTAATGACACAACACACAACACCCACACCCATTTTGTTATACAAATATATCATCATTTGTATATCAAAAACATATATCTAACACAAGTACATAATGCAAGGGAATAATTCTTGCAGATATTGATACATTTATATTTGGCAAGTTTGTACAGAATTTGTTCATTCAAAAACCTGTGCATGAAAAGACAGATATTGATGAGGATCTTTTTAAAAAGTTGCCCATCTGGTTCATGAACGTCAGGTTGAGTGAAAATCAGAAGTGAGAAAATCATCTATCCCTACTCAGTGAAGAAATGGTAGCGCTAGGTGTGCCACCAACCTGAATTGTTACAACTTGTCACCCCATGCCATTCCATCCTTTGTCTGAATCCTCTTTCAATCCCCTTTGAAAGGCACAAGGCATTTTAATGACAGCAGTAGCTTCACATATAAGCAGAACATGGGCCTCCAAGCCCCAATGGGACCCGGGAACCTGTTGCCCTCTGTGTTTTCATTTCTTTCTGACGATGGTGGGAATCCATGGCTCGGATCCATATTTTCTAGTTTGCTTACTTATTTATTTATTGCTTCCAAATTGCCGTGCAGGGGCTGTGCTGTTGATACAGTTACAAAGGAAAGGCACACACATATAAGGATATGATTACCCAAGTTATCTCTGGGTCCCAGAGCTCAGTGGAAGAGTGACCTTGTGTGTAACCTTATAGTACAGATCTTGTTTGGTTCTTTTCATAAGGAATGTGGCTTTATTGGAAGTTACTGCAGTCTGCCTTTTTTATCCTCTTTCTGATATGATAAATATACCTCAGCCGAGCCACTATATTCGGAATAATTATTTTGTCACTCATAATTATAATTAGAGATGAGCACGAAACGAGCAATTTTTTTGTTTTTGTTTTCGTTTTTTCGTTTCGTTACATAACGAAATGAAAAATGACTTTTGTCTCCAAAATGAACTGAACCGAACCGAAACACCAGAAATTTGTCGTGCGTTTCGTTTTCGTTGCGGCAAATACATTGAACTGTAATGAGTGCTAACGAAACAGCAATTTTTCGTTTTCATTTTCATTTTTCGTTTCATTACGTAACGAAATGAAAATGAATTTGTTTTGCGAAAATTCACAAAAAATGAAAAGGAACCGAAACGGACCCCCTAAACAACAAATGACAAACGAAACACCATTTTTGTCGTGCCCATATCTAATTATAATCAAAATAACAGAACTCTATACACCCTTTGCACTTTATCACTATTATATGCAAAATCCTGTTTATTTTCACCAGTCACTCTTTGTATTCACAATCGTGTTGTGCACGTGTGACCAACATCACACCGAGATGTTACAGAAAACTGTGCCTGAGGGCTGCAACACTGAATTTCACCAACAGGATTCTACTTTATGTAACTTTTTAACACCATTAGCAATACTTACAGTATATAGTGGACGCTTGTATAACAAACAGTTTGTATAACATAAAATCTGTACAACATAAAAAATTCCGGTGATAGGGGAAATTTGCTTAACAGAATTGTCTATTGGGCGAATCTGTACAACATAAAATATTTGTGATTAGGGATTACTCTGTTTTGAATACATTCCTATGGGAAATTTGTATAAAGGAAATTTTGCTTAACATAATTTCATTTGGAATGAAATAATTACTTTATACAAGGTACCACTGTTATATGATATGTGAATTATATAATCATATATTTCTATGAAATCCCTCTGGGGGTGAAAATAGAATTCCTTGCCCCACCAAATTTGTCCAGCACAGGTACAGATAATTTTTTGAGTTGGATGAGTTTGATCAGTGCCTCTCTGTGCACTAGTTCTCCTTGAAAAGCCTTGTGGTGCAGTGATTAAACTGCTGCATTGCAGCCGTAACAGCACTCATGACCTGGGGATCAATCCCACATTGCAGTCTCAAGGTTCATTCAGCCTTCCATCCTTCTGAGATTGGTAAGATGGGGGTGGGGGGCAATGTGCAGCCTGCAAAAATAAATGGCAAACCGTCCAGAGAGTTCTTTAAGTCCTATGGGATAGTATATAAGCAGAACACTTTGCTTTGCTTTGAAAGTGCTCTACAAAATATCATTTCCTGGGGGGTGGGGGCAGAAGGCGCATTTTGATCCACTATCTCACTGCTGGAACACATTTTAAAGAAAAAGTTGTATTTTAATAGGACATTAATTTGCCTGGCATTGCATCTTGACATTCTGCTTTTTTAAAAAAAGCACTGGTTTTTATGCCCTCACCTTAAATGTGTTGCAGGTAATGGGCTATTAAATAAATGAGTAACCTGCTGTGAGCTTTCAGAATGGGATAGAATTCTAAATCAACCAAACAATCATTATGCACATGCAAAACTAAATGACTTGCCCCCACAGTCCAAGGCATTCCCAAGCAGAATTAAGTTGAAGGATGAAGCTCCTGGCTCCTAGATTGGTGGTGGTAAGACTGCAGTTTGAAAGCTTCAGATTGTTTCCTCAGCAGATAAATAGTGATATTTTAGGACTGGTTGGCAGACCCTGTTCCTATGAAGTGGCAACTGCATATATTGACTCGAGGGAGGTAGAGGTGACTGCAAGGTGGATAAAAGCCTGAGAGAATGATGGGATGCATTAAAGGTCCACCGGATGTAAATTTCTGGGCACCATTTCAAAATGCTGCTTCTAACCTATGAATCTGTCAACAGCTTGAGTTCAAGTTCTGTCAATGACCACGTCTCCCACCCTGATCCTGCCTGAGTATGAAGATTAGGGATGGGCAGGAAACGAAAAACGAAATGCTGTTTTCGTTGTTTCATAATGTAATGAAACAAAGAGCCTTTTCACACGACCCCTAAGATCTGCTGGCCACTTAAATTCAGACCAGAGATCTTGGGGGTTCGTTGCTCTTCCTGCGTCCCCACCCCTCCGCACTTCCTTGATCCTGTCTGCGTGAGGGGAGGGAGAAAAAAAGGGGACAGAAGAATGCAGGCTCAACTCCGTTTGCCGGTCCAAGCCTCCCCAAGCCCCGTCGTTGTCCTGATTCCTTCTCTTAAAGGGGAGGGAGGCAAAAACAACAACAAACAGAAGCGAGGAGAGCCTTTACATCCGGATCTGGGATTTATCACCCTCCAAGAGCAGGTACCTGAAAAGTGCGCTGGGATGCGCTTAGGTGGGCGTGGCCGCACTTAATTTTCTGTAAACTCCGGAGCTGGTGGGGAAGCAATTTTAAGCTCCAGAGCTGGGAGCCATTTGCAGTGGAGTTTAGGGGCCGTGTACAAATACCCAAAATGAAAAAAGAAAACCAAAATGAGGAAGGAGCATTTCATTTTAAACAAAATGAAGCAGACGTTTTGCATTGAAACAAACCATTTCATTCCATTGTTTTCAGAGGGCTCCTGCCGAGCTGTCAATGGCTGGATCCCTTTAAACCTGGCCCAGTCAGTACCAGGGGATCCCCCTGGTTCTGACTAGACCAGTTTTAAAGGGGCCCAGCTGATAACAGCTCAGCAGGAGTCCTTTAAAAATGGCTTTTGGGCAACAAATCTGGTGCCTCTAGGACCCAGGGGAGCCATTTTGTTTCATTTCGTTTTGTTTCATATGAATTTTTTTTAAAAAATTGTAAGAAATGAAATGAAACCAAATGGGGTGAGCACGAAACAAAACAAAACAAAACTTGATTTTTCCTTTCGTGCCCATCCCTAATGAAGATAATCAGAAGAAGTTTTTTCTCTCATTCCCACCACCCTCTCAGGTTCGTTTGGTGGAAGCACAGGAGAGAGCCTTCTCTGTTGCTTCTCCCAAATTTTGGAACCCCCGCCACTGGAAGCCAGGCTGGTGCTCTCTTTGATGTTCTTTTGAGGCAGACAAAGACCTTTCTCTTCAAGCAAACTTTCCCTTCATGACTGGTTGTGTGAGTGGGGTTGGGGTGGGGTTAAATGGATGGTTGTGCCTCACTACTTTGAATACTTTTTTGGTGTTGCTTTTGTTTCTGTTGGTCCTTTTAAATATTAGTCAATTTGCTGTCTTTAGCTTTAAATGTTGGCTTTTAATTAAGCCAACTGCCTTCTGTCCTCCTAGAACTGATGGATAGTTCAGTGTTTTAGGCCTGTGTGGGAGTTTGATTTCCCACTGTAACTTCTTTGATAGGGCCTGGACTAGATGATCCACGGGCTAGCTTCCAATTCTGCAGTCTTAAGGCTGTGGTGGTGGTGGTGGTTGAGAAAACAGGATGAAAAGACTTTAAAGATATAAAGCAAAATAAATAAAATCGTATACTCCCCTTGAGCTATCTCCCGCTCCCTTTTTGGCCAACTGTAGCACCATGCTGAAAATCCAGCTGGGCGAGGACTTTATCCCTCTTCCTTTCAATGATTTGGATGGACTTAAAAGCCTTGAACAAAGCACGTATCTGCACTCTTTGAGTGCAGCGGTATTGCACAGTTATAGCAGTTGGATTCCACTAAACTGCCAGTTATTGCCGTATGATATCACTTTAACTGCCTTGGCTCTATCCTATAGGATTCTGGAATTTGCAATTTGGTAAAAGACTTGGACTGCTCTGCTAGAAAGTTCTGGTGCTGTACTTCAAGAGAGTATTCTGGGGTCTTTAGCAGAGAAACTGTGAACTTGTACTTTGCCAATTGGCAGATCCCATGATTCTGTAGGACAGAGACTTGGCTGTCAAATTTGCTGTGGCTGGCAGTTAGTGGCAGCAAGCCACTAAAATGCATAATACAGTTTCATTCAAAGAGAGAGACTGAATTCTGCAGGGTGGCAAAGTGAAACATACAGAGAGAGGGAGGCTGTTACTTCATGTCCCTCTCATCACTGTTCCCGGTCCTGCTTGGGGCCGGTACGAGGAAATCTTACCACACCCCATGAACTGAGATTAAAGCGTGATGAGCCATACCCCTCCCTGGGCTCGGGAATCTGTCTCGGTTCTCGTTCTGAGACGAGTGCCCATGAGGTAAGGCTCGTCACGCAACGTGCCATTCTCCATCTAGTGGCAGGAGTGTGAAGTGCCATTCACCAGTACATTCCCTATGGAGTCAGCAACGCAGTGCAGAGAGATTAAAAGACAAATGCCTCAAACTTAGCTCCATAACGCATTGAAGGCAAAGTTGAAGAGATTCGAAAGATCGAAAAATGGAAGGTCGGACCAACCCCCACCCCACCCTGAGAATGAAGGCTGAGAAGTTATGTTATCACAAAACAAGGATGTGCAGTAACAATTGTCACGGTACCATCAGTCATGCCTGTGGGTACACGGGAACAGGGACAGTACCTGGACAAGACCACATGACCATGGGTGATGTGATCACGAAATGAATGTCAACTCGGAACGAGGAAGGACGTGAAGTAACTGTCAGAGAGAGAGAGAGAGAGAGAGAGAGAGAGAGAGAGAGAGAGAGAGAGAGAAGGGGAGGGAGGGAACATTAATTTCCATGCACAATTCATAAGAACATAAGAACAGCCTTGCTGGAACAGGCCACAGCCCATCCAATCCAGCATTCTATCTCACACAGTGGCTCACCATTTGGTTCAGGGTATTCCCAAGCAGATGTCTTTGCCTGCTTATGATTCCCTGCAAATGGCATTGAGAGATATCCCGCCTATCTCTCCAACCTAGAGGTTGTCCTTAGGCATCCATAATGATAGCCATTGATACCCCTATTCTCAATGAACTTGTCCAATCCTTTCTTAAAGCTGTCAAGGCTGACAGCTGACACCACTTCTTCTGGCAGGGAGTTCCATAGACCAGTGATCCTCTGGGTTAAAAAGTACTTTCTCTTATTTGTTTGAGATCTACCACGCAAAAGTTTCATGGAGTGCCCCCGAGTTCTAGTGGTGTGTGATAGGAAAAACAATTTTTCCTTATCTGCTTTGTCCACACCATGTATGATTTTATAAACTTCAATCAGGTTACCTCTCAGACGCCATCGTTCAAGAGTGAAGAGGCCCAGCTGTTGCTGCCTCAGATGGTAAGGATGGTGTTCTAGTCCCCAAATCATTCTGGTTGCCTTGCCCTCCTTTGCACTTTTTCCCATTTCCATAATATCCTTTTGGAGTTATGGTGACCAGAACTGGACACAATACTCCAGATGGGGCCTCACCATAGATTTATAAAGAGGCAAACCGACAATTTGAGGTGATAGTTGTTACCTATGGAGACCTTATTGGTTTAGGACCTCAATAACTGTCATAACATCTATCTACAAAACAGCCATGAGGGCTCACATTGAAATAAAACTGTCAGTCTTTAAAAGTGCTGCAATATTTTAACTCCCCCCCTGCCGTTTTTTTCTTTTTGCAGCATTGAGACAGACTAACATGGTTAATTCTTTGGAGACATGGCTACATCTTTCAAGACAGATAGATATGGCTCACTTCTCCTCCACACACAGTGGCTGAAATCCAGTAGAAAATCGCAACTAGAGTACAGTAGTTGAATAAATTGAAATTATGAAAGAGAAAACTCACTAAATCCCCAATGATGGGGTTTTGTATTTAATGGACTTCCGCAATAGAGATGGGAATGAATCATAAAAATGGTGATTTGTTTCAATTTGTTTTTCATTAAGGTTGGCAAATCATAAATAATAATGATTTTTTCCTCATGCATCAATGTTTCAATTTGTTCATTCATTTTTATTTTTTATTTTTTATTTTATTTTAGAGTATTTTTACCCCACCTTTCTCCTTGGCAAAGGACCCAAGGTGGCTTACAGTAATGAGGGATAATATACAATCCAGTACAATTAAGTATTTGAGAACAAGGAATTGAGGGATATCTTACAGCATTAAAAGACATTAAAAGCATTAAAAACACTCTAAAATGCCCCCACAAACACCTAGAGATACAAAAATAGCAGGCAGGACTCTCCTCTACAAGGCTTTCAGGTTTAGTGAAATTTGGGTTTTAAGTGTCTTTGTGCACTCCCAAAGAGCCCTCCCCCCAAGATTGGGTTAAACTATGCACCCACAAAGTGCCTGTCTGAAAAGTGCCCTTTATCAACTGGCTTGGGGCACCCCATCTTGACCAAATGTGGAGGGATTGTAGAAGAGAGTCAGGGGAAGGTCCCCTGCAATTTTAGAATATCTTTAAGTGGCTTGGGGGACATTTTATAGCCCTTTTTATAGCCCAAAATTAAAAATCACAACATGATAATAATAATCAATTCATATAAGTTGGGAGTATCAATTCATACGAGTACGAATTGACGGATTGGTGATTTTTGAATTAAGTTTTGCAATTCATTTTTAATGTTGTGCTCATCTTTCTTCCACACCTATAGTTTGTTATGGGAACTCCTAAGGCAGAATTCATGGGAATGGAAGTACCATAGCAGCATGAGGTGGAACCTCTGCGTGCATTTGATTCCTTCGCCTTACTGCTGTATTTCAGCCGCTATTTCTCATGCTTCAGCTGATGAATACGGGAGCATGTCTCGAACTAACTAGTTCCTTGCTTTATCAAATCTTTACCATCTGTGCATTCGTATCCTGGTGGTTTTGATTTGATTATACAAGCCGAAAGGGCTTAACTCTCTGCTGCTCGTTTTCTGTTTTGTGTCCTTAGTGTTTTATTGTACTGTGTTTGCATTTTGTAAGTCCATATGTTACTGTTGGATTAGCTGAAATCCAATGACTAGTCAACCAGAGCAGAAACTTCTAAAACTACTGCTGAATGTGAAGTTGACACTTACCATATGATACGTATTTCCTTTGATTCATTGAGTTTATTCTAGATAGGACCAGCAATTGCATTTAAGCCATACACAGTCACGCAGAGAGACTGGAAATAGACATTGGACTTCATATTTCCTAGACTTTGACCTCCCTTCCTCCCCGATAATTTGGTGGAACACCAGAGGTTGAATTGTGGGAATGTAAGTCACATGGCATGCTGCCTTGATGCCCAAGCACATCCGATTTGGGAAGCTAAGCAGGGTTCGCCCTGGTTAGTACTTGGATGGGAGACCACCAGGGAATACCAGGTGCTGTAGGTGCCTGGAGTAGGAACTGGCAAACCACTCCAGTATTCCTGCGGAGAAAACTCCATAGACATGGGGTCATGAAGAACCGGTCACAACTGTAATGATGCAACACACACACACACACACACACACACACACACACACACACACACACACA
>JAHTLZ010000195.1:5037766-5048357 GCA_023846285.1 Phrynocephalus versicolor
TGACTGGCTCTAGCTTTCCAGCATTTCAGGAAGAAGCTTGGGAAATTACTCATAAAAAAGAATTATAATGACTTGCTGAAGGCATGCAGAAAGGAACAGTAGTAGATGATGCTCTGAGTTTCAGAGCTGTTGAGAGTTATAGCCATGTTAGTCTGAGTAAGAGCATCATCTGCCATATGGCAGCTACACTGATATGCCCCCAGAAGTAGAGGTGCACCACCGAAAACAACAGCAATTACAAAATGGCACATGCATCTCAACCAAGGAGTGGGAGGGAGATTGTGACCCAATGACCTGTGTGCTCACCTGCTAAGCTGCTTCCGATGGACAAATAGCATTGCCATCCACAAACACACTAAGACAGAAACTCATCCACCCAAAGGACCCAACACCAAAACACAAGAGGAACAATATATATATGTGGTCCAATGCCGTGAGGAGTGTGCAAAGCTCTACATTGGAGAAACTAAACAGCCACTAAACAGGAGGATGGCGCAACACAGGAGAACCAGCAGCTCAAGACCATAATCAGTGGTGTGTCTTCATTTGAAGAACAAAGGACACTCCTTCAAAGATGAGGATGTAGACATATTACTCAGAGAAGATGGGTGGTTTGAGAAAAGGGTCAGGGATGCCATTCATGTATGTATTAAAAACCCTTCTCTCAACAGAGGTGGGGTTGCTCAGGAAGAATCTGTCTGCCACTTATCCTGTGGCCCTTTCATCAGTCCCCGGACAAATCAGAAGCACTTCACACCTCCTCTGGGAAGACCATACTTAATGGATGTTGGGAAGGGTTGCATAGGTGGCACTTCCATGCACCCCAAGCCATGGTCCACCCAATGAGCCTATTCAGGCCACTGTGCAACATATGAGCCTCTCCAGACCAAGGTGATGTGAAATCAAGGTGCACTATAAATTGGAGGCCTCACTGCTAACTTTCCTGAGACTGACAAAGCTGCTTGGATGAGTAGAGAAACCAATCGCTGTCACAAGAAAAGAAGTCCAGTTGCCATGACTCAACCTCCAGATCACCATCTTTGCTTTTTCGCCTTACCTTTCCTGCTCTTCACATTCCATTTGGAATCAGCAACTCCTGAAATTGAGGGGGCCTTGACAGCGAGGAATTTTCTCTGAGAGCATTTCAGATGGAGCCCTTCTTAAAAGAGGAGGTGTGGGCACCCGAGCTTTCACTTTCCCCACTGGCACATTCCTGGGCTTTGCCAGGCAGATGTTCTGCTTTCACTGCCTAGAGATGCCAGGACTTGCATGCAAAGTATATACCCTACCATTCAGCTATAACCCATCTCTTTAAAATCATCATCATAATGACATGCCATCAAGCCAATTCTGATCTGGTGGATCTTTTCAGGATTTCCCTAGTGTCGAGTACTCAGAAGCGGGCTATCATTTCCTTCTCCTGGGGTGTTTGTCTGTACCCAACTTGCCCATAACCACACAGGCTGGCTCTTCTCTTACAAAGCATTGTGAAAAATTGCATTCCAAACATCTGGCTCTGGAACCAAATGATTAACTTATGAGCTCTCCAGTTATATAACTTTAAAGGAGCCCCGTGGCGCAGTGGTTAAATGCCTGTACTGCAGGTAAAACTGTGCTCATGACCGGGAGTTCAGCCCCAGGTAGCAAGCTCATGGTTGACTCAGCCTTACATCCTTCCAGGGTCAGTAAAATGGGTACTCAGGTTGCAGGGATGTAGCCTGCATACTGTAATTAAAAACTGTAGACCTCCCAGAGACTACTTGAAGTGGTATGGGGTGGTATATAAGCAGAACACGTCTCTTTGCTTTTGCTTTTAACAAAGCCATGGCGTTAAAAATGGCAGCAGATGAAGACATGGCCAGCAAGGCTGAGCAAAATGTCCAGTATACAGTCTTTGAGGGATTTCTTCATTTGCTTTTTGACAAAATGCCCCCTTCATGCCTATCCCCATCTCCATGAGCTCACACAAGCCCCCTACTTGGAATTATACTGAGGCTTGCTTGCTTCAATTCAACAACATCCTTGGAGCTTATCAATTTGGGAGCCTTCCTGTTCTCAGTGAAAGTTTTGCCAAAAGGAAGATCATCTCCCTGTAACTGACAAAGAACATGGGGAGTGTGAATCATTCTCACTGTGAATCATTAGCCACTTGGTCCTGATTAACGCACATTTTGAATGGTGGAAAGTCTCCATTTTGTCCACGCTGTTTTATTATATTTCTTTTATCTGAAAAACATTGATATCCTTTGTTTTGGTCGAAACGAGACCCTCAAGGTAGCTAATAACTAAAATGGCCAACAATACATTAAGTACAGTAAAAGAATAGAAGAAGAGACGCCTCTTGCAGAAACATTCAAATGGGTAATAGCTGTACAGCATCAACACTCTAACCAAGAGCAATAAAGCAAAGGCCAAACTAGTTTTGATAGGGCAGAATCATACAATGACAAAAATCTCTAAATCTTACAGGTATGCAACCCCAATTTTTAGGACTGTGCTCACCCCAGTTTCTAAAGTGGTAGACTATATAAGAACAGATTTGAGCTCTGAAGGCAGAGAGCACATAATTTAGATTTTAAAAGAGTGGTCCTTCAATGGAAAAGGTGATCCTCACCAACAAGAGAACAGAACTTCGTCGATACAGGATTTCAACTCCAAGCATCCTTAATAAAATCCTGGGTCAAGTTAACAGAGGTTGAGGCTTTGGCGTTAGAGCTACAGAGACCAGTTTTTGCTAAGCCTTGTGACTATATACAGTCCAATTGTCTTATGAGAGGCTGTGCTTAAATCCTGCTGCCTGCTGCATCTGAATGCCCCGGTGAGTTATTAAAGTAATAAAGATTGGTTCAATGTTGAGAATGCTTTCTTGTCTATTTGTTTTGCTTTCCCACTTGAGCCTGCCTGTGATTTTCAAGTGTTGATACTGTTGAATGCTTTTTCTGGACAATTGTGTTAACTAGTTGGTGAATATCGTAGAGTCAAATGTTCATAAGCAATGAACTTCGAATTATATATTGCCAAGGCAACATAAAACGACATACATAGAAGTAGCTATACAGTAGATGGGAACATGTGTTGGGGTTTTACTTGCAACCCCACATGCTGCCTATAATTTATGTGGAAATACTTCTCTGGGGTGGGGTGATTGTCTATCTAGTACTTAACAATTTTTTCCTCTTAGCCTTTGATTGCAAAGAGAGCTCCACCTCTCTGATGAGTGTCTTTTCCCTCTTTTTGCCTTCGCCTGGGTAAACTTGACAGGTGTGGTTTGGTTCTCCTAAGGCTTTGACTGCGACCGAATTGTTCAATAGTAGTAGCAGTAACAATAATGATGGGGGTGAAGATGATGCCTGAGTTGTTTAGCCTACTGTTTTACATTGCTATATATATGCACTCTGAAAAAACAAAGACAAGACCCTCTGGATTTGTCCAGGGTGGATGTATAGTGTCTAGTTTTGCCACCGTGGAGACTCCATTCATTCAGCTATGAGCTCATTTTTTTTTCAGAGTCCCAGATATATAATTTGGATAATTGAAATATGGCACTGCACCAGGCAGTGGCGGGAACACCTATATTTTCTCCACTCGCAAATGCCTTACGGTTTTGTCATTAAATGACTCGCCACCGCAACTCACAAAGGTAACTGAAAACCATTAGGAAATCTTTACGCCACATCGCTGCATGTGGAGGCAATTAAAGTGTCAGCTCCACATGAACACCAATATTAACAATGCAGGCAAGCCTTAAATGATTTATCACAATTGGTGCTGCTGTACATTGGCAAGGAGAACAAGCAGCAACCTGGAAAGCCCCAAAACGAAGCAAATGAAGGGGGAAAGGAGAATATAAATAAATCCGCTTGAAATATATTCAGGACAAAATGCAAATTACCAAGATAGCAAAGAGGTGGTGTTGGAAGAGGTGATGGATGATGTTTGGTCGGAATAATGCTTCGGTGTTACCAGGAATGTGGAAACATTTTCATTTTAAAAAGAGAGAAATATATATATTTGCATGTGGGCCCAGTTGCGGCGTGTGATGCAGAGTATGCCTGAAGAATTGACAGATTAGAATGCTGGGCCAAAGCTAATGGAATGGATTTCAACAGAGGGAAATGTAGGGTGCTACATCTGGGTAAAAAGAATGAACTGCACAGATATAGGATGGGGGACACTTGTCCTGAGAATAGTACCTCATAGTACCAAAGGGATTTGGGGGTCTTGGTGGACCACAAATTGAACATCAGTCTGCAGTGTGATGTGGCAGCCAGGAAAGCCAATGCCATTCTTGGTTGCATCAACAGAACCATAGTGTCTAGATCAAGGGAAGTGATAGTGCCACTCTATTCTGCTCTTGTCAGACCCCACCTGGAGTACTGTGACCAGTTCTGTGCGCCTCAGTTTAAAAAGGATGTTGACAACCTTGAGCGGGTGCAGAGGAGAGTGACCAGGATGGTTGAAGATCTGGAGGAAATGTCTTATGAGGAACGGCTTAGGGAACTGGGAATATTTAGCCTTTCAAAAAGAAGACTGAGAGGGGATATGATAGCTATGTTTAAATATTTGAAAGGATGTCATATTGAAGAGGGAACAGGTTTGTTTTCCATGGCTTCAGAGACCAGAACTCAGAGCAATGGTTTAAAACTACAGGAAAAGAGATTCCATTTGAACATTAGGAAGAACTTCATGACAGTTAGAGCTGTTCAGCAGTGGAATATGCTGCCACGGAGGGTGGTGGAGTCTCCTCCTTTGGTGGTTTTTAAGCAGAGGCTGGATGGCCATCTGTCGGAAATATTGTGAAGGGGGTTGGACTAGATGGCCCATGAGGTCTCTTCCAACTCTATCATTGTATGATTCTATGAATGATAAAAATAGTTCAAAAATAAAACTGTTCATAGGATGGGAATTTTTTTAAATAAAGAAATGTGTTGCATTTAAGAGGGGCATGTCGCCAACAAGTAGTTGATGTTATAGTTCCACTGTCTGTTATATCCGTTTCATTATTTGTTGTTCGTTTCATTAGCTAACCATGCTAAAAATAAAAAAAGAGAAAAAGTAAAAAGTAAAAAAAGAAATGAAACAAACAAAATTCAAAATGATTTTAAAAAAATTGTTTAGTATTAAATGAAATAAAACGGGGTGGAGAAACGAATAACGAAACAAAATGCCATGTTGGCGTTTCGTGCCCATCACTATGCTGTGAGTCTGTATCATAAAACATACTCTCCTGTTGTTCAGCTTAGCATTTCTAAGGCCACATGAGGTGCACAGTAAGCCAGAACATCAGCGATCTGATCTTCCTCCTCCACCTACTTTGGTCATTGTGTGACTGTGTGAGCATATGTGACTCCGTCTCCATCAGCATAGCGTTCCTACTCCTCTACATTGAAAATCTTTCCATCTGATTTCTTTCTGGTCTTGATGGAACCCTACTTGGGGGGGGGTAGGGGAGCAGTGTCTCTCATCCTGAAAATTAGAGAGATTATTATTGGAGAGAAAGATCTATGGAACTTCCTGCCAGAAGAAGTGGTGACAGCTGTCAGCCTTGACAGCTTTAAGGAAGGATTAGACAAGTTCATGGAGAACAAAGGGTATCCATGGCTATCATTATGGATGCCTAAGGACAACCTCCGGGTTGGAGAGATAGGCAGGATATCTCTCAATGCCATTGGCAGGGAATCATAAGCAGGTGAAGACATCTGCTTGGGAATACCCTGAAGCAAATGGTGAGCCACTGTGTGAGACAGAATGATGGACTGGATGGGCTGTGGCCTCTTCCAGAAAGGCTGTTCTTTTATGTTCTTAAGGCGGGGTAGGCATAAATAAAATAAACACTATTTAATGTCAGGGTGGATAAGAGCCAAACTTCCAGTGGCCAGTTTTCAATCTTTAAGATGATTCCAGAAATGCTCAAATGTCCTCTTCCATTTTTTTTAAAAAAGACATGGGTGGAGGGAGAGCCAACAAGGTTCAGGGATGACCCGTAACTTGCATGAAGGCAAAAACCACCAGTTTTAGAGGCTTCGTGGAGCAAAATGGCTCTTTGATGACCAAATTATTTTGTAGGCAAGATAATTTGGGGAGAAGAATCTGCAAAAGAGCAGCAGTATTCCTGTGCTTGATTTGGTAAGACCAGACCCGTGAAATAAATAACAGAAGTAATTTTATACTGAAGGTGTCCTATATTAAATTATAATTTGACCATGAGGAAATTGCACCATTATTTTTTTTTTGGGGGGGGGATGATAATTAATTACATGTAACCTGTATTCTGTAACTAGTTACTTTCACCCTCTGTGATTGAGTGAGTGACCACCAGAGGGCCCCAGAAACAGATAGAAACATCTTGGAGGCCACCATTTTCTTAAAGGTCTTCTTGCCTGTTTCTCTCAGCAGTTTTCCTCAAATTGACTTAAGATGATTCTGGCCTTTAAGAGTCTTGGGAAAGACCATGCTCAGACCAAATCACTTACAGTTGGTTGTTCAGAAGAAATATACCACTTCCTATAATTTCAAAGCAAAGACTGAAACACAAGGCATAAGCTTTAGAATGACACAGCATCCCCATCCCACATGTTTTAGAGCCAATGCCCAAGAACTACATAATGAGAGCCAAAACATGAGTCCCATGTTTGGCAACCCTAACTTTCCCTATGTGCGCCACATTCAAGATGGAGACTTGTGTGTGTTCCTTATGTATGTTCTATGGAGCCTGTTGTGGTCCTGTGCCATCATGTTAATTCTGGTCTGTGGATATCCTAGGAATTAATGCTTTCCATAAGGCATTCATAGTCTTCTCTGATCATGCAAATTAAAGGCCTTGACTAAGTATTGTGATGCCTATCCATATATTAATTACTCAGATATATTATGGGAACTGCACAGTGAAAGAGATCCAGCCCTTCTCAAGGGGGACAATGAAGAATCAAACTCCTAACCTCTAGCCCACAACCAGATGCCTAAAACACTGAGTGATCGAATGAGTTCACTGTTGAAATGGTGATGTCTGTGCTTATGGATGGCTACACACTAATAGGAAAATCTACAGAGGACATCTATTAAATGTTTTGGGTCAAGAATGCTCAGTAGTAGAGATGGGCACGACCAGAAAAAATTACGTTTCGAGTTGTCGTTTGTTGGGATGGGCCCGTTTCGGGTCGTTTCCGTTTGTCGCGGAAATTTCCAAAAAAATGTCGTTTCCGTTTCCGTTTGTCATTTGGGTTGGGGTTGGGGTAAGTGGGCTCTGGGAGGCACCTCTCTGGGTGCCTCTGAGTTGACCCACTAAGAAGGGAGGGGAAGCGTAACGCGTAGCCGCCGCATACCATACATTACATTGTTAGGGTTGGGGGGTTAGTGTGACAGAGGAACCTCATCGGCGCTTCTCTGACTCACTAAGAAGGAAAGCATACTGGCGTACTGGCGTACAGGTTACGCTTAGGGAGGGAGTGGGTCTGGAGTTGGAGGCACCTCTCTGGGTGCATCACTCTGACCCACTAAGAAGGGAAGTGTACTTGCGTACGAATCTGGGTTAGGGTTGGGGTTAGGGTAAGGGCTAGGCTTAGGGTAACGGTTAAGGTTAGGGTGGGTTAGTGGGCTGCACCTCTGGGTGCCTCTGGCCTACTAAGAAGGACAGTGTACTGGCATATGGGTTAGGGTTAGGGTTGGTGGGCTTTTTATGCCCTCTTTGGCACATCCAGAAGTCTCAGTCAAAACCTGGCCATGCGTTTGGTGGAATGGCTCCAAAAATTTGCATGGTCCCATCCCATGGCCAGCCCATCATTGCGTGTGCACAGGTGTAAAAAAAAATAAAAATAAAAATAAAATAAAATAAAATCAATGGAGACGTTTTATTGCAAGAAAAACCCACTGCTGCTACTATAAAAATTCGGGCATTTAGAATACTTAATTTTCACATGTTTCTGTGGTGCTTTGGTGGGTTTTTGGATCATGATTTAAAAAATATATTGTGGTTGCCATTTTGGATCCACCCGCCGCATGGCATAGACTGAGACGACGAGGATGACCCCCCCCTCCAGCCTGGTGCAAGCAGCCCAGGAAAGGAGAGGGGGGAAGGCTGGGGAACCTGCTTTTTTGGCTGGGAATCGAGTTTTTTTTTGTTATTTTTAAAACTTTTTTCTGTGCTGCTTGGCATTGCGCGATCGCCGCGATGCCATGAACGACAACGACAAATCAGACCCAATTTATCTTTATCAGGTCCGGTTCGAGCTGGAGCAGAGTAATTCTCGTTACTGTTACCCGTTACGTAACGGAAACGACAAACGGTAACGGAAACGAGAATTTCGCCGCTCCATGCCCATGTCTATTCAATAGAGATGGGCACGGAACGAATATTTTTTCATTTCCGTTACCGCTTGTTGTTTCTGTTATGTAACGAAACAAAAAACAAAAATTGTGATGAAATGGCAACAAAATGAACAGAACCACGAAAATTGTGGTCGTTACCTTTCGTTTCCGTTAATGGTGACACGCAATGAAATGAGCTGTTTTAAATGTTAAAAAACGCCCTGGACATCCGTAAAAATGCAGCGATAATTATTTATAATGTCTGATAATACCTACCAGGGGGGTTGGGGTCCTTAAAACATTTGTTTTTGTCTTCTCCCATCACGATGTATTTTTCTTTTCCCTTTAAAATGGATGTCGCCACCAGCCACAAAATGGAGGCAAGCCATGTTATGTGGGATCATGTTCAACCAATAGCATGCCCAGGTTGCAGACTGGGCAGGCAGGTCTGGCAGCCACATAGGGCATAAAAAGCTCTGGCAGCCCCCATCCTCCTTGTAGTCTCTGGTGGGAGTTAGGGTGGGATTGCTGTCTCTGCGACTCTAGCTTCAGTCCTGCAGCCTCCCTGTGTATGTACGTGCTGCGCACCTCTCGGTGAGTACCCTCCCTTGCCCCGCAGTGTAGTCACTCTGCGGCTGCCTTGCACCATGGGCAATGCCCGCTGCTGCCTTTGCAACCTCCCTGCATACCTAGTCTATACTGTGTCTCTGCCAGCATCCATTTTTTTAGTGTTTTCCCTCTGGTCTGGGGTGTTGGGGGATGCCTGCACACGGAAATGCTTTAAAAATCGCGCAAAAAGCGGGTAGAAACGACAAACGAAAAACCGAAAAACGGTAATGAAATTTTTCAAAAAATTCGCGACAAACGGAAACAAACTGAAACAGACTCTCAACGACAAAAGAAAAACCGAAACGCCTTTTTTGTTTCGTGCCCATCTCTAATGCTTAGTGCAAGCTTTGGGTTAAAAAAACAGCATGTCTCTAATGGATTTGGGAATCTCTAGAATAATACAGGAAAGGTGAATTATGGGACCAACCAGCAGAGATGAGAAAATCTTTCCATCTTAATTTGTCTGTATTTTCTTTCTGGCATGGTTTTATATACAGAAGACAGATTTTGTTTTCATTTCCTGTACAGAAAAATTGACATATCCCAACAAGGTCTCCCTGAGGTGCTCATTTATTTCCATGTTTTATGTATTTTACACACTTTCTTCCATTGACAAAAGCATGCTTGTGCATACTGTATTTTTTTATCTGTATGGATTCTAGACATGGTTTTGTATGCAATTTATTTCTCCCAAAATGCCCTGGAGGATTTGTAAATTCTGAAGAAATGTAAATTCTCCAGAGTATTTTGTAAATTCTCAAGGTGAGGGGTGATAATTCTTGCAATGATTCTCAGGTGATGCAAAGCTTTGTTGAGACAGGTAAATCTAAAAAAATTCTTCTCCATCTCTATGTTCCAGAGACCTAGGCTAAATTGAAAGCTAGGCCCACGCAGCAAGACAGTAACAAAACTGAAATCACTGTGGACATTAACAGTTGTAAAATGAATTATATGATTCATTAGATTTATTAGGCTGGGGAAATTTGCCTGTAAAAGTGATGCCATTTGCGTAGCTATGCAAGATGATTCCAGCCTATGAGTCAGAGGTCAAAAACTGAATAGTGCAAAGCCGATGAAGTGGACCCTTACGTATAATGGCTAACAGATTGTTTGACTTCTTTGGTGTTCTATAAGGCTGATCACCACATCAGAAGTAAGGATCAAGGATTCAGGAACTCAGGAAGACCTTATTTCTTGGGCCAAGGTCAACTGGAGGAGGGAAGCCATCTTAAACAACATAATCCAAAGACCGCTATCATCCTGGGAGTAAGTAGAGTCTGTACAAGAGCTGAAGATGTTTTATGAGGAAGCTGGTGGTGATCATTCAGATGTTCACCATACTTTGGATCTGCTTCTGTACCCACCGGTTCCTTATCATTTATACACTGTCAACATTTCCAGGGTTTTCTAGATGTACTGAAATGTGCTTATCCTGTGCCTCCCTTGGGGGCTTGCACATCGCTTCATAGTTACCCGTCTTCTCCCAGGAGACACAGCGGGGAATTGAACTGACCTGCAACATGCTTCAAACTCCTGATCAATATTAAACAATTATTATCTTTATTAAAAGATATTCAATTGGTAACAATTGTTTGTGCCCTGGAGTAGTACTTGTGCACTAGCTGGGTGGAATAGATAGATAGATAGATAGATAGATAGATAGATAGATAGATAGATA
>JAHTLZ010000195.1:5048367-5082929 GCA_023846285.1 Phrynocephalus versicolor
AGATAGATAGATAGATAGATAGATAGATAGATAGATAGATAGATAGAAATGCAGGAGAAGCACTTTGCTGCTCACTTCTCTTTCTTTTCCTCTTCTTTTTGTAAGCATACACATAGAAGTGCATTAAGAACAAGGAGCTAGGACAGTCTGCGGAATTAGAGAAACCACTTTTTAAACTAGAATGGCGATAATCCCCCAGGTGGCATGACCACCAACTAAGTGGGGATTATGGGAGTTCAAACACCCTAACCGAAAACCCTGAACCCAAACCCATTTTCTCTTAATTGGGTTGCCTTCAGCTTCTAATTGGTTTTACACCCATTATTAAAGCTGAGTTGGCAGCCCTGAAATATACGGAATGGCTTTTTACATGCAGCATACCCTCAGAACCTTTCAGAATATGAACATAGTACCAATGAGAGGAAAATGTTTTCTCCTGCAGCTACCTACTTTCTTTATTTCTTTTGTGATCTCTCTTTATCTTCCCACGCCCATGTTGCTCATTTGTTCTGTTGGTTAACTTTGCCTTTGTACATTATTTAACAAGGTATTTTCAGATACAGACTAGATGAGGCCCTGTGAAAAAAACAGCAACCCAAGATTCTGCTGTCATGTGTCCCCTGCATTTTTCAGCACTTTCCCTTTTCACTTCTAACTAGGTCTAAAAAGGCAATTAAATTCACAGGGCACCACTCCTGTCCCAGGTGAAGCAGATTCCTAGGTAAATATATTTCCTTAGGATTTTAAAAGACTTCAGTCTTGCTTAAGATAGGAGGATCCATTGCATCTGACCATTTGTAATGTCATTACTGTTGCAGCTACTAGATATCCAGAAAAGCAAGAAGGAAGCCAATTATTTCCAGCATCTTTATATTTATTTGGATGGGGAGCTGTTAATAGGCAGATAATAGATTTCCTAAATCTCAGATGTTGGTGTACCCATAAGTATACTTTTACCAATTCCTGCCTGTTGCCTTCAGAATTAACTCCTGCATTTTAAAGCCTGAGTCTGTGTTTTTTTTTTAAACAGGCACAATATTTTAGCTTAACTGCAAAATCGAAAACACATTTCTGCTTCCCAGTGCAAACTGATGATTGATTGATTATATTTTTATCCTGTATAGTGACTAGCCTTGTCACTAGTGGAAGCAATTTCTCATCATCATCATTGGCATCCTTCAGTCTCGGAAGACTATGGTATCATGCCTGGAGTAGAGATCCTAAAAACAACACCTAGTGTGACTAACTAGACCAATTTGGGAATGGCAGTCTCTACTGCACTGGGGGCAGATGTATTCTGTTTCTTGCCCGGTCCTCGAGTTTCGTTCTTTCCATGCCTGCCTCTTTTCCTCTGCCTTTTGGACAAATGCCTCTTCAAATTTATGTAGACCATGCTGTATCTCTTGCCTCCAGACAGTGCGATCGGAGGTCAGAGTTTCCCAGCTGTTGAGGTCCATTCCCAAGGCCTTCAGGTCCCTCTTACAGATATCCTAATACCACAGCTGTGGTCTCCCTCTGGGGCGCTTTCCCTGCATTAGTTCTCCATATAGAAGATCTTTTGGGATCCAACCGTCATCCATTCTCACAACGTGTCCAAGCCAGCGTAGGCGTCGCTGTTTCAATAAACTGTACATGCTAG
Source organism: Phrynocephalus versicolor (assembly GCA_023846285.1). Classification (NCBI taxonomy): domain Eukaryota; kingdom Metazoa; phylum Chordata; class Lepidosauria; order Squamata; family Agamidae; genus Phrynocephalus; species Phrynocephalus versicolor. The sequence continues at coordinate 5,050,007 of JAHTLZ010000195.1, forward strand.
GGATTCCAGCTCGATTCAGGACTATGCTATTTGGAACTTTGTTGTACCAGGTAATGTTGAATATTCGCCTAAGAGAGCGCATGTGGAAGGTATTAAGCTTTCTTTCCTGTCGGACATGGATGGTCCAGGACTCGCTGCAATACCAAAGTGTGCTCAGTACGCAAGCTTTATAGACCTGTATCTTTGTATGTTCTGTCAGCTTCTTATTGAGCCATACTCTCTTTGTTAGTCTGGAAAGCATAGTTGCTGTTTTACCTATACTGGACAACTTCCAGTTCTTTTTCAGGAATTGTAATGCGAGGAGGAGAGTCCATATTCTGGCCCATTATTTGTGTGGTTTTTTTTTTCAGGCTGATTTCTAGCCCAAAATCTTTGCAAGCTTTACTAAAATGGTCCATGAGTTGCTGGAGAACTAAATTCCACCCGATCCCAAAAACCGACATGCAGAAATATAGTACTGTATAGAAATTAGAAAGACAACAACTCTAAGAATCAAGATGGTAGCAACAGACAAAAAAGAATTATTGAATGCCATAGTCAAAATCGAACTAAATAACCTTTACTAAATTCACATCAAACAAATATGTATTAGAATGTGCCAAGACTGTACGGCATGGGGAGAGACACCACAAGTATTTGCTGTAAGAACAGAATACAAATCAATACATATATCTACTGTAACCCCCTAAATACATCCAATCAGATTTTCTAATGCAAGTCCATCAGGGGGCTCAAATTTGGCTAGGAAGGGGATCCTGGCTGAAAACCTGAATAGCCAGAGCCAACAACACTAGGCAATACTTCATGGATACATATAAAGAATACCCTTGTGTTCCTAGGACAGCACCACCTGCAGGGTGGAGGTGTTACATGCATCCTTGCTCCTGAGTTTTATCTGTGGGACAGACTCAGCTCCCTTACCTTGCCATCTCATGTCTGTTAGTTGTGATAGTTCAGTGAAGCAAACCTAGCAGATTTAAAAAGATGCAGGAGCTGAAGGATTCCAGACACAAATAGAGACGTATCCTGGCTTTCAGCCTAGGTTCTGTTCATTGTAGCAAGGAAAAAGTTGTACAAATAAAGAATGATTCCGGGTAATGGCATACGGTGGAATAATTAGAACTCGATTGGGGAACACCTCACTATTTACAAAGCAATGTTTTACCCTACTGTCTGCACAACCACCTGATGGCATTAACCAGTGAATATTGATATTATACTTGCCACATGGTGTCTGCCCACAATAGCAGCCCTATAACAAACAGCTTGTATAACATACAATTTGCACAACATAAAAAATTCCGGAGATAGGAAAAATTTGCTTAACATAATCACCTATGGGGAAAATCCATACAACATAAAATGGGATTACTCCATTTTCAATGCATTCCTATGGGAATTTGTATAAAGGAAAATTTGCTTAACATAATTTCATTTGGAACGAATTAATTCCTTTATACAAGGTACCTCTGTATATTGAATTTTCTAACTCTCTCCAGTGACCTGGATATTTTCTCATGTCTCTACCTGCAGTACCCAATAATCTGGAGTTTGTGTAGAGGGAACATACACAATACTGACCTGGATCAGTATTGGCTCAAAGTGTATATGGATGGGTGAGGTCTTGATGCAGATCTACTATTCTGGGTGGCTGTCTTCCACTGTGCATCATATCCTGCCAAGCAATCATAAGAGATCGGCTGCAGGATCTCACTTGCTCATAGATCTGCTCATGTTCCATCTGCATTTTATGTTGTAGGGTTTCGAATTTCGATAACGTTCCTTTTTGCTACGCAATAGAAGTACATTGCAGAGACTCAGAAAGAATAGCTAAAAGCTTTGCAGATAGTCCACTCCTTTCTCATTAACTAGCACCCTCACTCTGAGACGTTTGTGACAGAAGGAGTAAAAACATCTCTGTACTTGCAGTTGCTTCCGATTGCAAGCCTCTGTGTGCAGCTTTCTTTACTGCACATGGCTGAACAACCCATTGGAGAGATAAATAGCAAACAGACAACTGAAGAAAGAGAGTGAAAAGGCATTAGAGGGAAGGGCAGTGCTCTCTTCAAATGCAAATGCTGGAATGAATGATGAGTTAGTGTTGGATATATAATCACCCCATCCCAGAAACATTCCTCCCAGTGAAATAAACTACAGGCATTGTGCAAGGTTGCAATTAAATTCCAACACCTCAAAACAGGGCAATGGCTGAAATTCAGTACTAAGTCACAGGCAGAGGAGACCATTTACATAGATATTGACATACACCCCAAATCCCAGCTTACTAACATGATGCCAGCTACATAACATGACATTAAGCTTGCATATCCTGCTGTACAACTAGAGGGGCCCCCAGAGGAGCTAATGCAGTGGTTCTCAACCTTCCTAATGCCACAACCCTTTAATACAGTTCCTCATGTTGTGGTGACCTCCTTGCCCTGCTTGGAAGAGGCCACTAGCCCCCTTTGGCAGGCCACTGCCACAGGGGCCATAGAGAACTTCCCTCTACAGCACCCTCAACCAATCACAGCCTCCGGTGCCATTGACTGACATCCCCTCCAACCTATCAAGCTGCAACTCACTCTTTCCCCCATTCCTCCCCTCCTCCTCCAGACCCAAGCCGTTTGTCCCTTTTTCTTCACTGGCTCATATCGACCCCTGTGAAATGGTCATTTGACCCCCCCCCCAGGTTGGGAACCACTGAGCTAATGTTATCAATACAGTACAAAACCACAAGGAAAAGAGGATGAGGAGGGAAAAGGGGAAACTCTTAATGTTGAGGGGTTCTTGAACATAGTGGGATGTCTTCAGGATGTCATTGGTTGAGCAACCCGAGGGAGCTGTTCTTGAGCTCCTACCCTCATTCCTTGCCTTCCTTTCCACTTTTCTCAGCCTTGTGGCAACACTGTATGGTATATTTTATTGCCTGTGCAAATGTAGATGTCTTGCTAGATGCCAAGAAAAGTAAAACAAAACCTGATTACCTCATTTTTTTGAAAGAAGTTCCTTGAGGGCTTTGTTTTGAATTACTCTTTCCCACTCTTTCCTGGCTTGTGTGGGAATACTTCACAAACTGGGGGCAAAACAAGTGCCATTTATCCAGCTGCTATTCCCAAAAGTCAGAAAGGGGGTGAGGGTGGAGAGAAGGGAAGCAGGATCGATTTGGAAATGGTGGTAATGGAATGGTGTGGGGGGAGGGGGAGGGGGAGGGGAGGGGGAGGCCGTTGCTTGCTCTACTAAACAGATAAAAATGAGCGACCTTTCGGGCACGCTCTATCTGCTTACATCAAACCATAATAAATGAGGCTGCCTGCTCAGACACAAGAAATCAATAGGGCAGAGGGCATCGGAGGAACTTTGTCGGGCAGCCGTTCACCGGGTTGGACTTCATAACAGCAGCAATAACGTCGCTCAGGCCCACCAACCTCTGGGAACCGTCACGGAAATCATAATTCACGGGGCCATGTGGGTCTTGCGGGGTCAGGAGGGCAGTCCCAGGTGGCCTACCTGGAAACCGGCCAAAGTGTTTGTTACTGATTAGGCAGGAAAGCTGAGCTCAGCACCGGTCTCTCATGGTGACACACTTTAAGACCCACTTCTCTCACCCAGCCAAAGGTGCAACCTTCATCAACCCCTCCCTTCTCCTGCCTTACTTGTAACTGGTGATAGCAGAAGCAGGACCTGAATTTATTTATTTATTTATTATTTTGAATATATTTATTCCGCCTTTCTCCTTGGAAAAGGACCCAAGGCAGCTTGCTATAATGGGGGACAATATACAGCCCAGAGCATTTGAGACATACAAGTGGACCCTTGTATAACAAACAGTTTGTATAACATAAAATCTGTACAACATAAAAAATTCCGGAGATAGGGGAAATTTGCTCAACATAATCGCCTATGGGGCAAATCCGTACAACAGAAAAATGAGATTACTCCATTTTCGATGCATTCCTATGGGAAATTTGTATAAAGGAAAATTTGCTTAACATAATGTCATTTGGAACGAATTAATTCCTTTATACAAGGTACCAGTGTATTCAAGTTTAAGAACAGGAAATTAGAAGAGGCATCTTACAACATTAAAAAGACCTGAATTAAAAGATCTGATGACACAGAAGAAGGGCATTCAGGTTTCTCTCTGTGCTACCATTATTTACTCTAGTAGGAAAAGAACAATAAGAAGAAAACCCTCTTGGGAATAATAGCATTGTGCTGTCAAGTCAATTCTGACTTATCAGAATCCTTCTTAGGGATTTCCAAGTAGAGAATACTCAAAAGTGGTTTACTATTCCCTTCTTCTGGGCGTTCCTGAGATTGTATAGCTTGCCTAGGGCTGATTTGTCTCTCAGGAGGCACTATGGGGAATCAAACTTTCAAACTTGCAGCCAGATGCCTAACCCACCGAGATATCCACCTAGCTTATATTCATGTGCAATCAAGTCAACTCTGACTTAGGGTGAGCTTCCCCCCCCGCCCCAAATGTTTTCTAGGTACAGAGTACTACAAAGTGATGTAGCGTTTTCTGCTTCTGGGGGCATCCTGGCACTCTGCAGCTTTCCAAGTCTACGTAGTCTGACTCTACTTGTAAGGCTGCTTTTACACAACCCCTAAAATCCGCTGCAAAATGCTCGCAGATGCAGAGCATGAAATTGTTTTCCCACCAGCAGCAGACTTAAAAAAAAATCAAGTACGACCACGCCCACTTAAGCGCGCCCTAGCACATTTTACAAGTACCTGGTCGGGAGGAGGTAAAATCCTCGTTGCTGTTCCTTGTTGCTGTTTTAAAGCATTGCATGCCTGGTCCTCCTCCACTTTTTGTTTGCTTTTGTTGCCCCCCCCCCTTAACAGACAGGAATCCTAACGGGCTGGAACAATTAGCTGCTGCCCAACGGCAGGCGGAGGTGAGCCTGCATTTTCTCTCTCTCCCCTCACCGCAGACAGAAGCAATAGAATAAAGAGTGTGGGAGATGGGAACACAGGAAGCAGAAAAAACCCACGTTGGGGGATCTGCATTTAAGTTGCCAGCGGATTTTAGGGGTCGTGTAAAAGCAGCCTAAGATGCACAATGGGGAATCAAACTCCCAACCCCTGACTCCACAACCAGATACTGAAGCCAGCTACCAAAAAAGGGAGAGCATTTCTGCTACTGAGTGATGCTTATGTTCCCCATGTTATATATGTTATAGCACGGGGTTTTAACCCAGTGATTTCAGCTCTTAGACAAGCAGGCAGGAGGCAGCTTCAAGGAACATTCTTTATTAGAGATGGGCACGACTTAGCGGTATTTTCGTTTTTGTTTTCGTTTTTTTGTTTTCGTTACGTAACGAAACGAAAACGAAAAACGGTTCAAAAATGGACCGAAAACGGAAACGAAACGACTAATTTTGAGCCAATTTTCGTTTTTTGTTACTGGAAAAACACATAATGGAGCTAAATTGGGAGAAACGAAAAATTTTTCATTTTTGTTTTCATTTTTTCATTTTCGTTACATAACGAAACAAAAACAAAAATTTTTGAAATTAGCTCACGAAAACGGAAACGAAACAAAATGGACCCTAGCCGAAAACGAAAACGAAAAAATTTTTCTGAGTTGTGCCCATCTCTATTCTTTATTTAAGGCAGAGCAGGACTGAAGACTGAGGGGAGGGAAGCTACGTTTATAGAGACAGAGAACAGGCTAGAGAAGGATACATTTTGGAGGGAACTATTTCCAGCAATCACAAAGCTGCCTTTTGGCAGGAAACAATAAAACTAAGGATCCAAATGCTGCAACTTAAATGAACCAATAGTAACTGTTCCTTCTAGACAGGAAGGCAGTTACTTTACCTTAGTGGATTCATACAACCATAATAATATGATTCCACTCAGAGTGAACTGAATCAATACACAACAATATTGCTGTGAAGTTTTATTTTATGCCTGACAAGCAGTATATGAATTGATCAACTAATAACTTAATAACCGTAGTGAGTACCAATAATTACTCAAACTTCAGTCCTGGTGCTACAAAAAGCCACAATGCTATTCTGTTGTCTTTGTCCCCTTGTAGAAAAGTTCTGGAATTGAGGGTGCACTTGCATATTCAAATATGCCTCAATTTGCATTGGGTTTAATACACTTGAAATTGATTTTTAATATATCCATTTTCACAATGTACAGCTAAGCACTGGTCGAGGTATGTTAAACCAGCCACTCTCAACCTTTCTTTGGTCATAGCCATAAACATAATAAGAAAAAAAATGAGATGGGTGTTTCGTTTCAGAATGGGACTGGTTCTGGAACAAAACATACCAGCACAGCTGGCACTCGGGATGCAGTCGCACCCTCTGGAACAAAAATCAACCACTGTCTTACCTTGCTTTACATTGTGCTGGGCGAAATTCTAATCAGGAAGCAGCATCCAATGCATTATCTTTTCCTCTCCCTGGCACTGGCCAATCAGGAGCTGTGCAAGGATATGCATCATCCCGCCTCCCTGTCTGATTGGCCAGCACATATAAGTCATGTAAGAAATCTTATAAAGTAGTGTAGGAAGAATTGTTTCCAGTCTTTGGCCCCTTTCAAATGTATCAGGGCCCCTGAAGGAGATATATTTGGGCCTCAATGAGAATGGGGGCTGTTTATTTTAATTTAGTTGTGAATGCAATTTGATTTGAATCATTTTGGCATGTGTGCCTGCTCATGTCAGGGTAAATTGTGTCTGTGGAGGTTTGACAAAGATTGGATGCCAGGATCAGGTGTCTGGGACTTCATGATGCTCTGCAGTCTGAACTATTTCGTTTCATTTCTTTTCTATCTGTTTCTATTTTGTCACTGATTCACTTAAGCACTGGAATGTCCTGCCAGCCGCCTCCGCTGGTGGTTTATCTCCTTGTACCTTGCTGATCTATTGCTATGCCACTTTGAAATATATTTTAAAAATAGTGTTGAGCCAGCTCTCTCGGTTTCCAGCAGATGACGGGGTGGAGAACAAGGCAGGGAAGGAGTTGTTTTGTAACATTCCTTCGCTCGTGTATTCTCTTCTCCAATTCATTGTCCCAATGCAATTCTCTCTTGTTTCTGCTGAGTTACCTGGGCACCTACACTCCTAAAGGCAATGAGTTGAAGCCCTGTGTATTCCCCTGTATTGTACTGACATGCCACACAACTTACAGGTGGAAAAAAATTTCCACAAAGGAATGCACAAACTGACCTCTAACCCATGAGACTTTAAACAAAATTCAAATACAGTAGGACCCCCTTATCCACTGATTCATTATCCACTGATTCAGTTATCCACGGTTGGCAGAGGAAAAATAAATAATTCAACAGCCGCAAAGCAAACTACTGTCACAGAGAGCATGTGTAAAGCAAGCTACTGTCATAAAACAGCAGCCATAAAGCAAGCTACCATCATGAGCTGCAGCTGTAAAGCAAGCTACGGTTGCAAAACAGCAGCTGTAAAGCAAGTTACTATCACAAAACAGCAGTTTTGAGGAATATTTTGGCATTCTCTCTTATCCACAGGAAAGCTTGGAACCAATTCCCCAGCACATACTGGCGTCCTACTGTATCTCCAATCCAGCTCCTGATTTATTTCAAAGGTGTAACTACACCCTCAGTTTCCAGAGCAAAATGTTACTTCTTTCTCAGGAACTTGCAGAACATAAACCTCTGATAGCAGGCTTTTGGGGAGTTGCCTAGGTATAAGGGTTGTGTGCCAGATATTTGGCGACCTGATTTCGCTTGCACCAGGTTACTGCAAAAGAGCCCATGTAGACGAACCCATAATTACAGAGAGGATCTGCAGTTACAGCAGCTTGAAACCTCTTTAACTGTTATGGTACCATTGTACAGAATTCTATAATAGAGAGTAGAGATGGGGATGAACCAGAAAAACAATGAATTGGGTGATTTGTGTTTTGTGGCTATCCACATACCACGAACCAGCAGAGAACTCTTAAAAAAAAATGAACTAGTTCACAGTTCATTTTTTCTTTCTGTTTCATGCCTTGGGGAGATGAATCTAATGCCCCCCACCCCCTGCCCACCCCCTTCCTGCTGTTGCCATCATGTCCCTACCAGGTTCTGCTGCCTCCTGCTCTTCATCGCCCACTGCCACCATCTTTCGAGATGGCAGTCCAGCATCCTGGAAGGTCTTGTCTACGCTGCCTCTTTTGGAGCCGGGCCACTGTCTCTAAAGATATTTGTGAGTGACAGAGAATGAAGAGAAGGAGGTGGAAGGATCAGATAAGGAGTTGATGTTGCAGCGGGAAGGGAACAAGACTTCCATTTTGCTTCAGCAAAATGAAACACAGAGAGGACAAAAATGGGGAGCTTTATTTCATTTGGGTAAAAGGGAACTCCCAAATCGGACCAAAAACTGAATCCCTGAATCATTTTTTTCCAGTTCATTGTTCAGATTGTTCCTGTCTCTACTATAGAGTGCTCTTACACTGTAGTTCAGAGGAAACAGAAGTTGAAACAATAGATTCTTGTTATGGAGAAGAAGATTGTGACTATATGTTACGGGGGGGGGGGGGAGAGAGTGGCTATGCTAGAACCTGACAGAAGCTGGCAATGTGGTCTTATTCCAACTAGAGATATTTCATGCAAAGTCAGAAACAATTTAACTCCTGCCCTGCCCACCAAGAAATAACAATTTGATGCATCGATGGGCATATGCAAAATCAGTGCAGATAAATATGCTGATTGTGTACACATTCACCTGGGTGTCCAAGTGTCCTCCCTTCGTCCTTTTAAAGGGTTGATGTGTGGGTGTTTCTCGTCCTAGACAATATAGCCGTGTTCTTCCATGCAATAAGCACTTCCCTGCCCTCCAAACACAGATAGTGGTAGTTGTGTTGCAAACATTGCAAGATGTTTCCTTAGTTGCCCCCTAGATGGCAACCCATTAACCCCAGAAAGATGAACACTATTGGGACGATGAGCAAATAAGGTATCAGCCTGTTTCCCCCCCCAACTCTTGTAGACTCAAGACTGTGGTTTCCCTGTCACCCTACAGCTGTCAGTTTGTAGGCTTACATTCTGTCCACTATTCCACACTGGCTCTGAACATGCTTAGTGATTTCCATGTTAAAACAAAAAATAAATCAAAATTATATTAAAGAGATGGGACAAAGGATACAGCATATAATACTTTGGAGGGTCTGGGGGAACTGAATATGGAGCCAGTGTGTTCTCTACTGCATAGCGAGCTGGAAGAACCATTTGGAATGTGCACCCAAGAAAATGTCAGTAAAGAATGAATTAGGTAAAAGAAATAATGGCCTTCTGACATTTTACAAAGACTATAAAAATACACACTACTGTAGTTAAGGAAGCATGGTGGCACTCATATATTTATTTGATTAAATGAATCTGGTGGCACAGTGGTTAATCAAATGTGACTTAAGTTAGACTTGACTGCAACTTGCAAGTCACCAGTCCTAGATCCTGAAGCATCATTTAAATGAAGAGGAAAGTACTAATCTGAGGACTGTAGGAGTGCAAAGACCTTGGGGGGTTGTTTGGACCATTTTGATGGCTATAGATCATCATGTTTCAGCATCATGATGCTTGCAGGGGTGGTGTGTGTGGAGGAGATGGAGTAATACACAGCAAAATATGGCCTGGGTACAAGCTTCCTCAAAGATCGAATCTCACAATACGAACCGGCTCAGGTGCTAAGGTCATCAGGAGAGGCATTTCTCTCCATTCCACCACCTTCACAGGTGCGTCTTGTGGGAACACATGAAAGGGCCTTCTCTGTTGCTGCTCCCAGACTCTGGAACTCCCTCCCACTGGAGGCCTGGTCTACCCCATCTCTGTTGTCATTCCGGAAGCAGGCAAAGATCTTACTATTCAGGCAAGCCTTCCCTGAATGAGGGACTACCATCTAACACCAATGTTTTGCATGCTAGTTTCCATCCCTCATAATGGCAGTTTTTCTTTTTCTTTTTGTGTGTTCTTAGTAGCTTTAATGTTACCTTTTAATGTTGTAAGATGCCTCTTCTAATTCCCTGTTCTTAACTTGAATATGTTTTGAATGTTCTGAGCTGTATATTGTCCCTCATTATTGTAAACCACCTTGGATCCTTTTCCAAGGAGAAAGGTGGGGTAAAAATATTCAAAATAAATGAATAAAAATAAAGGTACAGAATGAACAGCAAGGACTGATGCCATGCAGAGATGAGTTTGGTGGTTCGTGACAGTTTGGCGCTTTGCGTGCACAGCTATTCCCCGGGCACCCTGGGTGCTCAGCCCTGCCTCCCACAGTGGGCTCCCACTCTGAGGGGTCAGCATGGCTCCTCAGCCTCACTTCCTCTGGGCACTGCCTCTGAGTGGGCACCCACCGGAGGAAACAATGGGAACAACTGTGCACCTGAGGTGCTGAATCAGTTTTGCACATTTCTGAAATACAGGAAAACTCATCCCCATGTGGAGGTACAGCAGTGGGGCACTGAGTAGAAAGGGACTGCTGAGGCGGGAACCCCATCCCAGACCTGCCGATGTTACTTTTTGCCCACCCAAGGAGCCATTCTCACCAAGCTTCATCGTAAACAAAATGGCAGAATCTCATTTAATGTCCATTTCTTTATTTGATCTGGGAAGTCCAAGTACAGAACATCTCTTTTTTACAAAAGCAAAGGGAGGAAAAATGAGCCTTGACTGACTGAATGCCTTTACTGCAGGCATGTCCAAACTTCAGCCCTCTAGATGTTTTGGACCACAACTCCCACAGTCCTTTGCCATTGGATATACAGCCTTGGAATTCAGGGAGTTGTAGTTCAAAACATCAGGTGGGCCGAAGTTTGGACATGCCTGCTTTACTGTCTCCCTGTTACATATTGTCGCTTGTCGGTAAAGTTAGGATGATTATGGATGGGCCTGCTTCATTTGGAAGCCAGGTGGGGACTTCTGCGTAGCTCCTGATTTGGTCCTGAGTGATTTGTGCCACATCTGATTTGGTTTTTCTCCCCTGAATCTGGATTGTAATTCTCCCACATGCATTAAGAAACCAAAATGGCCAGAACATTTTTGTTCTTCCACTGATGTACGTGAAATTTGGAGGCATGGCAGATCCCAGGGAAAAGAATCAACCTATTCAACAGCTATCTTTTAGGGATCTGCATATCTTGGCACCTTTAGATTCCCCCTCCTCTCTAAAGGCTGAAGCAATTAGTGTTCCATCCAATTGGATTCCTGCTGCAGATGCACTATATGGTTTGTAAATTTGCTTTCCTCTGGTCTGGAACTGAATCTGGCTGCTGTGCCTCTGTCTGGGCCCTGTACAAATTGGTTCATGACAGGCCAATTTAGTTAGCAATTTGGACACCGGCTGAATTCTAAGCACAGCCCTAGCTAGAAGCGTGCATAAACTCCACCTGTGGAAGAGACCTACTTTGAATGCTACTTGCTAATGCAGGGTGGGCATAACTGCTAGTTCCTGTTTACATTCAGCAGGGCAGTCCAGGTGCGTCACAATAGTGAAATACTTAACTAACTGGGTCATCCTTCTCCCGACCGATGCAAATAAATAGAAGTGCCAAACAAACTAGGAGAGCAAATTCTCTGGGTCAGGATGGAGGTGGCCTTCAGATGAAATGTATAGGCCTTCATACTCAATAAGACAGCTGTGTTGGTTTTTGTTAGGGTGGCATTAGAAGATTGATGGTATCATTAACTCTTCATTTCCATGATTTTACATGTTTGCTTCCCCCCAAAGCTCCTCTCTTTTAAATGGTTTAGTAAGCAAGTGAATTGTTGTCACTTAGCAACCCTATCAGTACTACACTCTCACACATGTATGCATAATTTTTGCCAAAAAAAAAAAAAAGATGGCAATTTCCTGAGTTAGCGCTGGAAGCCATTTTGCTGTTAGCTTCTGAAATATACTTCTACATTAAGATAGACTTTAGCTTTTAGTTCATCTTGTTCTGGTGTCAAAGAATGGATATACACAGGACTAAACCATCAAGCAATATGAGCTATCATTAAATAAATTGCACTAGCGCAGAAATATTCTAATAGTTTGATTCTCCATCCTTTTGAGAAAGCAGGGACTCTCATATGTGGCTAGAAATGGGCCAAATTTTAATTTTTTTAAAAAAATAAATTTTCAGTTATAAAAATCCACAACCATTTCTTTGGGGTGCTCTTATATTGGCAGCTTGACCTACCTTTGGTCACAGATGAGTTCTCTTGTTTCACGTCAAATAAAGATCAACACCTAAAAGAAAATCCTTCTGGTGCTCAAAAAGATTGCTAACTTTGTCATATGCATGTGATGCACACAGTCTAGATGTGGAGAAATACAGACACTTTATCCCCATCAGACTCAAGGACTCAAGAGGAGGAGGACTGGGTGGGTGGGTGGAAGTGTAATCAAATGGCCTGCTCATATTATTTTATTTTGTAATGGCTTAAAAACCTTTTATTACCTTTCCACTTTTATCCAAGGCATAAAATGGTCATTTATGTTAGACATTTAATGTCTAAATTACATTTCTTTGCAACCAGATGCAATTAACTATCTGTCCTGCAGTAGAGCATGTTAACACTACTGTAAATATTTTTTGCACAGAGGTTTGATCATAATGTGACAGAGGGACAGAATCAGTTATGCAGAATAAAATCTGTGGAAGAGAGAGAAGTGCACTCTTAGCCAACCTATTTACGACCAACAACATTAACGAATGAATTAGCTTAGAATTTTATTATCCTCAAATAAAAGTCCCATCCCTAATGGTGACATAAAAACGGTGAATTCTGGAAAAGCACTGTGTTTGTTTTAGTGGAGTGGAGAGCTCCAAAGAGACATTCCATTAGTCCATGAATGGCTGCTTCCCTCCCTTGAAATGGACCGAACTAATCAAGAGATTTAGTTCTCTGTATACTAGTTCAGTACTGCAGAGGATATTAACACATGATGGCGTCCAACTCCTGGATGACTCCATCTATTTATTTATTTATTTATTTATTTATTTATTTGATTTATATACCACAACCATCTAGCAAAAAAGCTACTCTGAGTGGTTTACAAACATATGCAAAAAATACAAAAACAGACTGAACAACTTAAAATAGTAAATAAAAACTAATCAATCAGACCAAATAATCAAATCATCATAATAAAAAGAACAAATAAGCAAATAAGCACAAATACAATAAATCAAAATGGTTTAACAATTCAAAATAAGAACAAATGGAAAAAATAACTAATAGAAATATATTATAAGGCTGGGGAAAATAACAGTGTCCTATTTATATAAGTTGGTTGAAACAGAATGATCAGGGAAGGCCAACCTATAAAGCCAGGTTTTCTTGAAGGCTTGTAGTGAGGACACCAGGCGAATCTCTTGGGGAACCTGGTTCCACCGATGAGGTGCGACCACCGAGAAGGCTCGTTTCCTTGTTGATACTTTCTGGGCGTCCCTCAGGGTCGATATCTGCAGACAGTATCTACTGTACGGTACTGTCTGTTCCAGCTTCTCCCTATGTTGAGCCCTTCCGATGTATCTAATCATCACCCAAGGGTCATCTGAATGGAGATGATGTGAGTAGTAGTCAAGCACAAAAGGTCCCTTCTGGGGAAGACTCTCTAGCAAGATGCTGTGGATAAATTTCCAAGCTCCTAGGTTGCTCTCCAAGATCTGATGGAGAGATCCTTCAAGCTTCGAATCTTTGGTAATGAATGTAGCCATCAAGGATATTTGGCATGCAAACCATGCACACGACGACTCCTTCCCTATCTAATAAAAAATGGGCCATCATCACATAGTCACAGCTTTAGGCTTGCCTGGGGGCACTTTCTCATGAATGTATATATCTAAGGGTGCAGAATGCTTTCTCCTGGCTTTCCCATTTTGTCTTCTCTGTAGCAGAATCCTTAATCTGCTTACCCTGCTCCCACCCCTCCCTAGGGCTTGTGTCTCCCTCCTGAACATGCATAATTCCCTTGATCTTCCTCTCCTGTCCACCTCCATCACGTTCCTCTTCGCTGTAATTGTTCCCTTGACTCTGCTCCCTGGCAGACTGTCCCTCTCGCTCCGATGATGTGCTAGGGGGTGACAATGCTCTCTCTCTCTCTCTCCCAGCTTCACTGAGACCCAAAAGGGTTTCGATTCACCCACCCATTTCCCTTTGAAATGCTCAATCACAACCCCGGACATGCAAATGTGTTTAGCTGCTCGTGCAGTTGTGTGTTTCGCACCCAAGGGGGTGTGCTTCATCCCCTCTCTTTGTCTCGTTCTCTTTGGTCTGAATGTGGTCTCCGCACCTGCTCTCTGTAAAGAAGGACTTTTAATGTATATTTCATACCTGTGGGTGGCTGGTGGGGGAAGAGGCTCTTTTATTCGCAATCTGCAGTGCCAGTAAACACAGAATTGGGAGTTAGTCAAGGCAATTAGCAAGTGTTGGCTTGCCGAGTGATTTACACTAATCTTAACAATTGCCTAGACCCTAGGAGAGGGAAAATACAATATATTCCAAAAAGAGAAAGACAGAGAGAAAGAGAAATGGCACTAGAATAGTCTGCGGGCAATGACACAAAATTAAATCTGGCAGTCCATTCTTTTCTCTCCAGCCTCTGAAAAAGGTGAATGTGGCAGTTCTTCCCAATGGACAGCGCAGATGCTGTGCACTCAGTCATATGGTTAGAAAAAGCCCTTGCAAAAATGGGAAAGCCGAACTCCAGGAGATTATTAAAATAATCCATAATATTTGGGGGAGATGAATAACTATATGTACAGGGCCGTGGTTTAACATGAAATTAAGCCCATCTCATTAAGCAACTTACTTTCAATTTTCTCTTGGAAACCCTACTGCCAGAATGGGTGGGGGGAAGAAACAGGTCTAGAAAGTGCTACTGCAGTGGTTGCAAAACCTAAGCATTCCAGATGTTTTGGACCACAACTCCCAGAATTCCAAGCCTAGATTGCCAATGACCAAGGACTGTGGGAGTTGTGGTCCAAATCATCTGGAATGCCAAAGGATCACCACCACTGGGCTACAATTACATCAGAGAGTAAACATTGTGAGTTATTGGATCATCCTCTTGCAAAGTAGGAGGAATGCTGTTTCTTTAAGTTTGTGATGGCTGGTTACCTGCAATTAATAAACTCCCCAGGCCAATGAAGAGATGAGGCAGTCCAATTCTTCCAATTCTTCTGCTCCATTCCATGGAGTAGCAAAATGAAATCTGGATAGCTCAGTGGTTTATGTTCCGGCTGAGGTGAGAATCATAGAATCGTAGAATCATAGATTAAATGAGGGAAACAGAGTCATAGTGTCATAAAATCATAGAGTTGGAAGAGACCTCGAAAGCCACACAGTCCAAACCCTGCCATGCAGGAACCTCCATCACAGGACTCCTGACAGATGGGCATCCAGCCTCTGCTTAAAAACCTCCAAAGAAGGAGACTCCACCACCCTCCGTGGCAGCATATTCCACTGACGAACAGCTCTAACTGTCATGGAATTCTTTCTAATGTTTAAATTGAATATCTTTACCTGTACTTTGAAACCATAGCCACGTGTCCTAGTCTCTGAAGCCATGGAAAACAAACCAATTCCTTCTTCAGGGTGTCATCCTTTCAGATATTTAAACATAGCTATCATACCCCACTCTCATTCTTCTTTTTGTAAGGCTAAACATCCCCAGCTCCCTTAACCGCTCCTCGTAAGACATTTCCTCCAGACCCTCAGTCATCCCGGTCGCCCTCCTCTGGACCCGTTCAAGACTGTCAACATCCTTTCTAAATTGAGGTGCACAGGACTGGACACAGTACTTCAGGTGGGGTCTGACCAGAGGTTGGAAGTTCAATTCTCTGCTGTGCCTCCTTGACAAGGACGGAACTTGATGATCTGTACGATCTCTTCCAGCTCTGCAGTTCCACAGTGTTGAGGATGAAAACCCAACTTTCCCCACAAATCCACTTAATCCCACCTCACAGAGAGGGCATCCCCAGATAAAGCATCTGCTCTTCAGTCAGTGTTGAAGTGTGCTTACATCATCATGCTTCGCCATCACTTTCATCAAATGAAATGGCCGGACTGTTCATGGCTATGTCTATAACTGTATGCCCCACATCAGTAGAAGTATGGTAGCCCTTTAAACATGCTGAATCCACTGTACAGAATCCTGGAACCTTAGTGGGGGATTAGAACTCCCTAGGAGAGGACTTCTGATTAGGAGGGCAAAGAAGAGCTCTTAAGCAGCCCCTCATCAAATTGCAAACCTCAGGATCCCATAGGAGAGAGAGAGAAATAAATAATGTGTTATCCAACTGCACTCTATGGAGAGTACTGTACAGGGGAACCTTGTATAACAAACAGCTTGTATAACATAAAATTTGTACAACATAAAAAATTCCGGAGATAGGGGAAATTTGCTTAACATAATCGCCTATGGGGAAAATCCGTATAACATAAAAATGGGATTACTCTGCTTTCAATGCATTCCTATGGGAATTGGTATAAAGGAAAATTTGCTTAACATAATTTCATTGCAATCCGTAAGATCCTTTGCGCATTATTCTTTTCATTGTTCTCACCAAAACGAAGTTGTTCAGTTAAATGTGTGTATTCTACATCTTCAGCCTAAGTCAAAGCCCCTCAAAATTCACAGGGAAGGATCTTGTAACAATGATTAAAAATATCTGGAAGTTGAGTCATGGCAGCTGGAGTTTATTTATTTATTTATTTCTGGATTAATTCAAAGAACAGCTCCAGGCGGTGTACAGGTAAAGTTAAAGCAATAAAATAAAAACAATATTTTACATATATTAAGTAAACATAATAAACACATAGGAACAAACAGATCATAACAGGGAGTCAGGAAGATGGTGAGCAACATATAGCACTGCCAAAAGTCTCATGGTAGAGCCAGGTCTTCAAAGAATTCTTAAACACTGTCACAGGTGGAGCCAAATGGATGTCAACTGGCAATTTGTTCCAAAGAGCAGCAGTGGCCACTGAAAAAGCCCGGTTTCTCGTAACAGTTTTTTGGGCTTCCCTAGGGGTGGTCACTCTAAATGCCAACACTAAAGAAGATCTAGTTGGGCAAGCATTCATTAATCCAAGGGACAGGTGCCCCATCATATAGCCAGGTCCTAAGCTTTGGAGGGCTTTATAAGTTAAAACTATCACCTTGAACCTGATCCAGGACACAACAGGTAGCCAGTGCAGGTGAGGAATATGGGAGTGATGCAGCCATATTTGCTTGCACCAAACACCAGCCTAGCTGCTGCACTCTCCACCCACTGCAGTCTTTTCTTGTGAAATCAAAACGTTTCACTACTCATCCAAGTAGCTTCATCAGTCTAAAGAAAGTTGGTGCAAGGCCTTCCATTTATAGTTCACCTAGGTTTCACTCCACCCTAGTCTGGATAGGCTCGTTAGATGAACAGTGACCTGATGTGTGTGAAAGTTTCGCCTAAGCAACGCTTCCTAACAATCTTAAGTGTAGGTTGTTAGCTGTGGGCTTCCTGGTAGAGATGTAAAGTGCTTTTAATGTGTCTCCTTGAAAAAGGACCCAAGGCAGCTTTCAGCAATGAGGGACAATATACAGTCCATTGCAATTAAGAACTTAAGACATATTCAAGTTTGAGAACAGGGAATTGAGGGGTATCTTACAGCATTAAAAGGCACCATTAAAGCTAGCAGGCAACATGAGCACTTTAAGAGAGAGTAAAGATTCCATGTAATGATGCACAATAGACCATCCAAAAAGGAGATATAAATGCAAAGTTATAAGTGGTTATAAACATAAAGTCTATGTAACCATGTATGGTAGATTCATATAAAGACACATAATAGGTAGTCCCTCATTCAGGGAAAGCTTGCCTGAAGAGAAAAGTCTTTGCCTTTTTCTGGAAAGACAACAGAGATGGGGCAGTCCTGGTCTCTAGTAGGAGGGAGTTTGGGTGCAGCAGCTGAGAAGGCTCTTTCATGCGTTCCCATGAGATGTACCTGTGAGGGTCGCAGGGTGGAGAGAACGGCCTCTCCTGATGACCTTAGCACCTGAGCTGGTTCATACTGCAGGAATCAGTCTTTGAGTTAGTTAGGATCCAGGTTGTATAGTGCTTTGTAGTTTAAAACCAGCACTTTGAATTGTGCCCAATAGCTGATTGGTAGCCAGTGGAGCTGCTTTAAAAGGGGTGTAATGTGATCTATGTACCCCACCTCAGTTCGCAATCTGGCTGGTGCATTTTGGGGGCGCTCCAAAGGAGGTGCTCCTTTTTTTAATTAAAAATAATATATTTTATTATAATAATATGTTTAAAAATATTCAATAGAAAATTACTGATCTCAGGCATGCAAATGGAAGGGTTCTCTTCCTCAAGCAATTTTAGGAGATCTCTTGAAGTTTGGAAAAGTTAGGGTTTCTGGGGGCAGAGATATTAAACTCTAAAGGAGGGGCTGGCTAACTGAATGAGTGTCTGACTTTGGTGCGCTTTACCATAGAGAGGGTAAACTGTTATTAACCCTTAAATTGGTAAAGTATCTCCCTATTAAATATAAAAATGTAAGAAGTGCAGTGGTTTAGTCTAGCATTCTGTTCGCACAGTGGCCAACTGGATCCCTATGGAAAACCCACAAGTGGTCATAAGTGAGATATCAGCCCAGCCTCTTGGTCGTGTTTTGCAGCAAGTGATATGAATGTACAGACTAGAGATGGGCACAACTCAGCGAAATTTTCATTTTCGTTTTTGTTTTTTTGTTTCATTTCATAACGAAAACGAAAACGAAAACAAAAAATTTTTCAGAAGCAAAACGACAACGGAAACGAAATGAAAAATTTTGCCGTGTTTTTCATTTTCGTTACGGCAGACACATTGCATTGAAAAGGATGCTAATGAAACAAAAAAAATTCATTTTCGTTTTGTTTTTTCATTTCGTAACGAAAACGAAAACGAAAAATGTGCAACCCCCCCCGAAAAACGAAAACGAACCGAAACTGACCCCTAAACGACAAACGACAAACAAAAAAATATTTTTTTGAGTCGTGCCCATCTCTAGTACAGACTTGTAAAGCGAGACAGCCAAGGGAACAGGGAATAAAGGGAAAGAGAAGAAACAGAGGGGCAAGATCAAAGAATAAAACTGGCATGGTTATGTGCCGAGTCATTTCTCTCCCACTGAGAACATAGGGACCTTCGATTGCTGCCGGCTGGTTTTGCTTAGTCAGCAAAAACGTTTGGAAGTAACATATTAAAAGACATTGTCATTGTTGCCATTTATCCTTGCTGTTTTCATACCAACTGCTTAAAACATCCATCTGTTAGTGCTGGGAGTAGAGATAGGGACAAATTGAAAAGGAGTCATGTTTTCTGACCACTTTGTCTAATTCACCCAAATTTGTCAATTCGTATCCATCATATTTGGAGTGTCAGTGATGAATTTTGATAAATTTTAGCAAATTTTTGATTTATTAATTTATTGTGTTATAAAAAGGCCCCCAAGCGACCTAGAGACACCAAAATTGGATGGAAGCATTCCCTGGTTCTTCTCTATACTTGCTCCAAGTTTGGTGAATATTGCATTTTTCACAGCTCAGTTGCTAAAGGGCATTTTCTAGGGGGCCTCCACTTTGTGAGTCTATAACTCAGATATCTGAAACTCAGTCTTCACCAAACCTAAGAGTTTGTAGAGGAGAGTTGGGAGAAGTGTCTTTGTGATTTTGGTGTCGCCAGGTGCCTGGGGAAGTGCCTGGGGGGGATTTTGGGCATAAATAGCTCAGATGTCCAAATCCCAATCCTTACCAAACTTTAAGGTCTTGTAGGGGAGAGGCAGAGGAAGTATCCCTGCATCTTTGAGACCTCTGGATGTCAGGAGGTTTTTTTTTAATAACATGTCAAGGGGGAGATGAATCAATTGGTCAATTTGTCATTAGAAATCTATCGATTTGTCAAATGGTCAGTCCATCAGCCCTGATGAATCCCGAATCACGATGAATTACCAGTTTGTTTGTTTTTTAAAAAATGTACCTATCTCTAGCTGGATGTCCCAAGCATTACATGGCCACTATTCCTCAAAGTAAGCATCAGCAGCCACCCACAGAACCAGCCCTGATAGTCTCCAAACCCATTCAGCTGGGGCACTGGAGGAGGCAATGACAATTCCATCACAGTTGGCAGTTGGACGCTGAGGTTTGGGTTGCCCAACACATGGACTTCTTCTTTTCTGGCAGAGACAGGGCCAATTCTTAGGCTCTGGAGTTTTGCATGGGGAGAGTGAGGTGGTACATTGGTTAAACTACTCTACTGCAGTCAACACTGTGTTCAGGACCTGGAGTTCAATTCCAGGTAGCTGGCTCATGGTTGAGTGAGCCTTCCATCCTTCCAAAGTTGGTAAAATGAATAGCCAGCTCCCAGGGAGGTGGGCATGGGCAGGCAATGTGTTGCTTGCATAATTCAACTGTAAACCATCCAGAGAGTGCTTTAACTGCTATGGGGCCATGTATAAGTTCCACACGTTGCTTTTGCATTGAAGTAGCTGGTTTGCGTTTTTGGACCTGGAGACTTTTGGACTGAAAGGGGTAGATCAGTGACTATGTACGAGTGGAGAAGTTTTAAAAAAACAAATAAATCAGTCAAAGACCATGACAAGTTAAAAGTAAAGCTAGCTAAAAATCAGGGCAAGAGATATAATAACTATATTAGCTAACTTTAAGATAGTACTTTAGATTTCTTTGAATCAATACTTATGAGGTAGATTAATCAGTTACAGGTAGAATTTGACTGTGATTATATAAAAATACACTAAAAGCAGTAAATTAATCAGATCACATTCATGCAGTTATATATTCATTTTTAGTCCTGCCTTGTTAAGTTTCTCCCTGCCGCAAGCTGCCTTTATCACAGATAGGACAACATTTTGGGTCACAAATTGGTTTTGTCCCTTGAAGCAGGAATTCCAGTTTATCTGTTCCATGCCAGAGCTTCCTTCGATTGGAGAAATTTGTCGTCACACCACCCCAGCATGTTCCCTCACAGCCAAACTGACAAAAGGCAGCGTGCGAGGTTGTAAAAACTCCACTAGGCGTATCCAAAGGCTATCTAGAGGTTCAATGATTCTCTACCAAAATCATTGTTTGTTTTGTTAAAATTGACTCAGGAAACTTGCCTCCCTCTGTCTTGAGTGATAGAGCCCTTAGGTGACCTTCTACCCATGGAGGACGTGGGGGAATATACAATGAAGGTTCATGCATCTTCATTTGGAATCAATTCAAGGAGTGATGGAATGAACTCCCTGAATGAACATATGCCACACTGACACAGACTGATAATATACCGATTTGTCAGTCTGAAACTGACAATCAGATACATCTGACATTCTCACTAAATGGCTCATTTGATGGACAAGTTTCCCTTTTCATGTGGATAGCTTTGAAACAAGAAGATCTAAATGGCTTAACCACTTAGTTACATATTGCTTTATTGTTGACTTTGTTTACATTCACTGGCTCTTGATGAACCGTTCAAACACGCACTGATGCAGACAGTGGAATGCGCAGTTTGTGAACAGTTTAATTGGACCGAGTTAGAAATGCATAAGATTGCTGCCAGTCGCCATGATCCTGTGTTACACAATCACAGAGGTTTGAACACCTGAGTATTCTTCCCTGTTTCTTGGAAGCTCACATTTACACACCTGTTCTCACACTGCTTGTGAGATGAGTCACCCAAATGGTTATGCAATTGATTTCATGATGGTGTTGGGCAGGGACTACTGGAAAAAGGAATGTTTGAATGACTTCTCTCAAGCCCCAAATAGGATACCAACGTCACCAAATATATATTCTCCCCAGTCCATCTTGTGCATATATCACTATACACAGGAGTTCTCAGCTGCTTTCGTTGCCTGCATAGGATAAACTTATGGTACATTCTCCACAAAGCTGCACATCCCCAGTTCCACAGTGCAACTGTTTCTTCCATACTTTGAATTCAAAGAAAACCCTGCCTATCTGATAAGTGTTTCTCTCTCTCTCTCTGTCTTTATTTAGTTGATGTCAATTTTTTGTTGTTGTTGATCTGTTCAGTGGGTTGCTAGGCATGTGTGCATTAAGGAAAGCACTAGACTAGACACAGTCTGTAATTTCAAGCAACTGTAAGCTAAGAAAGCACTAGACACAGCCTGTAATTTCAAGCATCTGTAAGCTAAGAACTGTTTTTTATTCTCTCTGCTTCAAATGCCTCAGAGTAAGATTATTTAGACTTGAAGTTCCAGTTAATGAGAAAGGGAGGGACTCTGCAGAACCTGCAGCTATTCTCCTCTGTGAGTTTCTATACTTCAGCATAGCAAATGGAATTTTACTAGAAATTCAAAACTTTGCAGCAAGCCTAACATATGCCATTGCCATTCCTTATTGAATTTTTAGGGCTGAGCAGGGATTTCAATCCAGATCTCCTCGGTCCTAGTCCAATGCATTGTGCACTACACTGATTCTTAGACTGAGTTGTGCCATCCTTTAAAATTCTTAGGCTTATGCTAGCCTGCCCTTGCCTGTATTTGCTGTCTCTGTCATCTGAATGACAGCTTTTAGACAGAAACATGCAAATGTAACACCCCCTTATAAAAACCACCCCCCCCCAAGATAAGATTGATGCGAAAATGATAAGTCCAGTCCAGCAAATAATGACTATGAGCGCTTTGCAAGGAAAGCACTAGATTTCTAAACTGAGTATCTATGAATGACAAGACACCAAGTAGTACACCTCTCCTGACAAGCATGTAAGGCTGGGAAAAAAATTAATTTGGAGTCCGGGCTCTTGTTGAAAGCATCAGTTTCACACCTCCTGAGACTCGTTGTGAGACAAAATGCACCTGACCTCGGAAATCTGCATATTTGTGGAGCTTGAGATGCATCCCGGGGGTGGACGGGCAACAAATCATGCATGCATTTTAAAAACACGACAGGCTAGAACTGCATGCAAATAAAAATGGTTATTCATTTAATTTAGTCACTGAGAAAATGCAGAAAACATGCTTATCCCAGGGGAAACACACAAGGGAAATGCGTACAGATTTCTCTGCTGGAAGGAGAAACCAAACTGGCCACGAGCAAAGGATGGCTGAACTCCAGTTGTAAGTCAAAGCTCGAGTACAGAATCTGAGGGGATTTGATGAGCCATCTTCACTGTAACTCTAGTTGAGACTTACTACTGGATTTTGGCCCATGTATTAAGAACAGGATGCAAGTTTAGGGGGGATAAAAGGTAAAGGTTCCCCCTGCACATGTGTGCTGGTTGTGTCCAACTCTAGGGGCAGTGCTCATCTCCGTATCTAAGCTGAAAGAGCCAGTGTTGTGCAAGTCCATGCCCACGTGGCCAGCATGGCTGCAAGGAAGCACTGTTTTACCTTCCCACTTTTTATAGTGGTACCTATTTATCTACTTGCATTTACGTGCTTTCGAACTGCTAGGTTGGCAGGAGCTGGGGTTATCAGCAGGAGCTCGCTCCGCTGTGTGCACCCGGGATTTGAACCGCTGAGCTGCCGACTTTGCAGCCGACAGTTTTCAGAGCCTTAGTCCACTGAGCCAACACCCTGCCCCGAAGGCCCTTAGTACACCATCAAATGGCTTAACAAAGCATTAACAACAACAACAACAACAACAACAACAACAACAACAACAACAACAACAACAACAACAACAACAACAACAACAACTTATATACCACCCCATAGTGATATGGGGTCTATCTCTCTCTCTCTCTCTCTCTCTCTCTCTCTCTCTCTCTCTCTATCTATCTATCTAAAATCACCCCATAGTGCTTATAGCACTCTCTGAGCAGTTTACAATTTATTTATGAGGCTACATATTGCTCCCCCCGAGCAAGCTGGGTACTCATTTTACTGACCTCGGAAGGCTAGAAGGCTGAGTGAACCTGGTTACCTGGGATTGAGCCCCAGGTCATGAGCACACTTATAGCTGCAGTACAGCAGTTTAACCATTGTGCCACGAGGCTCTTAAGAAGTCCCCTAGGGGGCCTGGGGCCAATTTTTTCATGTTTTGGGACCCCTAGGACACCAGCAACCAAAATAAAAATGTTTTGATTTTTTAAGCCTCACGACGATACAAATCAACTTTCCTCTTTCCTCTAAAAATATACCATATGCTCAAGTATAAGTCGACCCGAGTATAAGTCGAGGACCCTAATTTAACCCCCCCCAAAACTGGGGAAACATATGACTCGAGTATAATTCTAGGGTGGGAAATGCAGCAGGGCCTGGCAGCTCCTCCTTTGTAAGCTGGGGGAGTGGTGTGTAAAATGACTTTTAGCCACTGACCCAAGCACTTGCCAGGCCCTGCTGCATTTCCCACCCTAGACTCCCCTGTGATGCAGAGGGGGGTCATGAGAAGCGGCATACAATGTTTAAAATGATTTTTAGCCACCGACCCAAGCATTTGCCTCAGTGGCTAAAAGTATTGACCCACATATAAGTCGAGGGCTCCCTTTTTCAGCCCAAAATTAGGGCTGAAAAACTAGGCTTATACTCGAGTATTATACAGTATATGTTGTGGTGCTCCTGTGGCTTCCTAAGGATGGCATAAAGGGGGAATTTGAAAAGGAAACAGGCGCAGTCCTCTGTGATCTCCTCTTAAGTGGTTACTTCACGTCCTTCCTCGAGCCGAGGTGAACTTGCCTCCGTGTTGAAATCGGTTTTCAACACGTATCGAGAAGTGGATTGAAAAGATTCCCGAGCTCCAGGACGGGAATCTCTCACCCCGCTTGGAGCGCAGTTCAGGGGGCGTGGTCGGGATGAACTCAGATTGACCCCACAAGGACGTGAGGTTATGTTCCTTCGAACTCGGATTGACCCCTCAAGGACGTGAGGTTATGTTCCTTCAAACTCAGATTGACCCCACAAGGACGTGAGGTTATGGTCCTTCGAACTCGGATTGACCCCACAAGGACGTGAGGTTACGTTCCTTCGAACCGGTCTCCAGCGGGGCCGCGAACTGCAGCGAGAGGGACGTGAAGTTATCAGCCTTAGAGGGGCAATGCAGTGACAATGTGCTCTCTGTACATTTCATCCTTTCTCTTTCCCCCACCTGTCGTCTTTCCTGGATCTAGACTTAGTGGTACCCTAGCCACATTCTTCATTGATAATCTCAATGACTTTCCATGTTCTTTGAAGGAAGGTTCATTTGTATGAGCATCCTCACCTTCCCTGTTGCCACCAATGCATCACCTTCCTTAGTTCTTCTTTCTTCTTCCCCATTTCTCCTTCTGTGCTTGTGTGAATAGAAATAATGAAAGGCAGAGAGTGAAGTATTTTCCTATGAACACGCATAACCTTTGCAGTTGTTATGAGAAGATTTAAGCTGTAGCAGTTGCTTATAAGCCAACAGGAAGAGAAACGTTCTTGGATGATGTCCCACATTTAAGCCGTGCTCAACTTCAATCCTACCGTCCGGCTATCTAAACAGATGACAACACAAGATTTTCTTGTTCTTTCAAGTGAAGCTTTTGAGTGTTTGGTGAAAAATCCTTCCTTGCTTCTTTCCTCCCTAGGTGATTTTGTTGCGCTCTGAAGCATGAAATCATGTTACCTTTTAACCCAGCAATAAAGTTTGGGCGTATAAGTCTATACAGAACTTCCAGCATCATGATGAAACATTTATTGTGCCTCATTCCTTTGCGTGGTTTGGTTTTGGCCTCTGCAGGCACAAATCCTTTTGAGGTCACTCCCAAATAAATGAGATGGGAGCCAACTTCCTTGGGGGAGGATAAGGAAGACATTCAGGACAATTTTTAATGGGCCCCCTAGCCATGAGAAACAGCCATTTTTGAATTACTAGGATTTCCGGCTTTGGCATAGGATTGGCTTTCCAACTCCACAGTTCTTTTATGCCCCGATTTGTCACCCAGCAGGTATCATTTACTGAACTGAAGCTTCTAGCGGCAGACATTTCTCGCACAACCATTCTCTCCATCTAAAAAGCATGTGCCCGTTGCGTCACTTCTTTTGAAAGCAAACCGATAACATTGCGACTGCTTGAGGACAAATTACCCCAACTGACGGCCTCAGTGGCAGAATACTTGGCCACTGTATTATATACTAATAATTAGATTGGGTCTAAGGCCGGCTATGATCCCAAACTTTTTATTCATTTGTTTTACCCTATTATCCCACAATTTGCTGTTCCTGTCCTTAAAGAATTTTATGCCAATAAAGGTCTTTGTGACTGTGATTGTGAACGTCGCATCTCTAAAACTGACACACTGTCAGCCTTCCAGGTTTGGCAACTCGCTGCCAGATGGGCGGTATAAAAATCCAATAAATAAGTAAAATAAATACTGTATATACTCAAGTATAATCCTAGTTTTTCAGCCCTAATTTTAGGCTGAAAAAAGGGGTCCTCGGCTTATATGCGGGTCAATACTTTTAGCCACTGAGGCAAGTTTGGGTCAGTGGCTAAAAGTCATTTTAAACATTGTGCACCACTTCTCCTGACCCCCCGATGTTTAAAATGACTTTTTAAAAGGTCATTTTAAAACAATGCTTTAAAACAATTGCCTCAGTGGCTAAAAGTCATTTTAAACATCACACACACACCCAGCTCACAAAGGAGGAGTTGCCAGACCCTGTGGCATTTCCCACCCTAGGCTTATACTTGAGTCAATCAATTTTCCCAGTTTTGGGGGTTTAAATTAGGGCCCCTGGCTTATACTTGGGTCGACTTATACTCGAGTATAGAAGCATGGGAGAGAAGAAGGAATGACACAGGAGTGATTTTCCACAGAGGCATAGCCAAGATTTGGAATGCCTGGGGACAACATTTGTTTTTGTGCCCTTCCTGCCGCACCACCACATTGCACCCACCCAGCAACAGAGGGCCAAACCCTGCGGGTGTGGGGTGGGTGGGTGCTCATGCGTGCACATAGGCCGACGGATGTGTGTGTGCGTGCACACGCAGTAGTGCACACATGCCTTACACCTCTTCCACCAAGGTGAGGAATAGGAGGAGTGGTGCTCTGGCCACTAGGATTTCGAGATACAGTGGACCCTTGTATAACAAACGGTTTGTATAACATAAAATCTGTACAACATAAAACATTCCGGAGATAGGGGAAATTTGCTTAACAGAATCGTCTATGGAGAAAATCCCTACAACATAATTAGGGATTGCTCTGTTTTCAAGGCATTCCTATGGGAAATTTGTATAAAGAAAAAATTGCTTAACATAATTTCATTTGGAACGAATTAATTCCTTTATACAAGGTACCACTGTAGATATTATTTGAATTCCATGGGACATGAAGAGATAGAGTACCTGGGACTGTTTCAGAGCAATTGTTCGTCATCCCAATGAATGATCAAGCTCTGTTCAAATTGGGTCTAGCCAACTTTCCCTCTAAGATGAGTGCATGCATGCTGAATTGCATCAGCACCATTCAGTTGAATTCATTGGGATGCTGAACAATTACTTTGAAACAGTCCCGGGTACTGTATCTCATCACGTCCCATGGAATACAAATAATATCTTATCTCAAAATTCTAGTATACTTAACAGTGAGAATCCCCCCCACCCCCACAGACATATGAGGCTCCCATGTAGAGAAAATAAAATTACTGGACACTTTGGGTCTAGTTAGATCGTAGGGTGATCTGTCTGTCTCACTTTCTGCCATATGTTTTCCCCTTTTCTAAGCTTCAAATTATTTTTGCCACAAATATGGATGGAATCCAGTACAACTTCGAACTAGGCAATGGCAGTGGTGGAGGCAGAGGATGAGGAAGAAGAAGAGGGAAAAGAGTTTGTGATGTACAAAAAGAAGGAAGAGATAACTATGAACAGTAGAGATGGGCACGACTCAGCAAAATTTTCGTTTTCATTTTCGTTTTTTGTTTCGTTTCGTAACGAAAACAAAAACGAAAAATTTTTCAGAAGCAAAACGACAATGGAAACGAAACGAAAAATTTTGCTGTGTTTTTCGTTTTCGTTACGGCAGACACATTGCATTGAAAAGAATGCTAACGAAACGAAAATTTTTTGTTTTTGTTTTGTTTTTTGTTTCGTTTTGTAACGAAAACGAAAACAAAAAATGTGCAAAAAAACTCCTGAAAAATAAAAACGAACCGAAACGGACCCCTAAACGACAAACGACAAACGAAAAATTATTTCTTTTGAGTCGTGCCCATCTCTAATGAACAGTACTTTTTCTGTGTGTCTGTCTAATTTATCTCAGAGGATTGCTGTGAATCTGGACCAAAGATTGGGGAAATGCTTTATTTGAACTATAGTTCCCACGAGCTCCTGACAGCGTACCCCAGTGATGGAGACTTGAGTTTCAACAGTGACTTGACTCAGACTTGACTTGGGTCCCCCTCCACATGACTTGGACTTGACTTAGAACTTGGAACCCCCCCTGCCACCTCCACCCTTTGCCCCCCCCCCCCCCTGTGTGGGTGGTAAAAGCTTGTTTTTAATAGGGATTAGGACTTGTATTTTGAGACTTGGGATCTACTACCAAAGACTTGGAACTTGACTTGAGTCTCGCTACCAAAGACTTGGACTTGGGACTGAGACCCAAAGACTAGCCAACATCCCTGGCTTAGTGTCCATGCTGGTTTTAAGAATTCTCTGAGTTTTCATCCCCAGAGTTATTTTATTTATTTTTATTATTTTGCACACCATGCTGTTGAAAGGCCAGGTCTAAGCTTCTTGGAGATAGCATGTGTAAGATAAATCAGTATAACAACAGCAGTAATAACCAGTCTCTCTGTGTAAGTTTTCTCCTATAGAAAATGAGCTTAGTAGGTTGTGATCTGTCTAAACACCAGTAGGGTGACCAAGCCTCAGGTTGCTCGCTAGAATCTCAGATGATTGCTGAGCATCTCTGGGTGTCCAGGCAGAGAAAGAAATCTCAGGACAAGCAATGGGAGTGGATGAAGAAGTCTGCTTTTGTGTATTGGAGGTGTCTTTCAAGATTGGGTACTCACTCCACCTCTTTCTTGACAGTATCAGGTCTGTCTAGAAACTGATTCAGAAAGAGGCTCAACACACACTTTTGCTTCCTTGCATTCTCTACCTTTATGACATCACAGGCACCCTGGTTTAAGAATTTGTCGACGAGGCAATTCTGGTGTTCGAGAAAAACAATCATTTGCCAGTTCAGTTTGCTTCTAAAAATCCATGGGATATACCCTCTTTTTCTTTTGCTTCAGGTATCACATGAGCCTTTGCAGGTCTCCCAGAAGCCTGAAGACATTTGCTTGTGGATTCATAGGTACATGTGTATATGTATAGGAAGAGAGTGTATATATATAGAAACTCTTGCAACTTACAAATCACGGGGGGTGGGGGTTAGGGGAAATTGTGTATTCATTTTTATTAACTTTAATTAGAGAAGCCTTTCTGGAGTGATCCCATTCTGTGGTCCATGAAAAATGCATGAGTTAATTACTTCTGACATTTAATTGCTTTATACTTCTTCTCCCTAACATAATCTTCTAGGGCAAGAGAAGGGGGATATCAGTAGGTTTCATTCTGAGATTTCAAGGGATTCGAACACTAAGAAATTAGTCAATTTACAAAAAAAAAAAGATGTTTTAGAGGGGATAGAGAAGGCTGTTGTCAAAAAGTCAGAAACCCCAAGCAGACAGTGCAGGATTATTGAAGCAATAGGAATCGGGACTTGATCTTTAAGCCCAAGTGGGCACACAGTGGGACCTCGAAAAAGAAATACCAATTCCTTCAAAATATCTACTTTTTATGAATGTTGCTTCTATGAATGCAAGGAAATGGCCTAACTTTTTTTGCAATATCATGCCTGAGTAGCCAATAAGGGAAAATATGCCAACTTGTATTTAGCAAAGGCCAGCCTGAATATTGATGACACCAATGTCAGCAATCAAGATTGTCACTGGAATCCCCTCTTGTGCTCACAGCCATTCACCAAGAGTCACCAAGCAAGGAAAAAAACCCAGAAGCATATCCTTTTTTTCATTAATCCTTCTTGCCCAAACACAAGCCTGTTGTCATGGCTGTTTTCAACGAGTTTGGGCAAGAGGTTTGGGCAATAGATAAAGATTGACCATGTGCAGCTATACTTTATGAATTTTTTCCTATGTAAAATAAGCATTCGGTTGGTTCTCAACCTGTGAGTAGAGATGGCCACGACTTAGCGGAATTCCCGTTTCCGTTTCCGTTACTCGTTTCCGAGGTAACAGGAATTACTCCGCCAGAACTCGAACTCGAACCGACTAAAGAATAATTTGGTCTGATTTGTCGTTGTCATTCCTGGCATCGCGGCGATCACGCGATGCCAAGCGGCACAGAAAAAAAGTTTTTAAAAGTTAAAAAAACCCGATTCCCGGCCAAAAAAGCAGGCAAAAACTGTCTGAGGGCACCTACCAGGCCAGAAGGGTGTTTTATTTGGGGGGGGTTCCCCGCCCCCCCTCTCCTTGGCTACTAGTGCTACTGCTGTGCTGCTGGTACCAGGCGGGGGGGGGCATCGTCTCGTCTGCCTTTGCCATGCGGTGTGCGGGCGGGGGGATCCAAAATGGCGACCGCAATATTTTTTTTGAAATCGTGGTCCAAAAACCCACCAAAGCACCACAGAAACATGCGAAAATTAGCTATTTTAAATGCTTGAATTTTTACAGTAGCAGCAGTGGGTTTTTCTTGCAACAAAACGTCTCCGTTGATTTTATTTTATTTTATTTTATTTTATTTTATTTTTTTACACCTGTGCATTCGCAATGATGGGCTCGCCCATGGGAGTGGACCATGCAAATTTTCCACCAATCGCATGGCCACTTGGCCAGGTTGATCACAGAGACTTCTGGGATGTGCCAATCGGGCATAAAAAGCCCACTAACCATAGCCCGAACCCGAACCCAAACCCTAAGCCTAAGCCTAACCCATACGCCAGTACACTGTCCTTCTAAGTGGGTCAGAGAGGCACCCAGAGGTGCACCCCAATACTCACCCTAACCTCACCCGTAACTAGCCTAACCCTAGCCCTTGCGCTAACCCGTCTTAACCCTAAGCCAGATCTACTTGCATTGCACTACATGCAAGTACGTTTCCCTTCTTAGTGACACACAGCGGGTGCAAAGAGTCTGCCAGTCCGTCACTTGTGGCTCTGGCTGACTCCTGCAGCTGCCTCAAGGAGCCCGCTACCCCCCCAAACCAGTACTAACAACAAAAAACCGAAAAACAAAACGACAAATTTTTGCGAACTTTCGTGAAAAACAGAAACGAGCCGAAACGGGCTGCCTCCGACACATGACAACTCGAAAACGTCATTTTCCCTAGTCGTGCCCATCTCTACCTGTGAGCCCCCAGATGTTCCTGGACTGCAACTCCCAGAAACCCTAAGCAGCTCAGCTAGTGAGGAAGACTTCTGGGAGTTACAGTCCAGGATCATGTGGGGACCCACAGATTGAGAACCACTGCTCTAAACAAAAAGGAAAGATCAAGTTCAAGAAAAGAAAAGATTTTAGCACAAATGCTTTCCTTTTAATAACTCAGTGCCTGGCATATTAAAAATAACCACCAGACCTGTTAACAGCATACAAAAAAGGTAGCTTGAGTAAGAAGGAGTTAGGACTGGTTGTTAAAATCAGAAATCGGATCTTGTTCAACGTCCTCCAAATTTGGCACAGAGCAAGTCCAGATTGCCTATAGTACAATTTGCCACATACAATCCTGATTCAAGAACACATTCTAAAGTTGTCCTGCTTTGTTTGGACTGCCTGCCCCCTCCTAACAGAAATGGCTTACAGAATGGTGGCTTGACTGGCCACGCAGTATCAGAGGTTCTAATCAAGGTTCGTTTGCTTTATTTGTGGGGCCTTAGCCATTAAAAACACATTCAAATGGTTTAAAACAGGGACAATACTCATCAATATACAGACCTGGGCTAATACAAAAATATAAAATTCAGTTGACTTGAGCAGCTGAATCCTTATCAATGCAAAATTTCCCTCTTAAAACGTGATGCTCTAAAGGCAAAACAGACTACTTTTTTCCTGAAATACAAGGCACACTGTCCCCAAGCATCTGGTCTGTTGGGTACAAGACCACCTAATTCACTGTACAAGGTTGCTCTCAAGTTCTAATCCAAGGGGCAAGTAATTAGGTAGTGAGTTAGGCTTTCTACTTCATTGGTACCATATGGGCAGATTTCTCTTTTCCAAAGGAATTCATTAGCAATGTCCCTCCACCACTGCTGAAACCATAGACTGGCATCTTAGGGCTGTAAGGCGATTTCTCCATTTGGGGTTTGGAACCTTACTTAGGTACTGTGGGTATGGGCCTTGAATGGGTAGTTTGGCATACCACAGAGCATATTCTGATGAGCAGGCAGAAATGCAGTCCACTTGCAGATCTTGTTTTAGGACAGTGTTGGCGAACCTATGGCAGGGGTGCCAAAGGTGGCACTCTGAGCCCTTTCTGTGGGCACCCGACATCGCCCCTTCACAGCCATCTACATTCAGGTTAAATGGCCGTACTGGCACTTTGTGAAAAATTAGTGGGTTTTGAATCGCAGTTTGGGCACTTGGTCTCTAAAAAGTTCACCATCTCTGTTTTAGGATATGTTTTAGTATCAGAGGTGCACTCTCATGCTCCCATAATTTGCCGTCATTAGGAGGTGTGCAGTATCCCCCAGACAGATCAGTGCCCAAATAAAGGTACAGCAGTAAGTGTCCACCTGGTCCTGTGCCCTTTTGGTGACATTTGCAACTCTTACTTGTCTTGGTCCTCAGCAGCATTTGACAGGAGGGTTTTACTTCTGCCCACAGGAATTCTAGCAATTACACAAAGGCCAACAGGGAAAAGGATTTGTACCCTTGTAAAGAAGGAAAAAGGGAGAGGTGGGACTAGTCCTCAAGTAGACAAAGGACTTCCCCTCCAGACAAGCTTCCCTTGCAGTGGTTCTCAACCTGTGGGTCCCCAGATGTTCCTGGACTGCAA
>JAHTLZ010000195.1:5082969-5104817 GCA_023846285.1 Phrynocephalus versicolor
GTAAACCAAAACACTCTTATTTCAAAGCAAATTTCCCCATAAGAAATAATGGAAACTCAGATGATTTGTTCTGGGAGTCCCATAGACCATGTACTGTAGACACAAAATGCCAAAATTCACAAAAGAAGTTGGCTAGAAGTTCATGCTCACACCATGTTTTAGGTACCTGGCTGTGGAATCCGCTCTGCCTGGGAGTAATACTAATAACTTTTAGACCGTTAGATTTTACACTGTGTTTTTAATATGACACTAATAAAGTACAATTTGTAGCCCTATACACACTTGACTAGCTGCCCCATGGTTAGAAATGGTTTGAAAACACAAGAAAGAATGTTGAAAACAAATTGAATAAAATATCAATATAAAGAACAATAAATAAAAATAAAATGTTCCTGGCTGATAAAAGGGAGACCTGCATTCCTCTCTCCTCCCTCTGCCTTGGATGTGGCCTGTGATGGAATGTTCCAGAAAATCACCCACAATCCAGCAGGGTGGGGTGAGGGTAGGAAGAGAGAACCACAGCTGGTTCACTTGTGATCATGTGGCCTGCTCCAGTGGTTGTGTATTAAGACATTGCTTGTTGATCTAGCAAAAATTTAGAAGAAATGTTTGCTTGTCTTGCAAAAGAAAATAAATCAAGTTACTTAAACCAATTTTGTGTGTGTGTGTGTGTGTGTGTGTGTGTGTGTGTGTGTGTGTGTGTGTGTGTGTAAAAGTGATTGGCACGCACGTGCACCCACCCACACATCAACACACTGCATGGTCCTTTCCCCTTTCTCTTTAAATAACTCGACTACAGATCTGTCAATCTTTCATCTCTGTTGTATGATCTGAACCATCTGGACTCATCACTGTCTCCATTCCACCCCTCCCCCTCCCCCAACAAATGTCATCTCATCTGCTGCTAAGTGAAAGAGGAGAAAGGCTTGTAGCATCTGAAATCCAAATATGACCAATTATCATTTATGACGGGTGGGTAATCAGGGAGATCAACAGCACCTCTCATTTCCTGTGGCAGGGAGACAGGCTGGATGGCATCCATCAGCTTAGAAGGTCCTTCTGGAAGCTCCTAAAGGGGAGAAGAGATATTTTATGCAAAAGCTGCGGGCATTGAGCGTGATTCGGAGAGACAGGACAATGCACAATACAGCCAAGTGGCAATGGCACAAGAGCACAGAACGCTTTGAAATGCAAAGTCCTTTTGCTGCTGGGGTTACGTGCTCAGGTGCCGTTGCCATCATCCCCATCCCCATCAATGTTGAAGGACTTCCAATATGATTAAGTGTCTCTGTTTTATTATTCCTCCAAAGCGTGCAGCATTCCTGACCTGGTCCAAGGGAGAGGATTCATGCCTTTAGGGATCACGGTATGCTATTTAGAAAGACACCAGTAAAGTTTGTATTGACATCCAGTGGTCACTGTGGCAGCGGATTTCCATCCATTTCAATTGAAGTCTGACTCTGAAGTGTGCAGGAGCTGTCCAAAGTGCTGAATGTATTTGGGAAACACTACACCTTTG
The DNA here is from genome assembly GCA_023846285.1 of Phrynocephalus versicolor. Taxonomy (NCBI): domain Eukaryota; kingdom Metazoa; phylum Chordata; class Lepidosauria; order Squamata; family Agamidae; genus Phrynocephalus; species Phrynocephalus versicolor. The sequence continues at coordinate 5,084,489 of JAHTLZ010000195.1, forward strand.
AAACACTATACCTTTGCCGTTCAGACTAAAACCCGAAGCATTTTCACTGCCCCTGTGAAATCAGAACGGCCAATATCCACAGGAGGCAAAGATGCTTGATTCTGTAAGTTGATGTGAATAATAGCTTCTTGGCTGATTTAGTCAATTGAACTACAGACCAATGACTCTCCTCTCTCAGCCCTAATCTTAATAGAAGAACATAAGAACATAAGAACAGCCTTGCTGGAACAGGTAACAGCCCATCCAGTCCAGCATTCTGTCTCACACAGGGGCTCGCCATTTGCTTCAGGGTACTCCCAAGCAGATGTCTTTACCTGCTTATGATTCCCTGCAAATGGTATTGAGAGATATCCTGTCTATCTCTCCGGAGGTTGTCCTTAGGCATCCATAATGATAGCCATTGATACCATTGTTCTCCATGAACTTATCTGATCCTTTCTTAAAGCTGTCAAGGCTGACAGCTGTCACTACTTCTTCTGGCAGGGAGTTCCATAGACCAGTGATCCTCTGGGTGAAAAAGTACTTCCTTGTATTTGCTTGAGATCTAGCACCCAAAACTTGCATGGAGTGCCCCTGAGTCCTAGTGTTGTGCGATAGGGAAAACAGCTTTTCCTTATCTACTTTGTCCACACCTTGTTAGGATAATAACACACACTTTGCGGTGCTATGTTAAGGACTTGAAAAGTTGGCAAAGTGTTTCAGGCAGTACACACACATAGACAGGAAGAGATAGAAATCATTACCATCCCTTGTGCTCCCAATGGCTCCAATACTTGTGTAACCAAAATAACACCAGCCCACGCAGCAGAAAAGGTTTCCAGGTCTCCATTCATCCTGAAGGTACAATTTCTGTCCACAACTCCAAATGAGGAGAAGACTTTCAAAATGAGCACTGCTGAGAAGAAAAGGGTTTGATTGTCGTATGTAATATGGTGGCTTTCAAGTCTGAACATCCATCTCCACTCAGTTCCAAGCTGGTGCTGGAGACCCTTAGCTTAGCATGATGTGCACTGCGTATTGTGTCCATAAAACATCCGTGAACCCAACATTCAAGTGCAAGGGCAGGAGTGTGGGTGATAGGCTGGACCAACCCTTAACACAACGTACCCCACAACAGCACAAGACTCCCCTTCTGCGGACTCAGTGCTACCTGATCTCAGGTTTAGGCCCTAAAATCTAATATGTAAGGGATGACTTTTGGGTAATGAGCAATACAACTAGTAGCTACAAAGTTTAGGTATAATGAATAACAGACTGGTTACCTGGCTGTAACAAGTTACCTAACAAGAGCCTCATGGCGCAGTGGTTAAATGCCTGTCCTACAGGTAAAACTGTGCTCACGACCTGGGGTTCAATGCCAATTAGCAGGCTCATGGTGGACTCAGCCTTCCATCCTTCCGAGGTCGGTAAAATGAGTACCCAGCTTTCTGGGGTGTGTGTGTGGCAATGTGTAGCCTGCATATACTGTAATGAAAAAAAAAAACTGTAAACCACCCAGAGACTACTTGAAGTGATATGGGGTGGTATATAAGCAGACCACTTTGCTTTGCTTTGCTTTTAAACACGTTACTAGGGGGCCATTTAACAGAAGGGTGTTGTTTGTATTTTGTAAATATTTCCAAGGTGCAACATTAGATGTGGACACTAGATGGCACTATATTGTATGTCTGTGAAGATTCTCAGTCATCCAGGTGAGGTTGTCCCGAAGTTGAGTCATGGCAATTGGTCTTCTTTTCTTGTTGGGAATTGTTTCACTACTCATACAAGTATCTTCTTCAGTCTAAGGAAGGTTAGTCGGACACCCCCAATTTATCCTCCGCAGTATTTTCTCTTCATCCTGGTCTGAATCTGACTGTTAGATGGACAATTTGTATATTTTTCTAGCCTGTTGATTAGAACAATGCAGGGCATTAATGTTGAACTCCAGGCATTATTTGTTTGATCAGCAACGTGTAATGCCATGAATTTCTCTTGAAATGTAACATTCTGAGCTCTGGCATGTTCAGACAGACCAGAATGCTGCTTGATTATTGTGTGGTTAGGAACCTTGGAAGCTCTTTGGAGAGGCAATGAAATCTAGCAGTGTGGAAGGGGATCTGGGTGGCCAGCTAACTGACATACTGAAAAGAAACACTCCATAGTGCAACATTTTGTTGCAATATCACTTATCCAGTGCTCTAGGCATGATGCCTTGCTGGCAGGGTTAGGCAAGGACTTTGATCAGGACTATTGCCAATATTTTTATCTTTCTGTCCCTGGAACTTTTCAGTCCCTTTTAATTATCTGCAGTCCCAAGAAATGGGCAGATGCTTTGCAGAATGCAAACATTTTTCTTCTTAGATTGCTGAACTTGAGCAAACAACCTCTTTGTTTGAAATATTCACATTGTATAGCATTTTAGGAGATTTCACTGCCAAATAATCCCATTTTTTTGACACTTATTAAAATCACTTTTCCGATTTCCCATCTTTGCAATACACATGGCGAATTTGAAAGATGAGTAATTATTTAATAAGATAAAGCTATCGCAAAGACTAAAAGCCAGGGAAAATAAGACTATGGTTGTTCTTTCTTATGTCTTATTAATGTCTGGAGGATCCCCGGATCAGATAAGGAATAATTAAGCAAATTATTAAATTGCTATCAAAATGTGCTTATCTCAAGGCCATGAAACTCAACTGCAGCTAAGATCTGGAGGACATTTAACATGTGGGGAGCTGAGGCAACTCCCCCAAAGGAAGCAGTGTAGCTTGGGTTAATTCACTAGATGTCTGGGTGCATTTTCAAAGTCATTTTGCTTGTGAATCTCTTTGTCCCTGATCTGAAATAACAAGGTTTGCATATGTGTCCACAGCACCAACTGGAGAGGGGTTGGGGGAGAGAATAATCCCCCATTTCTCCCTTCTCTCTCTCTCTCTCTCTCTCTCTTTTGCATTATTCTGCTAAACCAAAGAAAGCCTGTGATATTAGAATTCTGATGTGTTGAGAGGAAATCTTAGGGAGCTGTTGTAAATTCCATGTTCCAATGAGTTACTTCGGTTTTCCAATTTAAAACAAGGTGCTGAAGCAGAAAGCATGGCTCTTCTTCCTCATCATCTTCCTTTTCCTTTCTAAAGAAGGGCTGACACTCATCTTGTGAGCCATGTGGCTCGGAATACCAAATGCGGCATACATAATCATAAAGCGGAGGGGAATGAGCGCCATTGCAGCGTGCTTGTTCACCAGTGAGCTGTCAGGGACCGCAGATCAGACGATTACTGGGTGGGATTACATTACCCTCAGGGTTTCTTCCTAAACAGGGTGGTTGAAATCAAAGATGGCTGATGGTTCTTAACCACCATGATACCCATCAGCAAAAAGTCAATATCAGCTTGGCATATCATATGCAACCTCAACCCGGCACACATTAAGAGGGCATTGATCCCTCTAGCAGGTAAAAAGAATGAATTGCACAGATATAGGATGGGGGATACCTGGCTGGAGAATAGTACCTGTGAAAGAGATCTGGGATTCTTGGTGGACCACAAATTGAACATGAGTCAGCAGTGTGATGCGGCGGCCAGAAAAGCCAATGCGATTCTTGGTTGCATCAACAGAAGCATCGTGTCTAGATCAAGGGAAGTGATAGTACCACTCTATTCTTCTCTGGTCAGACCCCACCTGGAATACTGTGTCCAGTTCTGTATGCCTCAATTCAAAAAGGATGTTGACAACCTCAAGCAGGTGTAGAGGAGGGCGACCAGGATGCTTCAGGGTCTGGAGGTAATGTCTTATGAGGAATGGCTTAGGGAACTGGGAAGGTTTAGCCTTTCAAAATGAAGGCTGAGGGGGGATATGATAGCTATGTTTAAGTATTTGAAAGGATGATATATTGAAGAGGGAACAGGTTTGGTTTCCGTGGCTTCAGAGAATAGGACTTGGGGCAATGGTATCAAACTACAGGAAAAGAGATTCCATTTGAACATTAGGAAGAACTTCATGACAGTTAGAGCTGTTCGGCAGTGGAATATGCTGCCATGGAAGGCGGTTGAGTCTCCTTCTTTGGAGGTTTTTAAGAGGCTGGATGGCCATCTGTTGGGAGTCCTGTGATGCGGGTTCCTGCATGGCAGGGGGTTGGACTAGATGGCCTTTGAGGTCTCTTCCAACTCTATGATTCTATGATTCTATGATTCTACATACAGCAGGGGAATTAGAATCGGAATGCTGAAAGGGAGGGCCCATTCTTTTATTTTCTTTTGCAGCTGGTTATATGGCTATAGGGAAGCTAAGACATTAGTTGCATGGCACACTGCAGTTGGTGCTTCTAAAGATTAGCCAGTTGTAGCAGGTATCATTACTGTGCGGATTTGTTATTCCCTGCATTGCCCTCCCAATGAACTCTGTTTATATGTCGGTTAAGCAAGCTTATTGTTGAATTAACCTAGTTTTTGGATTCCTCGTAGAACCACGTTATTGCTGGTGTTTGAAAATATTTACTCAACTGTGGATGGCAACTCCGTGTGAGTCACCAGGTTGGACTTGGGGTTAGTCAAGAGAAGATGTAATTAAAGAGGCAATAACTTGTGCTGCTGCTTTGGTGGATGCTTGACAAAGGGACAGAAAAAGTCATGCATTTATAGTCTTGTAGCGATGCCTTTATGGTCTTGTAGACACACATGTGCACACTGGAATCAGTAACTGTGTCCCAGAAATCCTGGCCAGCACAGCTAGTGGTGAAGCTAAAAGAAAGAAATGGAGAATTGATAAGGTTGAGAAAAGTCAAATTATAAGCATTATGTTATTAAAATATTAACAGATCCTGATCGTGACTATCAGATACACTTCCCTGAGAAAACAGGGGGTCTCATTGACCCATCTTCTCTACAGCTAAGGGTTGGCATGATCTCAGAAGATAAGCTTCCTGAGAGTGAACATTTTGTGGTTAGCTAGGAATAAGAAACAAACTTGAGGTTGGGTCATTCTGGCTTTTGATGGTCAACTGGGTATGAGCGAAGAACACGTGCAAGGGATGGCATGTGTAGGATACGTAAGTTTGCGGTCATGTGTTGTTTGTGTTGTGTCGTTACAGTCTTGACCGACTCTTCATGACCCCATGTCCATGGAGTTTTCTTGGCAGGAGTACTGGAGTGGCTTGCCAGTTCCTACTCCAGGCGCCTACCGCACCTGGTATTCCCTGTTGGTCTCCCATCCAAGCACTAACCAGGGCCGACCCTGCTTGGCTTCCGAAATCAGGCGAGATCGGATGTACTTATGGCATCTAGGCAGCTTGCGGTCATAGAGAAGGGTATATAACAATGATGGAAGGCCATTGGGGGTCTGTCCAAACCAGCAATTCTTGATCTGATTGATCAATTTAGGCTTTCCTGGACCTTAAGCAAAAGGCTTAAGAATTCCTACTAACCATACCTGTGTTTTGTGTACTATTTACTTGCTATATACTTTCTAATATTTCTGTATTTCTGTGACTGTCTAATAAACTATTGAACTAACTCTCTGCGTGGCAATTTTTGAGGAACCACCAATTTTTATCAGAGTTGCGGTCCAAGAACATCTGGGGACCCACTGGTTTAGTGGCTGAACAGGCTTTTGGTGCCTCCCAGCCCTGCCTGGTGCCCACTCCCGGTGCCCACTCAGAGACAGCATCTGCAGGAGGTGTAGCTGGAAGCCGCAACGCCTACCTGCTGGAAGATGCAGGGATGGGAGGTTGGATCGTGCCCATCTCAAGTTGAGCGATTCTTGAAATGAGACGAGCATCTTACAACAAGTCTCAGGAGTGAGTAATTGTATGCTTTTTCTCTGCCTCGTTCTCCTTTCTCAAGTGGTGCTTCTCTGTTTCAGCTTTCAGCTTCCAGGCATAGGAGGGTAAGAGAAGCCTGGAAGGAAGACAGGGGCTACTAGGGTCCCCCTCATCATGAATCTACACAACATGTCTCAAAACAAATGAATAGTGTGATAGTGTTTTTTTTTAAATGCACACATTCATATAACAGGGTGTTAGGCCTTAGCATTAGCAGTGTATACATACTGTGATGCTATGGATAGCCACCCCAAGGGAACCCCAGAAAACCATTACTAGGAACTAGGCCTTCTCAGTGGTGGCTACCTCGATGTGGATTTCCCTCCCAGTGGAGGGACATGCCCCCCCACTCTGCTCAGCTTCAAAAACCATGAAAAACAGGGCTCTATGCCCAAGACTTTGGAAACCCTGCCCTTCCTTAATATCGATTACAGTACACTGTTATTGATGACCTGAAGGCTACCGCCTGACTGCTACCACTTCAGCTACCATCTCTTGAGTTAATCTGTGTTATATAAATATTTGGTTTTGGAGAGGGACTTTGAACTGCTGCTTTTATTTGACCTTAGTGCTGTTCTTCATGTTTACCTTTGTTTGTAATGCCCAGAATGCTTGGTATAGAAATTCAAATCAATCAATCAATCAATCAATCAATCAATCAATCAATCAATCAATCAATCAGCAAGCTGGCTGCTCCAGAAGAGTACCATTTTCTAGTTCAATAACAATTTGTTGCTGGCATGAGCCATAAAACCATAAAACTATACAGCTCTAACTCAGTATTGTCACCATTTAATGTTCTTACAATTTCTACTAATTAACTCTCCCTCCTCTTCTCCCCTCTCCTCCTCCTCCCTTCCCCTATCCCCTCCCAACTCTATATGCTACAGCCAATGATATCTACACTACAGACAATGAATATCTGGTATGAACTGTATATCTCATCTCATCTTATATCTCACACCTCATTCTGCTGCTATATATGTCTGAAGAAGTGCACATGTCCACGAAACGTTACATTAAAATATGAAAGTGAGTCTTTAAGGTGCCACATGTTTGTGTCTTTTGCTTTGTTTTGTTTTGTTTTTCTCTGATTTTTGCCTGAAATTCTTGACAAGACTAACACGGCTACCCTCTCAGAAGACTCTTGGGGAACTTAGAAAAAGCAGTGTTGCTGGGTGCCGATGACTCTCATAGCTTGCACTTGGCTCATCCCTGATTGATCCCACACCTGCAGCAAGAAAACCCCGTAGAAAGATGGTTTACTAATGGAGTAATGGTGGTGGTGATGATGCTGGCGTTAAACACTGTTCGCTGAAGGCCGGCATCTTGCCCTCCTTTCCCCTTTCATCCTACATGATGTTTTCATGTTTTCTCTTCACTGCTTACACGCCTATAATGTGGATCAAAGCAAGATCAAAGCAAACGATGCCAGCCAGAAAGAATAGATGAAGATCTCCTTGTACCATGTGATGGTAAACTGATTTCAAAACTGCTGGAAGACAGAACAGATAAACAGAGTGGGAGGTATATATCGAGGGAAGAGGTGTACTGTATTATATTTACAGCAAGTACCTGCTGTGAGACAATCATTCATTCTGGAAAGCAGATAAGCAACTTTTGTGTCTGAATTACTGATTTCTTTATAACCCGGATGGTTCTCTTAAAAGAACAACAGGGAAAGAAACCAAACCCTTATATGTATTCTCATTTAGGCAGGAACATGTTTATTTTATGAAACAAGAAGCTAAGAATGTTGCCTTCATCCTGTCTCCCTTTGTGAAAGAACAAATACTGTAAAATACAACTCTACAGGTACTAAAGAGCGGTGCATGATGTTTAGACAGCACATCAGGTAGCTCTGCGGTTCTGTCTGGATAGGAGTTTAGTTTCTCACCATGCATCCTTCATCATCATGAAGGTGCTGCTCATTTGCAAGAGAATGGAGAAATGGGTGCATCACTGTGTCGTGTGTACTTCTGTGTCAGGGATAAATAAGATGCTGTGCATTGTCTGACTCTGAGCTTGACCCAGGACTTGCAGAGGGTTTGGACTACAAATCCCATAGTCCTTCAGCCAGGAAGGCCACTGTCCAGGCTTGCTAGGAATTCCAGGAATATGTGGTTAAAAAGTAATGTTTCCAAGATCTAATCAGCCTGTTCCAGTGATTCTTCTAAACCTTAGTTCCCCAGATGTTTTGGGCTACAACTCCCAGAAACCCTAGTTAGTAGAAATGGGTGTTTCGTTTCGGAAGGGGCCTGGTTCTGAAATGAAACATGCCAGCACAAGTGGCACTCGGAAAGCAGTCCCACCCTCCAGAACAAAATCAACCACCATCTTACCTTGCTGTACTTTGCACTGGATGAAATTCCAACCAGGAAAAAGCCTCCATCGTGTCGTCTTTCCATCTCCCTGGTGCTAGCCAATCAGACAGGGAGGCAGGTTGATGCATGTCCTCACACAGCCCCTGATTGGACAGCACCAGGGAGAGGGAAAGATTATACACCGAAGCCTTCTCCCTGAATTGAATTTCAGCCAGTGCAAGGTAGAGCAAGGTAAGACAGTGGTTGATTTTGTTATGGAGGGCGGGACTGCATTCCGAGCGCCAGCTGTGCTGCTGTGTTTCGTTTCGGAACCAGTCCCCTTCCCATGTCTACTAGCCAGCACAGTTAGTGATGAAGGCTTCCAGGAACTGTAGTCCAAGGACATCTGGAGACACAAGATTGGAAGCCACTGAATTAGACCTTGTAGTGTCTAGTGCTAGACTAGTCTTAGGAGATCTGAATAAGTCATTTTGACTAGATTTTGCATTTCTCAGATTCTAGTCCAATACACACAATAATTGGTTTAGGTTTAGGTTTAGGTAACCCCAATTTAGGCTGAGTATCAGGGGAAAACACTTATTTATTGTAAGAGCAGTAAGGCAGTAGAACCACACCATAGACATTTAAGAGAAATTTGGACAACTACCTGGCAGATATACTTTGATTTGCATTCCTGCACTGAGCAGGAAGATGGGAAAGCCCCTGTTGTTTTATGATTTTATGATTGTCTACCACCCACTGCACTAGATAGGCTTTGACATGGTTCCTGATTACTCTCCTGGGCCTTTAATCATGGTGAAGTAGAAATATATGTTCACCTCTCTCTATTGAGGGTTCTTTCTTAAAATGAAATGAAATGAAATGAAATGAAAGCAAGAAATAAAAATCAAAGAAAAACAATTGAACTAAAGGGTGAGTCTGGAATAGTGGTTAGAGCAGACTGGGATGATGAGGCTGTTTTGTATACAGTTATATAGGTTAGCAAAGCAGTTGGTGTTTTGCTTTTTTCAATACACTGACTTGGCTAATTTACCAATTGATTCATATCCAGGGTGCCAAAAAGACTGGACGTGGTCAAAATTGCTCTGAACTGAACCAGAATACATTTGGAAGCCCTGCATTGTGGCTACAAATTGGATGGCTCTATCTTCTATTCTTTTTTCCATCACTCAAGAGGGAGTCCCCCCCACCCCCGTTGCTTGTCTATCACAAGCAGTGAGCAATGTTATTAAGGGAGCATTGAATACCCTACTTTAGAACTCTATACAACTGTGAACTTTAGACATTCAAGAAATCTGGCAGGCATAAAAACAAAATCAATCCATTTGAACTATACCGTGACACCCCCTGCCTATCGTGGGGGTTAGGGACCTGACCCGACCCGACCCGTGATAATTGAAAATTTGTGATATGTGGATACAAGTTGGGCTGGGGCTGGGGGACCAAGTTGGGGGTCCTTGTACTTACCCCCAGGCTGGTGCTGCCGGGAACGGGCCTTCTGGAGGCCCCAAAAGGGTCTCCCTGTGACCGGAAGTCACTTTCAGTAAACTGGAAGTCACTTCCAGATTGCCGAAAATCATTTCTGAGACCTCTGACAGCTCTAGAAAGTCCCTCAGAGCCCTCAGAAATGATTTTTGACGAACCGGAAGTCACTTCTGGTAAACCGGAAATTACCTCCAGAATGCCGGAAAGGCCCTCGCAAGGCCCATTTGGGGCAGTGCCAGTCCTGAGGTAAGTATGGGAGGCCTGAAATAGGACTTTGCCCCTTATTACCCCAGGGAGCCTTTTTTCATATACTGTGGTCCCATGATATACAGTGGATATAAGTTCTGATCGGTTCTGTAACGGTTCTGTAACTTGATGGCATATAAAAACATACTGAAATGAACTGCAGTGGCCAAAGTTGTGAGGAAGTCTTGTTGTCACAGCTGCTGAGACACATCCTTGTTAGTGATTGTTTTAATCCTGACACAGTGCCATTAGGAAGGGTTGCTCTAAACAGGCATAATAAAAGGAAGCGTTAAGTGTTGGCTTTAAGACCCTATAGTGTCTACAAGGCTTTTTTTAAAAAAAAAAAAACTTACACTATGGTACCTTGGAGAGGCACAAATTACTTTATTCTAGATTTTACTCCTCAGCATTTGTTTCTGACAATGATGTCTTGGTAATAAGCTCTGCAGGGTTGCCCCACCTCTATTTTTTTTCTCTTTGCATTCTTGTTTTACAGCTCTTCAGCATCTCTTTGGAAGTGCATTGGCTAGAACTATAATCAGCATTCCACGGGGAGTGTGGGACAGAGCCAATGCCGTCAAAGTGCATCGACTATCATACTAGAACAGTAGTGGGCAGACTTCGGCCCTTTAGATGTTTTGGACCACAACTCCCAGAATTCCAAGGCTCTATTGCCAATGACAAAGGACTGTGGGAGTTGTGGTCCAAAACTTCTGGAGGGCCAAAGTTTGGCCACCACTGTACTAGAACTTAGGAGTCCTGGGTTCAAGTCCCATTCAGCTGTGGAAACTGGCTTGCTTGCAGAGACTGGCACCCGATTAAGGTCATTGCTTGGCAGAAGCAATTGCAATTCCTTTTCTAATCGTGCCCAGCATAGATCTCACCTTTTGAAAACCCACGCTACACATTTTCTTGTTGCTATCTATGATAACACTCATGTGTCATCCAGAGGCTGGATTACCCATCGTGCCTCCTTGACAGGCGTCTGGAGTCAGTGATCCATTTGGTCCCTTCCAGCTCTGCTGTTCCAAAATTTTAAGATTATATATGTGTTCTCAGAGACAGCAATACTACGTCCTCCCCCGGCTACTCACAACTTGAAGTGATTGTAAAGGAGTGAAACTTTCCTTTGAGAGGTCATTGAGATCTCAGCTGCGGTCCTTTCAATTGTAACCCTCGCTGTATTTGTGCACAGCTAGACAGTTATGTCTCCATCTTTCTGGATTTTATATGTTGTGGGGTAGAATATGCAATTTTCTCAGCTGCAGTTTTTTTTTCTGGAGCATGGCAGCCAGCTGAGCTTACCTGTGACAGGTCGACCAAGGTTTGCCAGGCCCTAAATTCTATTTGGTGAAGCTTGTCAGAGGGGAAAAAAAGATGATCTTTTATAACACACACACATACACAAAAAAACACCCTATAAAATAACCCCCGTATTGCCACAGGATGTGGTGATGGCATCTGGCCTGGATGCCTTCAAAAGGGGATTGGACAGATTCCTGGAGGAAAAGTCCACCACAGGTTACAAACCACAATGGAGATGTGTCATCTGCAGGCTTAAAACCGGGGTACTTCAAGGACCAGATGCAGGGGAGTGGTAGCAGGAGACAGAGATCTAGTCTCATGCGCTCCCAGAGGCATTTGGTAGGGTCACTGTGAGATACAGGGCGCTGGACTAGATGGGCCTTTGGCCTGATCCAGCATGGCTCATCTTACGTTCTTATGTTCTTATGGTTCACGCACATTGAAAACAACCTGTGCATTCCAATTCAAACTTTTGTAAAACATTCATAAAGGTTTCCTCATTTGCTGTAAAGGACAGGAGAACTTGGGCTGGCCATACATGCCTCTGATCTAGGTTTGCCCTTGAATATCGTCCTAATTAAGTGGAAATTCAGGAAGGAGGGATGGAACAATATGGCAACAGAATGAGGGAAATTCTCTCAACTTTAACACAGGAATTTGCAGAGTCCAAACATGAAGGAAACAGAAACCGGAGATGGGCACTTTGTGCTTCCTGTAATGCATGAAGCGCTGCTGGCCAGCTGCGGCCAATCACCCTCCTCCCAGACCACTCACCAGGCTCTGTGAGCCACTAGAGTTCTTTCCCTGCATGCCAGTCATCACTGGCGCCCCTCCTCTTCCTCCTGCCTCCCTTATGGAATGGTCAGCTGCCTACAGAGACAGGAAGAGCTGGCTGGGGCAATGGAGACAAGTGGTGCACTGCACCGGGGAAAGGACCCCAGCGCCGTGTGGAGCCTACTGAACAGTGGATGGGCAGGGGGGGGGAGGAGGATTGGCCACAGCTTTGTACGAAGCATGAAGTGCCCATGTCAGTTACAAACACATGACAAGAAAACGGACCTGTCTACAAAGCTTACATCAAAATATAGGTGCCGTAACATTATTAGCTTCTTCTTTTTTCAACCTGATATAAAAATAAGTGTAATTACAGTAGGACCCCTGTATCGACTGATTCATTATCCACTGATTCAGTTATCTACGGTTGGCAGAGAAAAAATAATAATTCAGCAGCCGAAAAGCAAGCTACTGTCACAAAGAGCAGCTGTAAAGCAAGCTACTGTCATAAAACAGCAACCGTAAAGCAAGCTGCCATCACAAACAGCAGCTGTAAAGCAAGCTACTGTTGTAAAACAGCAGCTGTAAAGCAAGTTAGTATCACAAAACAGCAGTTTTGGGGACATTTTGGCATTCTCTCTTATCCACGGTTTTCATTATCCATGGGAAGGCTGGGAACCAATCCCCAGCGGATACTGGGGTCCTACTGTATATGATAACAGATCAAAACATTTGTTCATCTAGGTTGATATTGTCTATTAAGGGAGGTGGTAAACCCATGGCCTGCAATTCCCATTATCCCTAACAATTTAGCCTTGCTCGTATATACTGTAACTTGATGCCGTCTGGAGGACCGGAGTTTCCTCATCCTCAAGCTCTTTGGACTGACAGCAGTTCTACAGGGCTTCAGGCAAAGCTCTTTCCCAGCAGCTTAGCTACCAAGCATTTTAAACTGGAGAAGCCAAAGGAGAACTCTGGACTCCTCTGTTTGCACTATGTGTCTTCTGCCTCTGAGTGGCGAGGCTCCTTTTCCAAACACAGCTGGTGAGCTGCGTCTGGCTTGATGGATCCTCATTTCTGCACAATTTTTCTCCTACAAATGATGGGGTCCGTCTGCTTTGACAGAAGGGTAGGATGCTGAGGGGGACACAACACATCCCAAGTAGAGATGCTGGCAGATTATACAATTTCCAACCTGGGTCTCATGGGTAATAGACCACACAGCCAAGAAAAAGATCTGCCATCCCTCAGGAGACTTCTGCTTGTATAGGAGCTGTAGCATTTCAGTCTCTTAAGCGGCAATAATTCAAAACATCTTGTCCCCCAGAAGGACTGACAGTGGTGCCAAATGTCTCCTCCCCTGCTGTCGGTTTTAATTCTTCCATCAAAATGTAAGAGAGGGAGATCGTACTTTCTTTTTCTTGCCATCTTGGTCTTCGCCTCCCAATCCCACGTTAACATCCAATTTCTGATTTCAGAAATCTCAGCTCCCGTCCTTCTTTCACAACTCACCATTGGCTATTGTCCTTCTTGCATGGTCCACTTTTCCCTCTATGGAGAATGAAAAGGGGTCTGTGTTGATCCTGAACAAGAAATCCCAAATCCAATACTTTTATTATAATCAACCATGTCACTCCCGAATATGCCCACCTTTTTGGTTTTCCAGGACTTGTAGAACAGGCTAGATTTTTTTTTAAAAAAGGGAGGGGTGGGGAAGGGGAAAAAAGTAATGAAATCTAAAAATATGGACAGGTGCTTTTTTAAGCCATGGAAGTGCACAGGGAATCTCAGGTGCAGCACGGATGGAACTTGGAGGTTTGCTGCTTCAAATATTATGCAGGTAATGCATGGCCTCTAGCAAAATGCACTGGAAAGAAAACAGTAAGGTGACTTCCTTTCTTTGGAAACACAAAAGCTACCAGCAGTAATTCAGGCATCTAAATCTAGCCTAAGGGGTGGGGGGGGGGCGGGAAGCATATTTTTTCCTTTGGAGGCATTCAGCAAAAATACAAAGAAACACCTGTCTTGTTAAAACAAACAAACCCAGAGATGAAATGTAAGATGCCAAACCAAGGAAAAGAGTCAATTAAAGGCAGACAAAGAGCTTTTTCCTAGTTTTGGGAGTGCTCTGTGCAGTTCCCCTTTAAGGGGTTCCCAAATCTGAGTCCTTATAAAAAACAAGTCCGCCCCTTCCAAAAAAATAGGCGCAGTGGATTCCAAGCCATGAGTCAAGTCTGAGTCATTGAAAAAAAATGCATACATACATGCATACTTACATGAATGCATGCATGAATGCATGGATGCATACATACATACATACTGAATTGAGTCAGTCTCTGATGTGACTTTCTATCCCATCCTTGGAGATGGTGATAGTTATTACCAAGCTAGTAAATTGCAAAGCCTCAAAAAGATTTGGGGTTGGGGGGAGAGTATCAGAAGGGAAAGGGAAATGAATCACACACTCAATAGGATGGCTTCTTATCCATATGACAACTCTTGCATCTACCTCTTTGAGGAGGGAGTTATGATGGCATGAAAACCAAGTCGGGGTACATAACTCCCCCCCCCAAGTAAGTAGCAAAGCACTGTGATATTAGAAAGGAGGAAGCCATAGCTCCTTTCCCAAAGCCCAGTGATTTGAGATCCCCTTGAAAAAGAGTGCCATAGGATTAGAAGATGGACCTATCACTCATTCAGTACACTCAGTCTCTTTTCTTTTCCCTCCCCAAAGTTGTTTGGTACAGGAAAATACTATTTTCAGTGACAGGCTGCCTTTCCCCAATACAAAAATGGATGAAGCTTAGTGGGGAACGCATCAGTTTTCAGTTTGGTTAGCTTTGTAAAGAAACCTGTTTTGGTTTGGGAATCATAGAATCATAGAGTTGGAAGAGACCTCAAGGGCCATCCAGAACCCCCATCACAGTGTTCCCGACAGATGGCCATCCAGCCTCTGCTTAAAAACCTCCAAGGAAGGAGACTCCACCACCCTTTCTGGCAGCATATTCCACTGCCGAATAGCTCTAAGTGTCATGAAGTTCTTCCTAATGTTCAAATGGAATCTCTTTTCTTGTAGTTTGAAACCATTGCCCTGAGTCCTAGTCTCTGAAGCCATGGAAAACAAACCTGTTCCCTCTTCAATATGACATCCCTTCAAATATTTAAACATAGCTAACATATCCCCCCTCAGCCTTCTTTTTGAAAGGCTAAGCTCCAAATATTTTAAAAGAGGTCACTTTTGCCTGGACTTTGGTGACACAGAGAATGGAAATCCCCCTCCTGAAGATAATATTGTGGTAGAAGGGCTAATGGCGCAAAGCATCTTCATATGTTCCTTAACATGCTACGAGTGTACCCTGCTTCAAAGCAGTTGCAAGGGGCATTGCCATTTGTGGCTTTCTGGGTCTTTTGTGAAACCATTTGTGCCCGTTTTGCGTGCTTCAGCCAGCATGGTGTGTTTTGTGTGTTTGTTGCCATCGTCTTGTTGGACAGAGCTTGGCGTTAATCATGAGACAGTATACATAATGACAGAGGCGGCTGCTCTGACAATGAAATGCAAATGCGTTGTGACTGAGCCTCCTTGGCAATAAACACATTATGACAGAGATTTGATTCACAAGCCCAGATGGTAGATGATCTTTCAAGGTAGCTTCCGTGTCTGTCACCCCTGGAAAGCGACAATGCTCAGAACTGCGGTGATGTCTCATGACTGTGCCAACTTGTATGAATAATGATTTCAATGTGATAGTGATTGTTACAGTTTTATATGAGCAATGACGTGCCCAGTAATGCTTCAGTCTTCATGCTGTGGTTGTTGTTTCTGTGGGAATTCTCCTTCCTATAATGCAGGTAGATCAGAATCCACTAGGCAAATATCGTTCACAGCACCAAAGAACGGTCAAATCCTTACAAGGTGCAATCACAATGGAGGTTACACACTCATTATCCATAGTGATGGTGGATAGCCATATCAAACAACATTTGTAAAATTGTGGAAAAGCAACAGTTTCTAGTGAAATTGAAATTCAAAGGTTTGTTGAGTCTCGCAGTGGATAAACTAGAATCTGGTGGCTGTGTGGCACTCAGGATTCAACTCTGACCATCCTAAATGAAGCAAAGAATTGTACAATTCCAGAGCTGAACGGCCCACTTAAAAATGTCCTTGATTTCGATTGCCCTTGATGCACGAGGGTGTCTTGATGAAATGAAGGGGGATAAGTTCTCCACCCCTCCCTCCCCCATCCCAAGGACCACCACTGCCCCAGCAAAGTTCTGGCTCTGCCAGCCCACTGTCTCAGCCAAGCGGGGCAGTTCAAGGGCCATGGTGCATTGAAATCTGTTCCCTCCAGAACAGATTAATTGGTTTTCAATTCATTCCTATGGGAAACCGCTGCTCTACTTACAAAAGTTTTTACTTATGAGCATATGCTCAGAACGGATAAAATTCAAAGTAGAAGTTTTAGTATAGTAGCCCTCAAGCTCTTTGGGCTGGAAAAAGTAGACCTTGGCCTGTTCAAAGTTGAACAGCCCTGCTCTACAGCTAGGAAATCCTGGACAGGGTAACTGGAAGCCAGAATTGACTTGAGGGCATCCATTTATTCATTTTGGCTAGAACGCTTGAAAACAGGGATTGGGAATGTTTGCCTCTGCGTATCCTTGTGAGTTCCATCAATCCAGGAGAACATGGCCAGCAGTAACCAGCTACTAGAGATGGACATGACTCAAAAAAATGGTGTTTCATTTGTCGTTTGGTCGTTTAGGGGTTCGTTTTGGTTGTTTTAGTTTTTGTTGGGTTTTCCGCAAATTTTTCATTTTCGTTTTCGTTACATAATGAAACGAAAAACGAAGACGAAAATGAAAAATTGCTGTTTCATTAGCATTCTTTTCAGTTCAATGCATTCTCCACAGCGAAAACGAAAAACACAGCAAATTTTTTTGTTTCGTTTCCGTTTCCGTTTTGTTTTTGAAAAATTTTCATTTTCGTTTTCGTTATGTAACGAAACAAAAAACAAAAATGAAAACGAAAATTTCGCTGAGTCGTGCTCATCTCTACCAGCTACAGTCGCTGAAGATTGAATTACAGTATCTTGGGCCGGGGGAGCAATGATTCACCAGCCTTGACTGACAAAGTCCAAATAGGTTGTTTTGGAAATCATTAGAATTGTGAGATAGGGTATCCCAGTATCATCATCATGATTAGGATTAGGCATTTATTTGTTGTCTGGCAACGTCAAGAGGGGTACGGACTCCCTACCTTTCAATGAAACGAATCTGTTTCCATGTTTACAGGTCTCTTCCTCCCCACTTGCCTTTCTGATTTCTACTGAAACATAGTGAATCAGAAGATAAGCCTTTTATGGACATCAGTTTCATACTTGGATTTTTCCAAGGTTAAATACATGAAAGGAAAGGATGAGGCATACATTTCTGCTTTTAATGTGTGAGCTTCTGTGTGTGTCAAATGTAAACAAAGCAGACGGGAGGCAGGAAGCAAGGGTTGGACAGTTCAAGAGCCTGGCAGAACAAAGGGCGCTGCCTCAACATTGCAGATCTGTTCTGATTGTTGTGGCATTTAGTGGCTGTTGCGTGTGCTTTGTGTTGTTTTCTGTTGCAGATTATCCTGTAAAATTTATGACCAACTTCCTCGGTACCACAGCGAGAGCATTCCCTCAAAGGTTTGCTGTGTAATGCTGTGGCACTTGTTTTATCCTCAGAGAACAGTCTCTGCAAAATGAGAGTGTATAATAGGTTTAAAAACACATCCAAGAGCCTGACGTCTCTTCAGCTGGTCAGGTTTGCTTTCTGTCAGAGGCTTCGTGCAGAGGCCATACTAACTAAAAGTCTATTTCGAAATCACTTGATAAATCTTTTACTGGGAAAGACTTTCCAAGGTGAGATCTTTTCAGACCTAGTATCTCTCAAGCCTTTGACATCACAGATACTGGAAGACAAATGTAGCTGGTCCAGAAACAACTTGGTGTTTGTTTTGAACCATTTTGACAGCATCATTTTGAGTAACTTTTCCAGCTTTTCTTGGAAGAAAGCAGGAATGTGCTCTAGGGTCTGGAAGTTATTTAGAATGTGAATGGAAGCTGGGTGGGGGGGGGATTTGTCCATTTCCGAACCAATCCAGAGTGAAGTGGGGAATCCGAAAGTGGGTGTCTCTAAACTGCCAAATATTGGTTCAGTGCTGTGGTTAAAAAATAATAATAATTTTTTTTCATGCAAGTGGGTTCCCATTGGAAAACAAAAGTAATACTTGAACATGTCTGTGCAGATTCTCAGTCATCCAGGTGAGTTTATCTGGAAGTTGAGTCATGGCTACTGGACTTCCAGTAGCCATGACTAGAGATGGGCACGACTTAGCGGTATTCCCGTTTCCGTTTCCGTTACTCGTTTCCGTTACGGAACGGAAACGGTAACGGGAATTACTCCGCCAGACTTCGAGCTCGAACCGACGAACGAACAATTTGGTCTGATTTTTCGTGGTCGTTACTTGCATCGCGGCGATCGCGCGATGCCAAGCGGCACAGAAAAAAAGTTTTAAAAGTTTTAAAAAAACCCGATTCCCGGCCCTAAAAGCAGGCGAAAACTGTCTGAGGGCACCTACCACCAGGCCAGAAGGGGTTTTTTGGGGTGGGGGGTTCCCCGCCCCCTTTCCTTGGGCTAGTGCTACTGCTGCGCTGCGCTGGTACCAGGCGGGGGGGCATTGCCATTCGGTGTGCGGGCGGGGGGATCCAAAATGGCGACCGCAAATTTTTCTTTGAAACCGTGGCCAAAATACCCAACAAAGCACCACAGAAACATGAGAAAAATAGCTATTTTAACACTTGAATTTTTACTGTAGCAGCAGTGGGTTTGTCTTGCCAAAATACGTCTCCGTTGATTTTATTTTATTTTATTTTATTTATTTTTTTTACACGTGCGCAACAGTGGGCTGGCCATGGGACGGGACCATGCAAATTTTCGGAGCCATTCCACCAATCGCATGGCCAGGTTTTGACTGACACTTCTGGATGTGCCAGAGGGCATAAAAAGGCGAGGCACCTTCCAGTCCGTCGCAGTCTGGGCTTGGATCTTGGAGGGTGGTTTAGTCAGGGCTGGATTGCTGCGCTCGCTCGAGTCTATACTAGTTTCGATTTCGCGGTCGCGCTAGGCAGGGACTCAGGGAGTGAGGGAGGGAATTGAATTTAATTCTCGTCGTCGCAAACATACGATTCGAATTTCTTTTATTCCTGGCTGTGGGGACTAGCAACTCAGCGTTTATTCTTTTTTGTTTTCGGAAGAGTTCCGTTTTTTATTTTCTTTGCTGTTTGCTTCAAGGGGGAGGGAAGATTTGAGCGGGAGGGGAGGGGAGTGCGGATTGGAAATAATATATTATTTTTATTTTACACTACCATACCATTTCTTTTCTATCCCAAACCCAATTTCTTCCCACCGAGTTCATTTACTTGGCAAGTTGGCAAAGGTCCTTTTACCCTGCGCCTATACCTACAGCTTTTTTGCTGCTGTTGCGATTGGGGTTTTGGAAGGGAATCCAGCAACCCTATCCTACCCTAGCAGCTTATAGTTTTATTTATACCTTACCAATACCATTCATTTTCTATTCTACCTACAGTTCAGCAAGTGGCAGTACTAGTGCTTAGAAGGGGGGGTTGGAGGCTGTGGATTAAATTATTTTAGGCAGAGTCTCCCTTGCCAAGCCAACCAGTGCACTCAAAGATCTCTCACATCACAAGCACATTTGTGTTGACTTGGCATTGGCATTTGGCAACAAGGCTAGGGCACCTTCTATAGAACATTTTACAATTTCATTTTACTTATTTATAGATATATATTCTTTCTCTTGTCCAACACCTCATTCATTTTTTTAGATTAAGGCACTGAAACAAACATTTGTTGAAGGGCAGGCACCCAGCCACTTTATAGACCTTTTCCTTCAATTACATCTTTGAAGAAGTTACCTGTGCAATAATACACTTGCCTTTTGAAACTTGTTTGCCAGGATTGGCAAACCCATTCCTTCTACTAGCTTGGTTTTTGTGCTGTTTGTGAGTCAACCTCACTCATTTACTTTTGCCACCAGGCTACATAAACAATTACATTTTTGAAGAAGTTACATTTCTCTTTGTTACACTTGCCCTGTGCTATGCATTGAGAAACTTGTTTGCCAGGATTGGCAAACACCTTGCTCCTATTTCCTTGTTGGTTGTGTTGTTGTTTGTGGTGTTGTTGTTGTGAGTCCATCTCACTCAATTTCCTTGCCACCTGCGCCTACATAAATACAATCCTATTATAATTTACAGCTGTGAAGAAGCCACAGTTCTCCTCCTAAGTACAGACTTGACTTTTGCAGCAGGGCATTGAGACTGAGACTAGGGTGCCAGCCAGGATTGGC